>JARQOD010000006.1:126180934-126283212 GCA_033576555.1 Oophaga sylvatica
CCGGGGACGGGATAGTACGTCATAGGCGATCAGCTGCGCTCCTGAGGGGAGCGCAGCTAATCGCCGCCGGGTGTCAGCTGATTATCACAGCTGACACCCATGACTGTGTGTCAGGAGCGGTCACGGACTGCTCCCGGCACATTAACCCCTTGCACACCGCGATCAAACATGATCGCGGTGTACTGGGGGCACAGGGGAGGATCGCGCAGGGTGGGGGCTCCCTGCGCGCCCCCCTGAGACCCTCAGAGCAGCGCGATGTGATCGCGCTGTTCTGAGGGCTTCCTCCCTCCCAGGACCCGGATCCAAGATGGCGCCGGGGTCCTGGAGGGAGGCGGCTACCTCAGTGCCTGCCGAGAGCAGGCACTGAGAAGCCTGCATCTATGCCTGTGCGATCGCTGGTGTGACAGAGTGCTGTGCACACTGTCACACCAGCGATCTGATAAAATACTGTGATGTCCCATCCTGGGACAAAGTAAAAAAGTTAAAAAAGTAAAAATAAACATGTGTAAAAAAAAAATCAAAAAAAAAAAAAAAAATATTCCCCAATAAATTCACTTCTTCCTGTAAATAAATAAAAAAAAACAATAAAAGTACACATATTTGGTATCGCGCGCGTCCGTAACGACCCCCCCTATAAAATTGTCCCACTAGTTAACCCCTTTAGTGAACCCCTTAAAAAAAAAAAAAAAAAAAACGAAGCAAAAAATCAATGCTTTATCATCATACCGCCGAACAAAAAGTGGAATAACACGCGATCAAAAAGACTGATATAAAAATACATGGTACCGCTGAAAACGTCATCTTGTCCCGCAAAAAACGAGCCATCATAAAGCATCATCAGCGAAAAAATAAAAAAGTTATAGCTCGCAGAATAAAGCGATGCAAAAATAATTATTTTTTATATAAAATTGTTTTTATTCTATAAAAGCGCCAAAACATGAAAAAATGATATAAATGAGGTATCGCCATAATCATACTGACCCGAAGAATAAAACTGCTTTATCAATTTTACCACACGCGGAACGGTATAAACGCCTCCCCCAAAAGAAATTCATGAATTGCTGATTTTTGTTCATTCTAACCTCCCAAAAATCGAAATATAAAAGCGATCAAAAAACGTCACGTGCTCAAAAATGGTACCAATATAAACGTCAACTCGTCCCGCAAAAAATAAGACCTCACATGACTCTGTGGGCCAAACTATGCAAAAATTATAGCTCTCAAAATGTGATGATGCAAAAACTATTTTTGCAATAAAAAGCGTCTTTTAGCGTGACAGCTGCCAATCATAAAAACCCGCTATAAATAGTAAATCAAACCCCCCTTTATTACCCCCTTAGTAAGGGAAAAATAATAAAATTAAAAAAAAGTATTTATTTCCATTTTCCCATTAGGGTTAGGGTTAGGGTTGCGGCTAAAATTAGGGTTAGGGTTGGCGCTAAAGTTAGGATTAGGGTTAGGGTTGGGATTAGGGGTGTGTTAGGGTTAGGTTTGTGGTTAGGGTTGGGACTAGGGTTAGGGGTGTGTTGGGGTTAGGGTTGGAGTTAGAATTGGGGGGTTTCAGCTGTTTAGGCACATCAGGGGCTCTCCAAATGTGACATGGTGTCTGATCTCAATTCCAGCCAATTCTGCGTTGAAAAAGTCAAACGGTGCTCCTTCACTTCTCAGCTCTGCCATGCGTCCAAACAGTAGTTTATCCCCACATATGGGGTATCAGCGTACTCTGGACCCCAAGAGTTATTGTGCAATTTGTCCTATTTCTTCTGCTACCCTTGGGAAAATAAAAAACTGGGGGCGAAAATATCATTTTTGTACAAAAAAAAATATTTTTTTGTTTTTACGGCTGTACATTATAAACTTCTGTGAAGCACTTGGGGCTTCATAGCGCTCACCACACATCTAGATAAGTTCCTTGTGGGGTCTATTTTCCAAAATGGGGTCACTTGTTGGGGATTTCCACTGTTTAGGCGCATCAGGGGCTCTCCAAATGCGACATGACGCCCCCAGACCATTCCATCAAAGTCTGCAACCCAAAACGTCACTACTTCCCTTCCGAGCCCCAACGTGTACCCATACAGTAGTTTTCTCCCACATATTGGATATCAGCGTACTCAGGACAAATTGGACAACAACTTTTGGGGTCCAATTTCTCCTGTTACCCTTGTGAAAATAAAATATTGGGGCAAAAAAATCATTTTTGCAAAAAAAAAAAGGATTTTTTATTTTTTAACGGCTGTACGTTATAAACTTCTGTGAAGCACTTCGGGGTTCAAAGTGCTCACCACACATCTAGACAAGTTCCTTGTGGGGTCTATTTTCCAAAATGGGGTCACTTGTGGGGGTTTCCACTGTTTAGGTGCATCAGGGGCTCTCCAAATGCGACATGACGCCCCCAGACCATTCCATCAAAGTCTGCAATCCAAAACGTCACTACTTCCCTTCCGAGCCCTGACGTGCGCCCATACAGTAGTTTTCTCCCACATATTGGGTATCAGCGTACTCAGGACAAATTGGACAACAACTTTTGGGTTCCAATTTCTTCTGTTACCCTTGTGAAAATAAAATATTGGGGCGAAAAAATCATTTTTGTAAAAAAAAAAAAGATTTTTTATTTTTACGGCTGTACGTTATAAACTTCTGTGAAGCACTTCGGGGTTCAAAGTGCTCACCACACATCTAGATAAGTTCCTTGTGGGGTCTATTTGCCAAAATGGGGTCACTTGTGGGGGTTTACACTGTATAGGTGCATCAGGGGCTCTCCAAATGTGACATGACGCCCCCAGACCATTCCATCAAAGTCTGCAATCCAAAACGTCACTACTTCCCTTCCGAGCCCTGACGTGCGCCCATACAGTAGTTTTCTCCCACATATTGGGTATCAGCGTACTCAGGACAAATTGGAAAATAACTTTTGGGTTCCAATTTCTTCTGTTACCCTTGTGAAAATAAAATATTGGGACGAAAAAATCATTTTTGTAAAAAAAAAAAAGATTTTTTATTTTACGGCTGTACGTTATAAACTTTAGTGAAACACCTGGGGGTTAAAAGTTCTCACCACACATCTAGATAAGTTCCTTGAGGGGTCTAGTTTCCAAAATGGCGTCATTTATGGGGGTTTCCACTGTTTAGGCAGATCAGGAGCTCTCCAAACACGACATGGCGTCCAGCCAATTCTGCGTTGAAAAAGTCAGACGGCGCTCCTTCCCTTCCAAACTCTGCCATGCACCCAAACAGTGGTTTACCCCCACATATGGGGTATCAGCGCACTCAGGACAAATTGCACAATAACTTTTGGAGTCTTGTTACCCTTGGAAAAATAAAAATTGGGGTGAAAAGATCATTTTTGTGGAAAAAATATGATTTTTAAATTTTACGGCTCTACGTTATAAACTTGTGTGAAGCACTTGGGGGTTCCAATTGCTCACCAAAGATCTAGAAAAGTTCCTTAGGGGGTCTAGTTTCCAAAATGGGGTCATTTGTGGGGGGTTTCCACTGTTTAGGCACATCAGGGGCTCTCCAAATGCAACATGGCATCCAATCTCAATTCCAGCCAATTTTGGTTGGAAAAACTCAAATGGTGCTCCTTCCATTCCGAGCTCTGCCGTGCGCCCAAACAGTGGTTCCCACCCACATATGGGGTATCAGCGTACTCAGGACAAATTGGACAACAACTTATGTGGTCCAATTTCTCCTGTTACCCTTGAGAAATAAAAAATTAGTGACTAAAATATAATTTTTGTGGGAAAAAAATAGGATTTTTTATTTTCATGCCCGGGCATTATAAACTTGTGTGAAGCACTTGGGGGTTCAAAGTGCTCACCAAAGATCTAGATAAGTTCCTTAGGGGGTATAGTTTCCAAAATGGGGTCACTTGTGGGGGGTTTCCACTGTTTAGGCTCATCTGGGGCACTGCAAACGGAACATGACCCCCATCAACGTCTGCATTCCAAAACGTTACTACTTCCTTTCCAAGCCCTGCCGTGCACCCAAACAGTTCCCCCCCCCACATATGGGGTATCAGCGTACTCAGGACAAATTGGACAACAACTTTTGGGGTCCAATTTCCTTGGGAAAATTCAAAAATTTGGGACTAAAAAATCATTTTTGTGGAAAATTGTTTTTTTTTTTTTCACACCCAGGCATTATAAGCTTTTGTGAAACACTTGGGAGTTCAAAGTGCTCACAACAGATCTAGATAAGTACCTTAGGGGGTCTAGTTTCCAAAATGGTGTCACTTGTGGGGGTTTCCACTGTTTAGGCGCATCAGGGGCTCTCCAAACACGACATGGCGTCCAATCTCAATTCCAGCCAATTTTAGTTTGAAAAAGTCAAACGGCGCTCCTTCCCTTACGAGCTCTGCCGTGTGCCCAAACAGTGGTTTTCCCCCACATATTGGGTATTGGCGTACTCAGGAGAAATTGCATAACAACCTTATCTGTCCATTTTCTCCTTTTACCCTTGTGAAAATAAAAAAAAAGTTTGTAAAAGATCATTTTTGTGGCTAAAAAGTTAAATATTCATTTTTTCCTTCCACGTTGCTTTAGTTCCTGTGAAGCACCTGAAGGGTTAATAATCTTCTTGAATGTGGTTTTGAGTACCTTGAGGGTGCAGTTTTTAGAATGGTGTCACTTTTGGGTATTTTCTGCCATATAGACCCCTCAAAGTGACTTCAAATGAGAGGTGGTCCCTAAAAAAAATGGCTTTGTAAATTTTGTTGTAAAAATGAGAAATCGCTGGTCAACTTTTAACCCTTATAACTTCCTAACAAAAAAAAATTTTGGTTCCAAAATTGTGCTGATGTAAAGTAGACATGTGGGAAATGTTATTTCTTAACTATTTTATGTGACATATTTCTCTGTTTTAAGGGAATAAAAATTCAAAGTTTGAAAATTGCAAAATTTTAAAAATTTTGCCATATTTGCGTTTTTTTCAAAAATAAACGCAAGTTATATCGAAGAAATTTTACTTCTACGTGAAGTACAATATGTCACGAGAAAACAATCTCAGAATCGCGAAGATCCGTTGAAGCGTTCCAGAGTTATAACCTCATAAAGAGACAGTGGTCAGAATTGTAAAAATTGGCCCGGTCATTAACGTGCAAACCACCCTTGGGGGTGAAGGGGTTAATAAAAATAATGTGATTTAAGCTGGGTCTCTCATATAGCTTTCTTAATGCTTCCCACATTCCTTTTGCTGTTTATTCATTTCTTATATGTATTAATTGAGCATCATCCACTAATAAGCTAATGGTGGCTCTCGCTTGTCTATTTTTCTTATCCCATGTCTGATTATCTTGATCAGGTCTATCTGTAACAATTACTTCCCGTAAATCATCTTTAGACAATAACATCTCTACTTTGAACTTCCATAGCTGATAGTTCTCATCATTCAGTTTAGCTACTGTTAGTTTTAGCTTTGTGCTACTTGTCATTTTTAACTTATCTTACTTGTTTGGAGAGACTTGCACTGAAGAATTCTTCTGCATTCACCAGGGTCTTGCTGAGAGTTCCAGTGTCCTGGGTATCTGGTATTCTTGGTGCTTGGGATCTGTGGTGTCTGGATTCTCTGGTGCCAGGATTCTCTGGGTGTCTGGGTCCATAACCTGTTGCACAGCTTCTGAATCCACACCTTTGCAGTAGAAAACTTCACAGAGCAGGCTTCATGGGATAACAAGCTTTTACTTCTTACAATATGAGGTAAAAGGAAAAAATGCACAGTCATTTCAGCATTGCATCAGGAAGCAGGAACAAAACGAAAGTGAAACTACAAGTGAGACTATTTCTTATACAATACATTAAACAGAAGGAAACGTTACAGAACATCGCCATCTATTGTCAGGTCAGCATAAAGTCCTCCTTTTACTTATAATAAGTCCTAATCTGTTGCATATGCCAACAACCACATCTCAGTACCAATGTTTTCTGGCTGTTGTTTTGGTCACTTTTGAATGTTGGTGGTGCTTTCACACTCATGGTAGCATGAGACGGACTCTACAACCCACACAAGTGGCTGATGTAGTGCAGGTCATCCAGGATGGCACATCAATGTGAGCTGTGGCAAGAAGGTTTGCTGTGTCTGTCAGCGTAGTGTCCAGAGGCTGGAGGCGCTACCGGGAGACAGGCCAGTACACCAGGAGATGTGGAGGGGGCCGTAGGAGGGCAACAACCCAGCAGCAGGACCGCTACCTCCGCTTTTGTGCAAGGAGGAACAGGAGGAGCACTGCAAAATGACCTCCAGCAGGCCACAAATGTGCATGTATCTGCACAAATTGTTAGAAACCGACTCCATGAGGATGGTCTGAGTGCCCGACGTCCACAGATAGGGGTTGTGCTCATAGCCCAACACCGTGCAGGACGCTTGACATTTGCCACTTTTATTTCTAAACTGTATACTCTCACATAAACTGCTTTCTCTGCTCTCTTCTTAACACTTTACAGTTGGATTTCTACACTCAACAGAAACTACTGTAGAATCATCCGATAGCTAAATCTAACAACTCTTGGTTCTTGTGTATCTGGAGCGTTTCACTATATTCATCACAATTTCCTACTCACTACACTTCATCGACAACCCCTTCTCAATCACCATATTTCCCTTGTGTAAAATAACCGTTAGGGCAGAATTAGACGGCCGTACAACTCATGCGAGAATCGCATCACACTAAACAGACTGGCCCGGCACCTCTCCTGACCTGAGCAAGACAGCGTGATGGATTACTATGCAGCTGTCAAGCTCAGGTCAGGAGAGCCGACAGCCAGTACGAGTTTTGAGTTTTACGATGCGATTCTCGCACAAGAAATATGGCAGTCTGTCTCTGCCCTTATACTCCCGTCCAGTGCCTATGAAGCTGGGAAGACGACACCCGGCCTCAGAGGCACAATGACATAGGTGAGGAAAGGCGCGCATGCGCAATATTTGTAGCGAGCAGGCAATAACGTAAGTGAGGAAAGCTGCACCCATGCGTAAGATTTGTAGTGAGCAGGCGATGAAGTAGGTGAGGAACACCGCATGCATGCACAAGATTTGTAGCAAGCAGGCGATGAAGTAGGTGAGGAACACCGCACGCATGTGCAAGATATGTAGCGAGCAGTCGATAACATATGTGAGGAAAGCTGTGGGCATGCACAAGATTTGTAGCGAACTGGTGATGAAGTCGGCTCTTGCAAATCATGTTATCTTGCCAAGAGGGGCGTGATAACATTCTTTGAGGGTCAACTAGACTGGAGAAAGCTACACCCATCGACTAGTCAAAGGGCTTAATTAGCATAGGAAAAATGAACGTTTCATTTTTAAACCTGTCTTTTTTCACCATAATGGGCTGGTTAGGCATGGTATTTAACAACAAATGCTGGTGGGTTGGAGTGCATGGTTGACCTGTCAGGTTCTGTTTAATATGTTAATATTCAGCAGCATTTAGGAACCCATTAAAGGGGATATCCGGGACTTTGTTAAAAACAAAAAATGTCCCTAAGCACTGATAGGCAGGTAGTTGCTACCTACCTGCCTGTTTTGCCCTGTACCTTTCATCAATGGCACAGAACAGTCACAGATCGCCAGGAATCCAGCTGCCTCTGCTGATGTCACATCGACAGTGCTGAGCTTTTCCGCCCTGCTCTGTTGATGCAGCGTGGCTTTCGGCGTCATTTTTATTGATAGTTGGCTTCCAAAGTTAGGCAACGGGAATCGGCTATCAATCAGAATGAGGTTGAAGTCCCACTCCGTCAACACAGCATAGCAGAAAAGAAGCTGCCGCTCTCTTGGCATGACATCAGTACAGGCAGCTGAATCATTGGGAGGCTGTGACCGCTCTGTGCCAGCGATGAACGACGTCGGGCACTACAGACAGGTAGGTAGCAACTACCTGCCTGTTCGTGCTTAGGAACATTTTTGTTTTTCACAGAGTCCTGGATATACTCTTCAAGTACGATAGATTACTTGCATCTCTGAAAAAATAAGAAGCGTCGATAACTTATCAAAAGCTCATTGTGGGAACGTAACCTTAGGCCACATGCACACATTCAGTATTTGGTCAGTATTTCACATCAGTATTTGCAAGCCAAAATCAGGAGTGGGTGATAAATACAGAAGTGGTGGGGTGTTTCTAATATACTTTTCCTCTGATTGTTCCACTCCTGGCTTTAGGCTTATATATACTGAAGTAAAATACTGAGCGTATGAACATGACCCCAAAGTTTAGTCCTTGGTCTTTTTACTTTACACAGTCTTTATTGAGCAAAATAGTAGAATATTTCATATTTGATACCATCTCTACACTGCTAACTACCTTCACCCCTAACATTGTAATAGGTGTATGGCGTGACAACTATGTAGCCTAAGATGTCATCACTATTGACCATGAGCTTTTGGTGATTTTTTGATATTGCAGATTTTCTGCACCCATTGAGTAAAATAGGTTATTTGCATTTTATCTAAAATAAGCAAGGTAAAAAGCTCACACAAAACTCATTGTGGTAACCTAGCCTTAGGTTAATTGCATTTTTTTTCAGTGCATTTTTTAGTGTGTTTTTTACACGTTTTATTGTGTTTTTGATGCTACTTTTTTGTGTCTTGTTCGTATGTCATGTTTTAAATGAAGCTGCCTTGTGTTTGATATTTCCTGGCATTCGGGATCAACATTGTACCGATATGCTAGTGTGACACTAGCCTTACATTCTTCTCCGGTGTTGGCGCCGTTCCAGCAGTGTCGGCACTGCCTGCGCTGGCTTCACTCTTCCCTACTTCAAAAGTAATTGACATTCAGAGGAGGTGAGAAAGCTGCAGCTCTCACTTCTTCCGGATGTCTGATTTATCCGAAGGAGGGAAAAGTGAAGCCAACACTTACTGGCTGCAGAGATTTTGTGACATAGCAATGTCACATGAACCTCGGAAGAGCCAGTGCCGACACCGCTGGAACGGCGTCGCCACCGGAGGTGAATATAAGTGTTATTATTTTACTATGGGTAAACGGATTGAGAAGGGTTGTCCGAGTAGTTGACAGTCCCAGAAAAGTTTCTCTGCCTCCTCCGCAGCTGTGCTCCGATCCACTCTGTGAGAGGCTCGGAGCACAGTCGCATGACACTCGGCTCCTGCTCGCAGCTGAGCAGCAGCCGAGGGTCATTAGCATATTGCATCCGATGCTCTTGCATTGGATGCCATTGAATGCCATACGCTAGTCTGACACCGGCGTTAGTCATAGAGTTGCGGCCGCAGCAGCTTCAGTCAAAGCTCAGTACATAGTGAGCTGTGGCTGGAACCATGATCCGGCACTGACAGCCGTTTCTACACTCCCTGACTGTAAGGTTCTTTGTCTCTGTTGACATGTTCCTTGAAACTCAGTTTTCCGTCGGCCATTTTGCTTTCTGTCTTTCTGCAGCTCTTGCCCTCAGTTAATATGGAGTTTCCAGTTTTCATGTTCCCGCCCTGATTCTTCCCTCTTGCTTCTTAAGCAGCCTCAGCTGAACAATCAGTGCTCCTGAATCAAGCCTCAGTCAGTCTGTGACCTGACTTCTGGAAACCTTGGACTTGTACTCCAGCTATTCCCCACTGAGGAACCTTGGAACACTTTTGGACTCTGGAAACCTGCTGTTTGGTGAATCCATGTTTGCAGAGGAATTACGGTACAGAGAAGAGATCCTGAACCTGCTTTGGAGATTTATTGTAGTGCTTGAAGTTACTCTGGCCTGCTGTGTCTCCTGTCGCTGTTCCTGCAAACTGTGTGAACTTTTCAGCATGCTTGTATGAAGTAATACAAGTCATTTCATATCAACCTGTGTCTCCTGTGTTTTCCTCGCACCCAAGCACAAGACGCTATAGGAACTGTACACTATACATGACAAGATTCAGGAGCCAATGTTTAGTGTCTGCTGGGTCTGGGAAAGCCGTGTCTGCTGTGACTGTGGATATCAGATGTCCGTTTAATACCTTATGTGATGACAGTGTGATGACTATTGTTTTTTTTTTTTTTCCTTTCCTCTTCTCCTTCCAGCACTTCTGCCTTAAAAGATCTGGAAGATGGAGGCCCGCATAAAGGAACTTTGCGGAGTGACTGATACAATCCTTTCAGATGTACAGACTTTAAAAACCCGTTTTGCAAGCCTACAGGACCTCACTAATCATAATTTGCAAGTGTTTGGACAGACTACCCAGGAATTGGAGCCAGGATTGAGGCTCTAGAGCAGGGGTGGGCAATTAATTTTGCCAGGGGGCCGCATGAGAAATTGGGATGGTTTTAGAGGGCCGGACTAATATAATTAACTCCGTTCTACCCAATACTGTATATATACATATATATATATATATATATATATATACTGTATACTGTATATATACATACCTGCCCATTATCATCATCTTCTCCCCATCATCATCAATGCCTCCCCATTATCAGCAATGCCTGCCCATCATCATCTTCTCCCCATCATCAATGCCTGCCCATTATCATCAATACCTGCCCATTATCATCATCTTCTCCCCATCATCATCAATGCCTGCCCATCATCATCATCATCTTCTCCCCATCATCAATGCCTGCCCATTATCATCAATACCTGCCCATTATCATCATCTTCTCCCCATCATCATCAATGCCTCCCCATTATCAGCAATGCCTGCCCATCATCATCTTCTCCCCATCATCAATGCCTGCCCATTATCATCAATGCCTGCCCATTATCATCATCTTCTCCCATCATCATCAATGCCTCCCCATTATCAGCAATGCCTGCCCATCATCACACACAGACAGCACATAAGCACTCTCACATACATACATACACACACACACACACAACACCACAAAGCACCGCACTACATAGACACAGACACACACAGAGACACGTCTTACCTGTCCAGCGTCCCCGCTCTCTGACACAGCCGGCCGCTGAATGATGACGTCATTCAGCGGCCGGCTGTGAGAGGAAGCGCCGGTGGAGCCCGGAGCTGCAGCAGCGGAGGCACGGGAGAGGTAAGTATTGTGCCAGCTGATGCCGGGGCCCTGAGACTGCCGGAGCGCCTCCGCGGGCCGGTCACTGACAGCCGGCGGGCCGGATGCGGCCCGCGGGACGCCCCTTGCCCGGGTCTGCTCTAGAGGAACGAGCCCAGGCTCCTGCCATAACCCCGAGTTCTGGGATCCCCAAATTACCTCCTTTTCGTTTTGGCGGTGAATGTGAGAAATTCAGGGGATTTATTAATCAATGCAATTTATTTTTCTCTGCACATGCTTCACAATTTCCCACTGAACGATCCAAAGTGCTAACTATAATCATGTTGCTTACCAATAAGGCTTTGATGTGGGCAAACCCTCTGATTGAGACTGAGGATGATTGTTTGAATCACCTTGATGCTTTTATTTCAGCCATGGGGCAGGTGTTTGATGACCCCAATCGAGGTGCAAAGCTGAAGCAGCCATGTTAACTTTGCGCCAAGGTAAGCGTTCAGTAGCCGAATATGCCCTGGATTTCAGGAGATGGGCTCTTGATACCACTTGGGACACTTCCGCTAAAAAATCTATTTTTCGGAAAGGGTTGTCTCCACTGATTAAGGATGAACTTGCTCGTGCCGACCCTCCCACTGCGTTAGGTGACTTTATTAACTATTGTATCCGTATTGATGCTCGTCTGACTGAACGCAGACAAGAGAGATGGTTCGAAAATAATCGCACTAACCTTTTACTACCTCCCTCCTCAGCTAAGGAACCTTTGAGTAGGATCACAAGGGAACCAGAACCTGAACCCATGCAGGTGGACTCTTTACAAAGACGGGTTAGTGATGCACGCAAAGAACATCGTATAAAGGAAAATCTATGTTTCTATTGTGGTAAGTCAGGGCACTTCATTATAAACTGCCCCAGCCGTTCTCGTAAGACTACTGCAGCAGTCATTCACTGTGAGTGTTGCGAGAGGAGCTCTGTCATGTCCGAGCCTCAGGCTCCAGAGAGATCTGCTGCAAGAGATCTTGATTTCTCGGACTTAAACTCTGTTAGTTCTGGGGACGATGACGGTATAAACGCTGCAATTTTTAAAGTTTCCTCAGCGGTGTCCCAGCTGAGTTATAAAAGAAACAGTTCTCATTGCTTCCTTTCCATCAAACTCTGGGTTGACTCAGTCTGGGTGTCTAGCTCTGCTATGATCGACTCAGGAGCAAGTGGAAATTTTATGGATATCTCCTTTGCTCTGAAACAGGGGATACGTTCAGTGAAGAAGGCTACTCCAGTACAGATGGAGACTGTGGATGGCTCTCTACTGACTTCTGGACCAGTGGATCAAGAAACAGAGCCTTTGAGGGTCCTTATGGGTAAAGATCATCAGGAGAAAATGTCTTTTTTGCTTATCTCTTCTCCCCACTTTCCCATTATTCTAGGGCTACCATGGCTGCAGGCGCAGAATCCTACGATTAACTGGGAGACCAAGGAATTACACTTTCCGGAGAAACAGATGAGTCAAGGAGTTTCAGCTTGCTCTGTTCCTAAAGGAACCATGTCAGTCCCTGAACTACCAGCTGTATACCAGGACTATGTGGATTTATGTGACAAGAAGAACGCTGATCAGCTTCCTCCTCACCGTCCATATGATTGTCCAATTGAATTATTGCCTGGAGCCGAGATACCTTTTGGTAAGATCTACCCCCTAGCGGGGCCCGAGCTAAAAGCTTTGAAGGATTATATAGACGAAAATTTAGCCAAGGGCTTCATACGCCCCTCTTCATCTCCCGCAGGTGCACCCATCTTCTTTGTGAAGAAGAAAGATGGATCTCTGAGACCCTGCATAGACTATAGGGAACTCAATAAGGTTACTATTAGAAACCGTTATCCATTGCCTTTAATCCCTGAGTTGTTGGAGAGAGTGCGGCATGCCAAAATTTTCTCTAAACTGGATCTCCGTGGGGCCTATAACTTGGTCCGTATTAGACCTGGGGATGAATGGAAGACTGCTTTCAGGTCACGCTATGGACACTTTGAATATCTAGTTATGCCTTTTGGTCTGAGTACCGCCCCAGCCACTTTCCAACACTTCGTGAATGATATCTTCAGGGATCTCCTAGATACATTTGTGGTGATTTATCTGGATGATATTCCAATTTTTTCTAACTCCACAGAGGAACATCATGGACATGTGAGAATGGTCTTAGAACGCCTAAGACAAAACCATCTCTACATCAAACTTGAAAAATGTGAATTCCATAGGACCGAAATTCAATTTCTGGGGTATGTACTATCTACGCAAGGGATTAGTATGGATGGAAGCAAGACCCAAGCCATCAAGGATTGGCCAATTCCTAGAAATGTGAAGGAGGTGCAGCGTTTCATCGGGTTTGCCAACTTCTATAGACGTTTCATTAAGAATTTTTCTGAGGTAGTGTCACCTATCACCCAACTTACCCGGAAACAGTCTAGGTTCTCCTGGACCCCGCAAGCTCAGGAAGCATTTTCCTGTTTAAAGGATAAATTTACCACCGCACCTATCTTAGTACATCCCAACCCCGAGCTTGCCTTCATAATAGAGGTGGATGCTTCAGACTGTGCCGTTGGAGCTATACTCTCTCAGAGAACAGGTGAGAAGAATGTCTTGCATCCCTGTGCCTTCTTTTCCCAGCAATTGTCTTCGGCTGAGAGGAACTACGATGTGGGCAATAGAGAATTGTTGGCCATTATTGCCGCCTTCAAGGAATGGAGACACCTTCTTCAGGGAGCTGCACAGCAAATAGTCGTCCTGACAGACCATCGTAACCTTGAATTTATCAGGTCGGCTAAGTGTCTGACTCCTCGCCAGGCTCGCTGGAATCTTTTCCTAAACCAATTTAATTTTGTCATTTCTTATAGACCAGGATCGCGCAATGGAAAGGCTGATGCACTCTCTAGGATTCATTCAGCAGAGACACGTCCACTTACTCCTCCTAAGACTATTCTTCCTGACTCTAGATTCCTGGAGTGATTCATAATCAAGACCTACTTAAGGACATCAAGGAAGCATACCATGCGGATTCTTTGTTGGCTCAACCCCCAAGGGACGTAAGTCTTGTCTTTAAGAATGGTGTGTGGATTCAGGGACAACGTCTGTATATACCTGAAACAGTCAGATTGAGAGTATTGCAACTCATCCACGATTCCAAGATAGCCGGGCATAGGGGAATTCTAAAGACACAAGAATTTCTTTCTCGTTTCTTTTGGTGGCCCACTTACAGGAAAGATGTCTTAAATTATGTCACTTCATGTGAAGTCTGTGCAAGATGCAAAACACCTCGCTCCTCACCAACTGGTCTGTTGCAACCTCTTCCCACCCCGTCCCGCCCGTGGGGATCCATTTCTATGGACTTCATTGTGGAGTTACCAACCTCTCAAGGGAAGAACACCATTCTAGTGGTGGTTGACCGTCTAACAAAGGCAGCTCATTTTATCCCTTGTGTCGGCTTATCCACTGCAAAACAGACATCAGACTTGATGATTAAGAATGTGTTTCGCTTACATGGAGTACCGGATGAGGTCATTTCGGATCGAGGGGTGCAATTCACTTCAAGGTTTTGGCAAAATTTCAGTGCAGCATTGGACATTAAAGTAAACCTTTCTTCTGCTTTTCATCAGCAGACTAATGGACAGACAGAACGAACCAATCAGACCCTGGAGCAGTATCTCCGCTGTTTTATCTGCCACCTACAGGATGATTGGGTGGATCTACTTCCACTGGCTGAGTTCTCTTATAACAACTCTCAGAGCGCCTCCACTAAGCAGTCTCCTTTTTACTCCAATCTAGGTTATCATCCTAACATTCTTCCTCGATTTTCCATAGATACGCCCTTGCCGGCAGTGGCTGAAAGAATCACTTCTTTACAAAAGAATATGGATTTTCTAAAGGAAAATCTAGAATTGGCTCAGGAAAGGTACAAGAAAGCAACAGATAAATTTCATAAACCTGCACCAGCTTTCAAGGTAGGAGATTTGGTCTGGCTGTCAACCAGAAATCTTAAATTAAAGATTCCATCGTCTAAATTGGGACATAAGTACATTGGACCTTATAAGATCAATAGGATTATAAGTGCTGTTGCTTGTCGTCTTCAACTGCCCAGAACTATGAGAATCCACCCTGTCTTTCATGTATCCCTACTAAAGGCTGCAACACCCAATACGTTTCCTGGACGTTCTTCTCCTTGCCCTGACCCAGTGCTGGTCGATGGTCAGGAAGAATTTATGGTGGAAAGGTTTCTAGATTCCAGGTTGTACAGAAATCAGTTGCAACATTTGATTAAATGGCAGGGCTACCCAGTGGAGGACAACTCATGGGAACCAGTCAATAATGTAAATGCTCCTCGCCTGCTCCGCCAGTTTCATCAGAGGTACCCTGACAAGCCTGGTCTGAGGTCATCCGGAGGTTGTCCCTAAGGGGGAGTAATGTAAGGTTCTTTGTCTCTGTTGACATGTTCCTTGAAACTCAGTTTTCCGTCGGCCATTTTGCTTTCTGTCTTTCTGCAGCTCTTGCCCTCAGTTAATATGGAGTTTCCAGTTTTCATGTTCCCGCCCTGATTCTTCCCTCTTGCTTCTTAAGCAGCCTCAGCTGAACAATCAGTGCTCCTGAATCAAGCCTCAGTCAGTCTGTGACCTGACTTCTGGAAACCTTGGACTTGTACTCCAGCTATTCCCCACTGAGGAACCTTGGAACACTTTTGGACTCTGGAAACCTGCTGTTTGGTGAATCCATGTTTGCAGAGGAATTACGGTACAGAGAAGAGATCCTGAACCTGCTTTGGAGATTTATTGTAGTGCTTGAAGTTACTCTGGCCTGCTGTGTCTCCTGTTGCTGTTCCTGCAAACTGGTGTAACTTTTCAGCATGCTTGTATGAAGTAATACAAGTCATTTCATATCAACCTGTGTCTCCTGTGTTTTCCTCGCACCCAAGCACAAGACGCTATAGGAACTGTACACTATACATGACACTGACAGAAGTTATGTCGCTTATCCATGTTATGTAAATCAAATCTTATAACCTGACGTTAAATTCATCCATTGGTTTTATAAATTACTCTTTTGAAAGCTGAAACCCTCCCAAATTTGGTTTAGGTTAAGAAAATAAATTGGCATCAATGCTGAAATATTGATCATTTAATGAACACAGAATGGTCAGATTTTGGCAAGACAAAAGTTTTGTCGCCCACAGAAAGTAATGTGATATTCAAACAAATAATTATCTTAAAATACAAATATATGTTGCATAACATTGGTGAATGAAGTTGTGGTGCTATTAGAGTCATGTTTAATATTTTGTGTGACTTCCATGAGCTTGAAGGACTGCATCCATGCGGTTCAACAATGATTCATACAATTTGTTAATGAAGTCATCAGGAATAGCAAAGAATGCCGTCTTACATGCCTCCCAGAGTTCATCTAGATTCTTAGGTTTTGTCTTCCAAGCTTCCTCTTTCATCCTACCCCAAACATGTTCAAAGATGTTCATGTCTGGTGACTGGGCTGGCCAGTCCTTGAGCACCTTGATCTTTTTTGCCTGGAGGAACTTTGTTGTAGAGATGGATGTATGAGATGGAGCATCATCCTGCTGCAGAATTTGACCCCTTTTATGATTTGGAATATAAGAGGTAGCTAATACTTCCTGATATTTTAGGCTATTGATATTGCCTTCCACCTTGCAAATATTTCGCACACCCAATACTAAATGTAACCCCAGACCATGATCTTTCCACCACCAAATTTAACTGTTTTCTGGGTGTATTTTGGATCCATACGGGCTCCAGTAGGTCTCCTGCAGTATTTGCGGCGGCTGTGGTGTAATTCTACTGAAGATTCATCAGAGAAATCCACCTTCTGCCACTTTTCCAGCATCCATTAGTTTAGCAGGCTGTGGGACTTTGCAAATGCCACACGGTTTTTTATTTGCCTTTTGTTTAGTGCTGACTTCTGGGCACTGATTCGACCATGGAGGCCATTTCGAGACAGAATCCTACAAACTGTTCTAGTTGACACAGGGACTTGAGGTGACCAGGCCTGTTGGAGCCCTGCTGCAGTGGAAGAGGGACTTGCTTTGGATTTTCTAACCAACAAACATTCCTCCTGAGCAGTTGTCTTGCAGGGTCTGCCGGACCTGGGCTTGTCAAACACAACTCCAGTCTCTTCAAATCTTTTATAAATTCTTTGTACTTGACGCTGAGACACATTAAAGGTGTCAGCCACCTCTCCAGTGGATCTGGTCTTCAGCCTCTTGATAATCAAGGCTTTGGTCACAGGGTGGATTTTTGGCATGTTGTCAGAGCTCAAGTTGCAGTTCAAGTGAAGGTCTGGGGTGCTGGGTTTCTTTTTACGAGCACACCCACTAATTAACCGATCATTTACTGAGCACTGGTGAGGATGTAACATAGGATTGGTTGCATTATATAACCAGGCGACAAAACTTTTGTCTTGCCAAAATCTGACCATTCTCTGTTCATTAACCACTCTCTGCCATCGGACGTACTATCCCGTCCATGAAACCCATGCAAATCTGCCCATAGACGGGATAGTAGGTCCAAGGCGATCAGCTGCGCTCCCGGGGGAGCGCAGCTGATCGTGGCAGGGTGTCAGCTGATTATCACAGCTGACACCCGGCACTATGTGCCAGGAGCGGTCACGGACCGCTCCCGGCACATTAACCCCTGGCACACAGCGATCAGACATGATCACAATGTACCGGGCCACAGTGGAGCATCGCTCCCTGCGTGCTCCCCTGAGGCCCTCAGAACAGCGCGATGTGACCGCGCTGTTCTAAAGGCCTCTTCCCTGCAGGACCCCAGATCCAAGATGGCCGCCGGGTCCTGCAGGGAGGCGGCTTCCTCAGTGACTGCTGAGAGCAGGTGCTGAGGAAGCGTCCTGCA
Organism: Oophaga sylvatica; assembly: GCA_033576555.1. NCBI lineage: Eukaryota > Metazoa > Chordata > Amphibia > Anura > Dendrobatidae > Oophaga > Oophaga sylvatica. The sequence goes on from JARQOD010000006.1 coordinate 126,198,783, forward strand.
CTGCCTGTGAGATCGCTGGTCTCACAGAGTGCTGTGCACACTGTGAGACCAGCGATCTGATAAAATACAGTGATGTCCCACCCTTGGACAAAGTAAAAAAGTTAAAAAAAATTTTTTAAAATAAAGGAAAAAAAAATATTCCCCAATAAATTCATTTCTTCCTGTAAATAAAAAAACAAAACAATAAAAGTACACATATTTGGTATTGCCACGTCCGTAACAACCCCCCTATAAAACTGTCCCACTAGTTAACCCCTTTAGTGAACCCCTTAAAAAAAAAAACAAAGCAAAAAATCAATGCTTTATCATCATACCGCCGAACAAAAAGTGGAATAACACTCGGTCAAAAAGACCAATATAAATAAACATGGTACCGCTGAAAACGTCATGTTGTCACGCAAAAAACGAGCTGCCATACAGCATCATCAGCAAAAAAAAAAAAAGTTATAGCTCGCAGAATAAAGCGATGCAAAAATAATTATTTTTTATATAAAATTGTTTTTATTGTATAAAAGCGCCAAAACCTAAAAAAAAGATATAAATGGGGTATCGCCGTAATCGCACTGACCCGAAGAATAAAATTGCTTTATCAATTTTACCACACGCGGAACGATATAAATGCCCCCCCCAAAAGAAATTCATGAATTGCTGATTTTTGTTCATTGTAACCTCCCAAAAATCGAAATAAAAAGCGATCAAAAAATGTCACATGCTCAAAAATGATACCAATAAAAACGTCAACTTGTACACAAAAAATAAGACCTCACATGACTCTGTGGGCCAAAATATGCAAAAATTATAGCTCTCAAAATGTGGTGATGCAAAAACTATTTTTTGCAATAAAAAGCGTCTTTTAGCGTGACAGCTGCTAATCATAAAAACCCGCTATAAATAGTAAATCAAACCCCACTTTATCACCCCCTTAGTTAGGGAAAAATAATAAAATTAAAAAAATGTATTTATTTCCATTTTCCCATTACTGTTAGGGTTAGCGTTTGGGTTGCGCCTAAATTTAGGGTTAGGGTTGCACCTAAAGTTAGGATTAGGTTAGGGTTGGGATTAGGATTAGGGGTGTGTTAGGGTTAGGTTTGTGGTTAGGGTTATGGTTAGGGTTGGGACTAGGGTTAGGGGTGTGTTGGGGTTAGGGTTGGAGTTAGAATTGGGGGGTTTCCGCTGTTTAGGCACATCAGGGGCTCTCCAAATGTGACATGGCGTCTGATCTCAATTCCAGCCAATTCTGCGTTGAAAAAGTCAAACGGTGCTCCTTCAAATCTGAGCTCTGCCATGTGCCCAAACAGTAGTTTACCCCCACAAATGGGGTATCAGCGTACTCAGGACAAATTGCACAATAACTCTTGGGGTCCAATTTCTTCTGTTACCCTTGGGAAAATAAAAAATTGGGGGCAAAAATATCATTTTTGTAAAAAAAAATGATTTTTTGTTTTTATGGCTGTACGTTATAAACTTCTATGAAGCACTTGGGGCTTCATAGCGCTCACCACACATCTATATAAGTTCCTTGTGGGGTCTATTTTCCAAAATGGGGTCACTTGTGGGTTGTTTCCACTGTTTAGGCACATCAGTGGCTCTCCAAATGCGACATGACGCCCGCAGACCATTCCATCAAAGTCTGCAATCCAAAATGTCACTACTTCCCTTCCGAGCCCCGACGTGTGCCCATACAGTAGTTTCTCCCACATATTGGGTATCAGCGTACTCAGGACAAATTGGACAACAACTTTGGGGGTCCAATTTCTCTTGTTACCCTTGTGAAAATAAAATATTGGGGGCAAAAAAATCATTTTTGTAAAAAAAAAGAAAGATTTTTTTATTTTTACGGCTGTACGTTATAAACTTCTGTGAAGCACTTCGGGGTTCAAAGTGCTCACCACACATCTAGATAAGTTCCTTGTGAGGTCTATTTTCCAAAATGGGATCACTTGTGGGGGATATCCACTGTTTAGGCACATCAGGGCTCTCCAAATGCGACATGACGCCCACAGACCATTCCATCAAAGTCTGCAATCCAAAACATCACTACTTCCCTTCCGAACCCCGACGTGTGCCCATACAGTAGTTTTCTCCCACATATTGGGTATCAGCATACTTAGCACAAATTGGACAACAACTTTTGGGGTCCAATTTCTCCTGTTACCCTTGTGAAAATAAAATATTGGGGGCGAAAATATCATTTTTGTAAAAAAAAAAAAGATTTTTTATTTTTACGCTGTAGGTTATAAACTTCTGTGAAGCACTTCGGGGTTCAAAGTGCTCACCACACATCTAAATAAGTTCCTTGAGGGGTCTAGTTTCCAAAATGGTGTCATTTGTCGGGGGTTTCCACTGTTTAGGCAGATCAGGAGCTCTCCAAACACGACATGGCGTACAGCCAATTCTGCGTTGAAAAAGTCAAATGGCGCTCCTTTCCTTTCAAGCTCTGCCATGCACTCAAACAGTGGTTTACCCCCACATATGGGGTATCAGCGTACTCAGGACAAATTGCACAATAACTTTTGGAGTCTTGTTATCCTTGGGAAAATAAAAATTGGGGTGAAAAGATTATTTTTGTGGAAAAATATGATTTTTTAATTTAAGGCTCTACGTTATAAACTTGTGTGAAGCACGTGGGGGTTCAAATTGCTCATCACAGATCTAGATAAGTTCCTTAGGGGGTCTAGTTTCCAAAATGGGGTCACTTGTGGGGGTTTCCACTGTTTAGGCACATCGGGGCTCTCCAAATGCAACATGGCGTCCAATCTCAATTCCAGACAATTTTGGTTGGAAAAAGTCAAATATTTCTTCTTCCATTTCGAGCTCTGCTGTGCACCCAAGCAGTGGTTTCCCCCACATATGGGGTATCAGCGTACTCAGGAAAAATTGGACAACAACTTTTGGGGTCCAATTTCCTTGGGAAAAATAAAAAATTTGGGACTAAAAAATCATTTTTGTGGAAATTTTTTTTTTTTTTTCACACCCAGGCATTATAAACTTTTTGTGAAACACTTGGGGCACAACAGATCTAGCTAAGTTCTATAGGGGGTCTAGTTTCCAAAATGGTGTCACTTGTGGGGGGGTTTCCACTGTTTAGGCGCATCAGAGGCTCTCCAAACGTGACATGGCGTCCAATCTCAATTCCAGCCAATTTTGGTTTGAAAAAGTCAAACGGCGCTCCTTCCCTTACGAGCTCTGCCGTGTGCCCAAACAGTGGTTTTCCCCAATATATGGGATATTGATGTACTCAGGAGAAATTGCACAACAACTTTATCTGTCCATTTTCTCCATTTACCCTTGTGAAAATAAAAAAAAGTTTGTAAAAGATAATTTTTGTGACTAAAAAGTTAAATATTTATTTTTTCCCTCCACGTTGCTTCAGCTCCTGTGAAGCACCTGAAGGGTTAATAAACTTCTTGGATGTGGTTTTGAGTACCCTGAGGGTGCAGTTTTTAGAATGGTGTCACTTTTGGGTATTTTCTGCCATATAGACCCCTCAAACTGACTTCAAATGTGATGTGGTCCCTAAAAAAATGGCCTTGTAAATTTTGTTGTAAAAATGAGAAATCGCTGGTCAACTATTAACCCTTATAATTTCCTAACAAAAAAAAATGTTGGTTCCAAAATTGTGCTGATGTAAAGTAGACATGCGGGAAATGTTATTTCTTAAATATTTTGTGTGACATATTTCTCTGTTTTAAGGGAATAAAAATTCAAAGTTTGAAAATTTTTGCCATATTTGCATTTTTTCAAAAATAAACGCAAGTTATATCGAAGAAATTTTACCACTAACGTGAAGTACAATATGTCACGAGAAAACAGTCTCAGAATCGCGAAGATCCGTTGAAGCGTTCCAGAGTTATAACCTCATAAAGAGACAGTGGTCAGAATTGTAAAAATTGGCCCGGTCATTAACGTGCAAACCACCTTTGGGGGTGAAGGGGTTAAATTATCAATATTTCAGCGTTAATGCCAATTTATTTTCTTAACCTAAATCAAATTTGGGAGGGTTTCAGCTTTCAAAAGAGTAATTTATAAAACCAATGGATGAATTTAACGTCAGGTTATAAACTTTGATTTACATGACATGAATAAGCGACATAACTTCTGTCAGGGAGTGTATACTAATGCATTGCTGAGCCGGCTGTTAGTCAGTGCAGGAGCATGGCTACAGCAGCCGCTCACTATGTACTGAGCGGTGACTGAAACCACGCCTCTATGACTGAAAGTTGGAGGCTGCCAGAAGGAATAAAGTTAATTTAGAGAATAACTGGCTGTACTCATGTACAGCCTGTGACACATAGATTTGCTGCTGCTCTCAATCTCAATGTATGTGGTACATCTGAAGACATATAGAAAAAAAATAAAGCAAAATTCGACACAACCTGTCAGAGTTCTTCAGTTTGGGTTGAGGAGACTTATTGTTTGCGTATAAAATAGAACCCGCACTCAACTTAGTGTAAAGATTGTAGGTGATTTTATTCAATCCCAAATAGTAGCTGTTATGTTTTGGTAGCTGAGGAGAGTAAGCAAAAACGGCAATACACCAGAGAGGCTGGAACCTATTGGATTGCAGTAACCTGAACTAACCACACAACTAGAGGTAGCCATGCAGCGTTCCTACGTTGATCCTAGACGCCTCGTCACAGCCTGAGAGATAACTACACCCAGGGGCGTAATTAGGAACGGCAGGGCCCCACAGCAAACTTCACAATGGGCCCCCCCGCGTTGCCAATCCCGGTCTACCCAAGTTGTGTTAAGAAAGATACCTTTATTATCCAAAATTAGAGGTTTTTGGACTAATGATAGTGAAATAACAGAAAAGAACCAACTCCCAGGAAGCAACTGAGGTAGTGACTAAGGTAGGCTTTCTCCAGAGTAAATGTGTGGAGAAACTTGTAATCCAGCCTGCAAATTGCTTTCAAAACAGATGATTTATTCAGTAGAACAACAGTCCGGTATACAGAATAATCTAAGATTGTTCTGTATACCGTACTTTTGTTCTACTGAATAAATCATCCATTTTTAAAACAATTTATGGGCTAGATTACAAATTTCTTCTTCACAAGAATAATGCAACATAATTACCTAATTCAGCAGTTTCCTGGGGCCCTAGGCCCCTGATGGGACCTGCAGTTTCCTGGGGCCCTAGGCCCCTGATGGGGCCTGCAGTTTCCTGGGCCCAAAGCCCCTAATGGGGCCTGCAGTTTTCTTTGGACCTAGGCCCCTAATGGGGCCTGCTGCTTCCTTTGGACCTAGGTCCCTAATGGGACCTGCTGCTTCCTTTGGACCTAGGCCCCTAATAGGGCCTGCTGTTTCCTAGGGCCCCAATAGGGGCCTGCTGCTTCCTGGGGCCTCTAATGTGGCCCGCTGTGTCCTGGGGCCTGAGGCCCCTGATACACTCACACCTCTCCTCAAGTGCCGGGACGGGAAGCTGCGGCTGCCGCGTCCCTGTAACAGAGAGTCAGACTCAGCAAGCATACTTACCAATCTGCCAATCCTCAGGTGACTGCGTCCTCCAGCTCTTCTGCTCCGCGCGCCGCTTCGTCCTCCACGCTCCGACGTCCACCACGCCAGCCTTGCATGTGACGTGAGAGCGCGCGCACGCCCCCACATCACATGACGCGGAAGTGCCGGACTGCTCGGGGCCCGTCCCACCTCCTCTCATAGCGGCGCCGGAGGTGGCGGCGGGCCACATATCAGACTCACACCACCGGCAGCTTGCATGGGCGTACCCAGGATCAAAACTGGGGGGGGAAGCCAATGTCGCATTTTATACAGGTTACATCATATACACTGTACATTATACTGCATATTAGGTATGGAGCATTAGAACTGTTGTATATTGTATAATACAGCAGTGTATGCGACACTACGCTGTATATACCATATATTATACATGGCACACTCACCTCTATACAAAGAATAAGAGGCATTATAACCTGTATATGAAAAGTATAATACAGCAGTGTATATACACTCTATATACCGCACACGATGTGTATGACCTTGTATACACCATATACTACACTCTTATTTTGAAGTAAAAAAAAAAAACAAAACAGGAACAAATACAATACTTAAAATAAAGAACAAGTAAAGTTAAAAATCAACAAACTTACTGGTATTTCAATGGGAACTATGGGCCCTGCTTTTGGCTAATGAGATGGTCAATGTTTGGTTCCATATTTGTCACAAGTGAAGCATTTTTTCTCTTTCTTGATATCATTATTTCCTAGGGATTCCAAATTGCTATTAGTAAAATACCAATATATATACAGCGCTACAAAAACAATATACCAGCAATAAAACTGCCCAAACAGAGACATACAGCCTGCACTGCCCACCACTGCAGCCTTGCCAATCCATATCATTTCATCCTCATCAGTGCACATATTGGCGCAACTCCGCTTTTAGCTCAGGCTCAGACTGGTGTGGTGCGAGAGTCCCTAATAGGCAGGTAAATGTCCCCAATAGGCAGCATTGGTCCCCAATAGGCAGGTAAATGTCCCAATAGGCAGCATTGGTCCCCAATAGGCAGCATATGTCCTCAATAGGCAGCATATGTCCCCAATAGGCAGCATATGTCCCCAATAGGCAGCATATGTCCTTAATAGACAGCATAGGTCCCCAATACACAGCATAGTCCCCAATAGGCAGCATAGGTCCCCAATAGGCAGGTAAATGTCCCAATAGGCAGAATAGTCCCCAATAGGCAGCATAGTAATTTCCCCCCGGGATCAATAAAGTGTATCGTATTGTATCGTAGTAGTCCCCAGTAGGCAGCATAGTAGTCCCCCATAGGCAGCATAATCCCCCATAGTCAGCATAGTAATCCCTAATAGGCAGCATAATCCCCCATAGGCAGCATAATAGTCCCCAATATGCAGCATAATCCCACAATAGCCAGCATAATCCCCCATAGCCAGCATAATCCCCATAGCCAGCATAATCCCCCATAGCCAGCATAATCCCCCATAGCCAGCATAATCCCCCATAAGCAGCATAGTCTCAATAGGCAGCATAATCCCCCATAGCCAGCAGAATCCCCCATAGCCAGCATAGTCCCCCATAGGCAGCATAATCCCCCATAAGCAGCATAATCCCCCAATAGCCAGCATAATCCCACAATAGCCAGCATAGTCCCCCATAGGCAGCATAATCCCCATAGCCAGCATAATCCCCATAGGCAGCATAATCCCCCATAAGCAGCATAGGCCCCAATAGCCAGCATAATCCCCCATAGCCAGCAGAATCCCCATAGCAGCAGAATCCCCAAAGCAGCAGAATCCCCCATAGGCAGCATAATCCCCCATAGCCAGCATAATCCCCATAAGCAGCATAGGCCCCAATGGCAGCATAATCCCCCATAGCCAGCAGAATCCCCATAGGCAGCATAATCCCCATAGCCAGCAGAATCCTCCATAGGCCGGGCCCGGCGTTAAAAAAAAAAAATACCAGTACTCACCTATCTCCCCCGTTGCTCTGAAGAAGCGAGCTCTGGACTCCGTCTTCTCCTGGCACAGGCGGCGTGATGTCATCAGGGCGCGCAGGCGGCGTGATGACGATCACGTCGCCTGTGCTGCATATGGAAGGCCGCAAGGCCTTCCTCACTCTGCACATTCCGCCCGCCGCGATTAAAGGGCCCACTGCCCGCCGGCAATGAACTGTCAGTTCATTGTCGGCGGGGCCGATTCTTTCACTGTGCGGTACGCCCACGGTGGGTACGCCCATGGCAGCTTGCGGAACCATCGTGGTGGTAGGTGAAGCAGCTGCAGCAGGGATGGGCCCCCTTCTAGCCCAGGCCCTGTGGCAGCTGCTTCCCCTGCTTCCACGATAGTTCCGCCCCTGACTACACCTAAAAACAGAAAGATGAAAGCTATCTGCCCCGGAGCAGATCCCCAAAGAAAATAGGAAGCCCCCAAACATGTAATGGCAGTTAGACAAGAAGAAGTACGGACACAGACAGAAAATAGAATGAGCAAACGCTGGGGCCCAATCTGTCTAGACAGAAAAGTACAGGAAAGGCACTCACTGCAATCCAAAAAAAACCCTAAAAAATACCAACTCCACTGATTTCAAAAACACCTGAGATCACACGACCTCTACCACCTAAATCAGTTCTCTGGTGTAACAAAACTAAGCCGCAGCCACTGAAAAAACAGGAAAAAGCAAATGAACAAACAACAGTGGCTCCAGATAAACTGAGAGGAGCACAAGCCCCCTGGAGGGGACCTGGCTGACCTCCACAGAAGTGCAGAGAACAATGCAAAAAGCAAGCACAAAAAATAAAAGCAGAAAATATCTTATCTGATAGCAGAAGATGCAGGCAAGACTCAGCAAGCTTCCAAATGAACCAGGAACCACAATTGAGACAAGAACAATTGATCACCGGCAACCATCATGGGAGGGAACCTCCCTTATATCAGACCAGTCCATGATCCCAGATTGCCATTCCTTGCTGAAAGGTTCAGTACTGTCAGTAACCACCAGAGGGAGCCTCTGCTCAGAAACCATTTTTACAACATTCACAACAGTAACCCCCCTTGAGGAGGGTCACCGAACCCTCACTTGTGCAACCAGGTCGATCAGGATGAGCTCGGTGATAGGCACGGATCAGTCTCCTAGCATGGATGTCCGAAGCAAACACCCAAGAATTGTCCTCCTGACCATAACCTCTCCACTTAACCAAATACTGGAGTTTCCGTCTAGAAAAACGAGAGTCCAATATTTTCTCAACCACATACTCCAGATTGCCCTCAACCAAAACAGGGTCAGGAGGCGCAGCCACAGGAACCAATGGCTCGACAAACCTCTTCAATAAGGACTTGTGGAACACGTTATGGATCTTAAATGTCCCTGGAAGAAGCAAACAGAAGGAAACAGGATTAAGAATCTCCATGATCTTATAAGGTCCAATGAACCTAGGCTTAAACTTTGGAGATGCAACCCTCATAGGGATATTTCTTGAGGACAACCAAACGAAGTCCCCCACTTTAAACCGAGGACCATCAGTCCTATGCCGGTTGGCAAATCGTTGGGCCTTCTCCTGAGAGACAACCTCTCCACTACCTGGTCCCAAATCTGCTGATTCGCTCCACAACAGAGTCAACACCGGACAGACAGAAGCCTTCGCCTGTCCTGAGGAAAATTGAGGGTGAAACCCAAAATTGCAGAAAAATGGAGACATCAAGGTGGCAGAGCTAGCCCTATTATTAAGAGCAAACTCAGCCAAAGGCAAAAAAGAGACCCAGTCATCTTGATCAGCAGACACAAAACATCTCAAATAAGTCTCCAAGGTCTGGTTTGTTCTCTCGGTTTGTCCATTGGTCTGAGGATGAAAAGCAGAGGAGAAAGATAATTGAACACCAAGTTTAGAACAAATGTCCTCCAAAATCTGGAAACAAACTGGACTCCTCTGTCAGACACAATGTTCTCCGGAATGCCATGTAACCGAACCACGTGCTGAAGGAACAAAGGCACCAATTCAGAGGAGGAAGGTAACTTAGGTAATGGCACAAGATGTATCATCTTGGAAAACCTATCACAGATTACCCAGATAACGGTCATTCTCTGAGAAACAGGGAGGTCGGAAATAAAATCCATAGAGATATGGGTCCATGGCCTCTTGGGCGCAGGTAATGGCATTAACAAACTACTAGAGCGAGAGCAAGGCTTGGAGCGAGAGTAAGTCCCACAGGTCTGCACAAATTCCCTGACGTCACGAGACACAGTAGGCCACCAAAAGGACCGACTCACCAAGTCTCTAGTACCAAAAATCCCGGGATGACCAGCCAACGCAGAACAATGAATCTCAGACATCACACTCTTCTTCCACTGGTCTGGGACAAACAATTTCACAATAGGGCAGCGCTCAGGTTTATCCTCCTGACACCCTTCCAGAGCCAGTCTCAAATTGGGCGAGATGGCAGAAAGAACTACACCCTCTTTCAAAATAACAGTAGGATCAGATAACTCAGGAAAGTCCGCAAAGAAACTCCTCGAGAGGGCATCCGCCTTAACATTCTTAGTGCCAGGAAGAAAAGAAACCACAAAATTAAAACGTGTGAAAAACAAGGCCCACCTGGCCTGTCTAGGATTAAGTCGCTTGGCTGATTCGAGATAAACCAGATTCTTATGGTCCGTGAGGACCACCACCTGATGTTTGGCTCCTTCCAGCCAATGTCTCCACTCTTCAAAGGCCCACTTCATGGCCAATAACTCCCGATTACCCACGTCATAATTACGTTCAGTTGGAGAAAATTTTCGAGAGAAAAAGGCACAAGGGTTACTCTTAGAGGTCTCTGGATCTCTTTGGGACAAAACGGCACCTGCCCCAATTTCAGAGGCATCAACCTCCACCTGAAATGGTAGAGAAACATCAGGCTGCCGTAGAACAGGAGCAGAAGTGAATCTCTGCTTAAGTTCCTGACACGCAGAGACTGCCTCAGAAGGCCAATTCACCACATCAGAACCCTTTTTGGTCAAATCAGTCAATGGTTTAACAATACCAGAGAAATTACCAATAAATTTACGATAAAAATTGGCAAAACCCAAAAATCTCTGAAGAGCCTTTAATGAAGTATGTTGGACCCAATCACAGATGGCCTAAACCTTGACCGGGTCCATTTCAATAACAGACGGAGACAAAATGAATCCCAGAAATGAGACCTTCTGTACGCCAAAAAGACACTTTGATCCCTTCACATACAGTGCATTCTTTCTCAAAATCTGGAACACAGTCCGAACATGTTTCATATGAGTGTCCCAGTCATTGGAAAAAATCAAGATATCATCCAAATAAACAATCAGAAATTTATCCACAAAATCCCTGAAAATATCATTCATGAAGGATTGGAAGACGGAAGGAGCATTAGTGAGCCCAAAGGGCATCACTAGGTACTCAAAATGCCCCTCTGGGGTATTAAACGCCGTCTTACATTCATCCCCATGCTTAATGCGAATAAGGTTATACGCCCCCTGAGGTCAAGCTTGGTAAACCAACTAGCACTTTTCACCCTAGAAAACAGGTCAGAAATCAAGGGTAACGGATATTGATACTTCACAGTGATCTTATTCAAGAGACGGTAATCAATACACGGCCTCAATGAACCATCCTTTTTGGCCACAAAGAAAAAACCGGCACCCAAGGGTGAAGAGGATGGTCTGATATGACCCTTCTCCAATGACTTCTTGATGTAAGATCGCATAGCATCGTGTTCAGGTGCAGACAAGTTAAAAAGGCGACCTTTAGGAAATTTACCACCAGGCACTAATTCAATAGCGCAATCATAGCTCCTGTGAGGGGGCAAGGATGCAGATTTACTTTCACTAAATACATCCGAAAAATCAGTCAAAAAGTCAGGAACATCCTGAGACTGGGGAGAGGCAGAAAAAACAGGAGTGTCGGCATTAACACATTGGCAGCCCCAACTGGTCACAGACACAGATTTCCAATCCAAAACAGGATTATGAGACTGTAACCAAGGGAAACCTAGTACAATTATGTCATGCAGATTATACAGCACCAGAAATTTTCAACTCTCCTGATGATCAGGTTCAACCCTCATTATCACCTGAGTAGAAAACTGGGGTTTATTCTCCGCCAAAGGGGTAGAATCAATGCCCAGTAGGGAATAGACTTCCGCAGGGGTATCATGGGAAACCCACAACGTTTGGCAAAGTCAAAATCCATCAGGTTATTAGCTGCTCCTGAATCAACAAAAGCCTGAGCAGAAAATGTGGACAATGAGTAAATCAGGGCAACAGTCAACAGAAATTTAGTCTGAACACTACCCAAGACAACTGAGCGTGCAAAATGTCTTCCCCGTTTAGGGCAGACTAAAATAGCATGAGAGGCGTCACCACAGTAGAAACATAACCCATTGCGCTTTCGAAACTCATGACGCTGTGCCACAGAAGTCACTCTATCACACTGCATGGGCTCAGAAGCTGGCTCACAAGGCAACACTATCTCACGCATACCTCTGCGCTCACGCAAACCTCTGTCAATTTTAATAGCCAATGACATAAAATCATTGAGACCAGAGGGAGCAGGGAAACCCACCATAACATCCTTTACATTCTCTGACAGCCCCTTCCGAAAAAGGGCTGCCAAAGCATCATCATTCCATTTGGTCAGGACTGCCCACTTTCGGAATTTCTGACAGTACAACTCAGCGTCTTCAAGACCCTGATTTAATGCCAACAAGGTTTTTTTCAGCTTGATCAGTGACATTAGGTTCATCGTACAATAACCCCAGAGACAGAAAAAATGCATCAATATCATTCAAAACAGGATCCCCAGGTGTCAGGGAAAAAGCCCAATCCTGAGGATCTCCGCGCAGGAGAGAGATGACAATTTGAACCTGCTGTGCTGTGTTCCCTAAAGGACTTAGGCTTTAAGGCAAAAAACAACTTACAGTTATTTTTGAAATTCAGAAATTTAGCCCGATCCCCCAAAAACAAATCTGGCATGGGAATCCTAGGTTCCACAACCGGCAACCCAGCAAGATAGGTAACAATACTCCGAACCTCAGTGGCAAGCTGATCCACACAGCCAGACAACTGTGCAAGCTCCATTGAGAGAAAAAAAAAATCCTCCTCAGCAACCAGAGAAAAAGAGGGAAAAAAAAGCAACAAACAGGGAAAAAAAAAAATCTCTGACAACTCCGACAATCTTTTTTTTGTCCCACACTATTTTTCCCTTCTGTGAGTACCATATAATTTTCAGTTTTGGCCGGTGATACTGTTATGTTTTGGTAGCTGAGGAGAGTAAGCAAAAACGGCAATACACCAGAGAGGCTGGAACCTATTGGATTGCAGTAACCTGAACTAACCACACAACTAGAGGTAGCCGTGGAGCGTTCCTACGTTGATCCTAGACGCCTCGTCACAGCCTGAGAGATAACTACACCTAAAGGCAGAAAGATGAAAGCTATCTGCCCCGGAGCAGATCCCCAAAGAAAATAGGAAGCCCCAAACATGTAATGGCGGTTAGACAAGAAGAAGTACAGACACAGACAGAAAATGATAATTACGTACCGGTAATTTGATTTTTGAGAGCCATGACAGCACCGACGTGAGAGTATGGTATCCGCCCCAGGAACAGGAAACCTGTAGCAGAGATAAAAGAAGGGGGCGGTACCTCTCCCTCAGTTTGTTTCAGAGTATGCAAGGTAACCGCCAAAATTAGTCGTTATATATACACATATACTAGCATATTTACGACATTTACCTTCTTTATATTTTAATTTATACATGCATTTTTTATATATATTTTTTTTTTTTTTGTGAGTCACACAACCATCACCAAGATAGGGTGGGAATTAATACGGTGCTGTCATGGCTCTCAAAAATCAAATTACCGGTACGTAATTATCATTTTTTCCCTTCGCCATGACAGCACCGACGTGAGAGGAAGAAACAGAAGAGCCTCCTAGGGTGGGACAACAGCAGATAACACCTTTCTACCAAAGGCTAAATTCGAAGAACTTAAATCTAGCCTATAATGACGGAAAAAGGTGGATGGTGACGACCACACCGCTGCCCTGCAAATCTGCTCTATTGACGCATTTGCCCGTTCGGCCCAAGATGTCGCAATAGCCCTTGTGGAGTGAGCCTTTACACCCAGTGGGGGAGTCTGACCTGACGAAGAATAAGAAAGTGAGATAGCCATGCGTAGCCACCGTGCAATTGTAGCTTTTGAAGCTTTTTTACCCCTGTTTGTCCCCTGGAAGGAGACAAAAAGGGCTGAAGACTGTCGCCAAGATTTTGAAACTTCTATATATTGAAGTAGGCAACGTCTTACATCCAAACAATGAAAGGTTTGCTCTCCCTGGGATTTTGGGTTGGCACAAAACGAGGGCAAAATTATCTCTTGGTCCCTATGAAATTTTGTATTAACCTTCGGAAGGAAGGCTGGGTCAGTTCTTATGACCACTCTGTCATCCATAAAGGTAGTATATGGAGAATTTATAGAAATAGCTTGCAGCTCGCTGACTCGCCGAGCTGACGTTAGGGCAACCAAGAGCACTGTTTTTAGTGTCAGAGCCTTTATTGAAATAGATGAGATTGGCTCAAATGGGGCCGTAGTTAACACTAAATTTAGATCCCAGGGAGCTACCTTAGGAACAATTTTCAAGGGTCTGGCTGTAAAGGAGGCCCGAATGAATCTATAGATCCATGGGTGGTCAGCCAGTTTTTTGTCAAATAGCGCACCTAGTGCCGAGACATGCACCTTTAGAGTGCTTGTGGACAATCCTTTTTCCAGGCCCTTTTGTAGAAATTCCAGGATTTCCGTCATCGGGACCATCTGGACTGTCCCCGAAAGCCTCCGACCTGAGAAGTCCAAGAATTTTTGCCAGATTTTATAATATTTGGCTGAGGTGACTTTTTTCCTACTAGTGAGCAAGGTAGTCACCAAGGGCCCTGAGAACCCTTTGGCTAATAGGAGTCCCCTCTCAGGTTCCAGGCAGTGAGATGTAGATTGTGCACCTGAGGATGCTCCACTGGTCCCTGGTGTAGTAGATTGGGAACATCGGGTAGGATCCATGGGTCTGAGGCAGACATGCGTGTGAGCCATGTGAACCACGCTCTCTTTGGCTAGAAGGGCGCTATAAGGATTACACGGCTCTTGTCCTCTCGTATTTTTCTCAGGACTATTGGTATTAGAGGAACTGGTGGAAAGGCATATGCCAGTTTGAATTTCCAGCGGTGTAGTAGTGCATCTACTCCTTCTGGTTGTTCTCTCGGGTTTAGGGAGTAAAATCTGTTTACTTTCCGATTTTGTTTTGTAGCAAACAGGTCCACTTCTGGTCTGCCCCAGCTGGCGCAAATTTTTCCAAATATGTCCTGATTTAGGGACCATTCTCCCTGGTGCAGTACATGCCGACTTAGGAAATCCGCCACCGTATTTTCTGTCCCTTTCAAATGTATGCTCGACAGGGATAACAGGTTGTTTTCCGCCCATGCGAACAGCTCTCTTGCCTCCGCCATCAAGGATGGTGATCTTGTACCTCCTTGTCGATTTATGTAGGCTGCTGTCGTGTTGTTGTCGGATAATATTGTGACATGTCTTCCTTGTACCTCTTTTCTTAGTTGGTATAGCGCTAGTCTCACTGCTGTTAGTTCTTTCAAATTGGAGGATGTTTCCTTCATTGAGGGTTAGGCCTTGTACAAGCCGTCCTATTAAATGTGCTCCCCATCCCGAGGGACTTGCATCCGTAGTCAATATTATCTGATTGTGAATTGACCAAGGTACAGCTTTTTTGAGGTTTTCGGGTTTTAGCCACCATTGCAATGAGTCGAGGACCTGTGGCGTTAAGGTGAATCGCCGATTTAGGCTGGTCGGATCTTTTGCCTGTTCGGCTAATATTTGTTCTTGCAGGTCTCTTGTGTGGCTTTGTGCCCACTGGACCGCTGGTATTGTTGCTGTTAATGTTCCAACAACGACATTGCTTGTCGGACTGTTATAGTCCTGTTCGGTCTTAATTGTTGTATTTTGCTTTGAATGGAGTCTACTTTCCTGTCCGGGAGGACACATTGTTGGTTGCAGGAATCTAACTCTATTCCCAAGAATTCTTGTTTTCTGGTTGGGATTAGTTTCGATTTTTTCCCATTTATTATCCAGCCTAAACTGGTTAGGATTTCTAGCATCCTTGTGGTTGCCTTCCTGCATTCTCCTTCGGTGTTTGCTATTACTAGGAAGTCGTCCAAATAGGGCACCAGTAATATGTCTTCTTTCCTTTCAAAAGATGCCACTTCTGAAATTAATTTCGTGAAGATACGGGGTGCCACCGAAATCCCGAAGGGAAGACATTGGTACTGCAGATGCGTAGGGCCCTGTGCAATCTGTACTAACAATCTTAGGTATTTTTGATGTTCTTCCCAGATCGGTACATGGTAGTATGCATCTGTCAGATCGATCACGGCCATGTAGCAGCCCGGTTCTAGCAACTTCACTGTTGATCTTAACGTTTCCATTTTGAATTTTTCCACTCGGATGTATTGATTTAACGCTTTCAAGTTGAATATTACCCACAAGGAGCCGTCTGGTTTTGGAGTAAGAAACAGGGTACTGTAGAACCCTTCTCCTACTTGGTGAGTTGGCACTTCCACTAACACCTTCTTTTCCATAAGGAGGGTGATTTATTTTTCCATTGTGGCTTGGTTCTTCTTCTTGGCAACTTGAGTTATCTTTATTCGCTGTGGCGGGAGATTGAGAAAATTTAGTCGTAGACCTTCGGATAGTAAATTGGTTACCCACCGTGAAGCGGGCAATGTTTCCCACTGACGTACAAATTTCTTCAGTCTTCCTCCCACCGGAGACTTGGCGTCATTGACGTTTAGTATCCGATCTGGTGGGGCCTTTGAAGAGAAATCCTTTCTCCCTTCTCTCTCCCCAAGGCCTGCCTCGGATAGACCTCTCATCTGGCCGACTCCTGCCCCCTCGATTCCTTGCTCCACGAAAGGACGAGCGAGCATCATTCCAACGTCGCCTTGAAAAAGATGGTAGCGGGAATCGTTTCTTCTTATCCGATGCTTTCTCCAATATTTCGTCCAATACTTTTCCAAACAAGTATTGTCCCTCACAGGGGATTGCGCAGAGTTTTACCTTCGACTGGAAGTCCGCCGCCCAATTTTTAAGCCATAATGCCCTGCGACCTGAGTTAGAGAGAGCGCATGCGCGGGCGGCACCTCGCACTAAATCCACCGCTGCATCTGCTAGGAAACCTGCTGCTTTTTGTAGTGACGGTATTACGTCCAATAATTCTTCTCTTGGGCATTTATTTTTTATCTGTTCACTGAGTTCTTCCAACCATTTGACCATGGCCCTAGCGGTGCAAGTGGTGGCTACGCCCGGTTTGATTGACCAGGCCGATGCTTCCCAGGCAGATTTTAAAAAAGCATCCGCTTTTTTATCGAGGGGGTCTCTCAAGGCCCCCATGTCCTCGAATGGTAATGCTATACCTTTAGACGTACTAGCAATGGCGGCATCTAGCTTAGGGGCTTTTTCCCATTCCCCACATATTTCCTCATCAAACGGATATTTCCGTTTTAATGCTTGTGGCACAGACATTTTCTTGTTGGGTTTCTTCCACTTTTTTTAATCATTTTTAATAGATTTTCATGAAGGGAAAAACTTTACGTTTTTTCCCTTCTAGATTGCTGAACATGGAGTCATGTACTGAAAGACGCTCTTTTGGCGTCTCAACCCCCATGGTAGATCTAATTAATTTTAACAATTTTCCTACGTCTTCAGACAAGACATACGGGCGGCCATATTCCTCGTCCGAGGAATTTTGGTCTGAGCTTTCCGAGTTTTTTAACTCCGTCGGTTCACCATCCGATTCTACGTCACTTTGTTCCGTAGGAGGGGATGGCTTGAACTAACTGGCGTGTGCTGTTTCAACTCCTCCTTAACCGTTGTTTTAACTTCCTGACGAATAACGGCTCTAATATCCTCAAATAGGGACGGCGATTCCTCCGCTATCGTTTTCTGTACACATGAGCGGCATAACCCTTTATTGTAATCTTTGGGAAGAGTTTTTTTTACACAAAGCACATGCTTTGTTTTTTTGTTTGGCCGCAGCTTTCCTGCCCTAGGGAGAGGGGACAGGATAAAAGGCCATCACTATATGTTTCTTCGCCTTACAAAGGCACTCACCCACCGACCCCCTGGTACCACAGCAGTCTGCTGGCCTCCCTCCTCTGGCACGCGATCCTCTGCTCCTTCCATCGCTGTGAAGCGTTTTTGCAACGGACGCCAGTCTCCTGCCTCCGGCAGGCTATGTATGCGAGGGGGGGGTTCAGGGGGGAGAGCGGTGTGCGCGCCTCTGGAGCAAACTTCCGCCCGGAAGTGTCCAGCACACCGCTTCTCCCGGCGTGTAGCGTCACTTCCGGTGCGACCGGAAGCCACTCCACTCAGTCGGCGCCAGCGTCGTGGTGGACACGCCTACCCCGGCTCTGCCTCCTGCACGGAGCGGCCGCCGGGGAGTCCACGGGGGGCGAGACGCGGCCAGGCAGCCCCCAAGAAGCCGGGATGGAGAGCGCGCGCCGTCGCCATCCCGGGGACGATTCCCCACACAGGTATACTGCCCCACAGGCATCCACCTGCAGGTTTCCTGTTCCTGGGGGCGGATACCATACTCTCACGTCGGTGCTGTCATGGCGAAGGGAAAAAATAGAATGAGCAAACGCTGGGGCCCAATCTGTCTAGACAGAAAAGTACAGGAAAGGATACTCACTGCAATCCAAAAAAAAATCCTAAAAAATACCAACTCCACTGATTGCAAAAACACCTGAGATCACACGACATTTACCACCTAAATCAGTTCTCTGGTGTAACAAAACTAAGCCGCAGCCACTGAAAAAACAGGATAAATCAAATGAACAAACAACAGTGGCTCCAGATAAACTGAGAGGAGCACAAGCCCCCCGGAGGGGACCTGGCTGACCTCCACAGAAGTGCAGGGAACAATGCAAAAAGCAATCACAAAAAATAAAAGCAGAAAATATCTTATCTGATAGCAGAAGATGCAGGCAAGACTCAGCAAGCTTCCAAATGAACCAGGAACCACAATTGAGACAAGAACAATTGATCACCGGCAACCATCATGGGAGGGAACCTCACTTATATCAGACCAGTCCGTGATCCCTGATTGCCACTCCTCGCTGAAAGGTTCAGTACTGTCAGTAACCACCAGAGGGAGCCTCTGCTCAGAAACCATTTTTAGCACATTCATAACACGCATCCTAAGCATTCTTCCTGGAGGCCTGCTGGCAGCGTGCCAGGAACTAGGGGAGGAAGCAGGAAGCTGGGAAGCAGAGGGAGCAGGAGACCCCAGCCTGTGCACAGGCTGCTGCAAAAGGACAGCCCGCAGAGCAGAAGGTGAGTGACCAGGACGGAGTGCAGAGCCAGCACGGGGACCAAGTGTAACAGTATCCCCCTCTTTACACCCCCTCTTTTTCAAGCCTGCGTGAAATTTTTTAAGAAGAGAAGCCTGGATGTTCTCTTTAGGCTCCCAAGACCTCTCCTCAGGACCAAAACCCTTCCAGTCCACCAGGTAATAGGTCCTACCTCTTACTTTCTTAGTGGCCAAGATATGTTTTACCTCAAAAACATCATCCTCAGAGACCGGATCTGGAGTGGTACCCGGGTCCTTAAAGAAGGGGCTCAAAACTACTGGTTTGAGGAGGGAAACATGAAAGGAGTTAGGCACACGTAGAGAAGTAGGCAATTTCAGTTTGTAAGAGACCGGGTTGTATTGTCTCAAGACTTCAAAGGGACCAATGAAACGGGGACCCAATTTGTACGAAGGCAACTTCAAACGGATGTACTTGGAGGAGAGCCATACCTTGTCTCCGGGACGAAAGGTGGGAGCATACAAGCGTCTTTTGTCCGCATGCCTTTTCATACGTTGAGAGGCTCTCTCCAAAGCAGTCTTAGTATCTTTCCAAATGTTCGAGAAATCTCTGGTAAAGGTATCGGCTGCCGGAACACCAGACGGTCCAGAGAAAGGAAGAGGAATTCCGGGTTAGAGTCCAAACACAATCTGAAAGGGAGATTTTCCAGAAGATTCACTTACTTGGTTGTTGTAGAATTCCGCCCAGGGCAGTAATTCTACCCAGTCGTTATGATGAGCGTTGACGAAGTGATGCAAGAATCCAGCCAGGATTTGATTGATCCTCTCCACTTGCCCATTGGACTGGGGATGGTATGCCGAAGAAAAATCTAGTTCTATTTTTACCAGTTTACAGACTGCTCTCCAGAACTTAGAGGTGAACTGGACGCCCCTGTCGGACACGATGTGGAGAGGAAATCCATGTAGACGGAAGATGTGCTGAATGAAGTGAGCGGCCAGTTCTGGAGCAGACGGAAGACCAGATAGCGGAACGAAGTGAGCCATTTTAGAGAAGCGGTCCAGCACAACCCATACCACTGAGCAGCCAGAAGAAATGGAAAGATCCGTGATGAAATCCATCGCGATATGCTGCCAGGGAGCGGACGGGATCAGAAGAGGCAGAAGCCTGCCGGCTGGTAGATGTTTATCAGTCTTGTTACGGACACATGACGGACAGGCTGCGACATACTCCTGGATATCCTTACCCATGGTAGGCCACCAGTAGTAACAAGTGATGAGTTGCTGAGTCTTTTTCTGACCGGCATGGCCAGCCAACTTAGAAGAATGACCCCACCGCAGGACACGATTATGTTCAGAAGCTGTCACGAGAGTCTTCCCTGGGGAAGCCGGGCAAGATCAATGGAGGCAACAGAGACTAACCTTGAAGGTTCAATAATGTGCTGAGGTTCTTCCTCCAGTTCAGGGGCCAAAAAGGCTCTGGAAAGTGCGTCTGCCTTGATGTTCTTGTCAGCTGGGTGGAAATGAAGGGCAAAATTAAAACGAGCAAAAAACAACGCCCAACGGGCCTGACGGGGATTTAGCCTTAGAGCAGATTGGAGGTAGGCAGGGTTTTTATGATCGGTGAATATGACTACCTGGTGATGAGCTCCCTCAAGAAGATGTCTCCATTCTTGCAGAGCCAATTTGATAGCCAACAGTTCCCGATCTCCAACGGAGTAGTTCCTTTCTGCAGGAGTAAAAACCTTGGAAAAAAAAACACAAGAGACCATCCGACCAGTAGATGCCTTCTGGGTGAGAACTGCTCCTGCACCTATGGAAGAAGCGTCTACCTCAAGAAAAAATTGCTCATTAGAATTTGGACGATGGAGAACGGGTGCAGAAGCGAAGGCTTTTTTGAGAGAAACAAAGGCCTCTTCTGCCTCGGAGGACCATTCCTTGGAGTTTACACCTTTCCGAGTTAAAGCTGTGAGGGGAGCCACTCGGGTGGAAAAGTGTGGAATGAATTGCCGGTAGTAGTTGGCGAACCACAGGAACCGTTGTATGGATTTTAGCCCAGACGGACGAGGCCACTTGAGGACGGCAGACAACTTCTCCGGGTCTATCTTTAATCCTGTGGAAGATACAATGTACCCAAGGAAAGGCAAAGAGGATTGCTCAAAGAGGCATTTCTCATATTTGGCATATAGCCTGTTCTCTCTCAGTCTTTGTAAGACCAGGCGTACTTGCCTCCGGTGTGAGGCCAAGTCTGCAGAGAAAATCAAAATGTCGTCCAGGTAGACAACGACACAAGTAAAGAGCAGGTCCCTGAAAATGTCATTAACAAATTCCTGAAAGACCGCAGGTGCATTGCTTAGGCCAAACGGCATTACCAGGTATTTGTAGTGGCCATCACGGGTGTTGAAGGCTGTTTTCCATTCGTCTCCTTCTCTGATTCGGATCAGGTTGTAGGCCCCTCTGAGATCCAATTTGGTGAAGATTTTGGCCCCTCGGAAACGATCAAACAGCTCTGAAATAAGAGGTAATGGATACCTGTTTTTTACCGTGATCTGGTTTAGACCCCGGTAGTCGATACACGGCCGCAGGGATCCATCCTTCTTCTTCACAAAGAAGAATCCTGCTCCTGCCGGTGAAGATGACTTTTGGATAAATCCTCTTGCCAGGTTCTCTTAGATGTAGTCCGACATAGCCTGAGTCTCTGTCTGAGAAAGAGGATAAACTCTCCCATGAGGAGGAGATGTTCCAGGAAGAAGCTCTCTCTGACAGTCATACGACCTGTGTGGAGGTAGCCTCTCAGCGTCCTTTTTCCCAAAGACGTCAGAGAAGGACCAATAGGAGTAAGGCAACTCTGGCAGGGTATCAGGCTGGACTGGAGGCGAAACAGGTTGAATCCGGGTTAGGCATCGATTCATGCAGGTATCTCCCCAACGCAGAATCTCTCCAGTTCTCCAATTTAGGACCGGTTCATGCATCTGGAGCCAAGGTAAACCTAAAAGCAAGGGATGAGACAAACCGGGATATACATAAAAACTGATTCTTTCAGCATGCATTAGACCTACCCGGAGTTCCACCAGCTCGATCTGAAACTGGACGGGCTCGGTCAGTGGTTTGCCATCTACAGCGGTCACCCGTAACGGATCAGGAAGACTCTGGACTGGTAAGCGGTAACGATCCACAAAAGCCTGCTAGATGAAGTTCCCTGCAGCTCCAGAATCCAGTAAACAATGTTCGAAGAATTTTATTGCTCCGCAGGACACAGAGACTGAGATTTGCAATGAGGGAGAGGACTGTTCTCTAACTAGGGTGGCCTCTCCTACCGAACCTAGGCACTGGAGTTTCCCGACTTCTTAGGACAGGAATGGATCAGATGCTCAGAACTACCGCAGTAGTAACAACTTCCTTCCTTGCGACGACGCGCCTCACGGTGGCAGGTGGCCAAACTTACACGGTCTACCTCCATGGCCTCAGGAAAGGAAGGTGAGGTAACAGTTTTGAAAAAACTAGAGTCCAGGTGATAGGACCTTTTGTTCCCGCTTGATCTCCATGGAACGCTCCTGAAAACGCAGGTCAATTTGGGTTGCAAAGGATATTAGCTCCTCCAAGGTGGTAGGTCTGTCCCATCCCACCAGCTCATCCTTGTGTAATGTAAGGAGTACAGTTCATATAGTGTCTTGTGCTTGGGTGCGATGAAAACACAGGAGTCACAGGTTTGATATAGAAGGTCTTGTATTACTTCATACAAGTGGCAATAATAGTCACACAGTTTGCAGATACAAAAGCAGGAGACACAGCAGGCCAGAGTAACTTAAGCTCAGCAATCACTCTCCACAACAGGTTCAGGATCTCTTCTCTGTTACCATAAGTCCATGCAAACGTGGATTTATCAAATAGCAAGGTTCCAAAGTCCACGAGTGTTCCAAAGTTCCACAATAGGAAATAACTGGAGTACAAGGTCCAAGGCTTCCAGGAGTCAGGTCACAGGTACACTGCAGGCTTGATTCTGAAGCACTGATTGCTCAGCTGTGGCTGCTTAAGAAGCAAGAGGGAGAGAATCAGGGCGGGAACATGCAAGCTGGAAACTCCATATTGACTGAGGGCAAGACAGCTGCAGCAAGACAGAAAGTAAAATGGCTGACGAAAAAACTGAGTTTCAGGAACATGTACACAGAACCTTTCATTACTCCCCCCTTAGGGACAACCTCCGGATGACCTCAGACCAGGCTTGTGTGGGTACCTCTGATGAAACTGACGGAGCAAGCGAGGAGCATTAACGTTATTGACTGGTTCCCATGAGTTGTCCTCCACTGGGTAGCCCTGCCATTTAATCAAATATTGTAACTGATTTCTATACAACCTGGAATCTAGAATCCTTTCCACCACAAATTCTTCCTGACCATCGACTAGCACTGGGTCAGGGCAAGGAGAAGAACGTCCAGGAAACGTATTGGGTGTTGCAGCCTTTAGTAGGGATACATGAAAGACAGGGTGGATTCTCATAGTTCTGGGCAGTTGAAGACGACAAGCGACAGCACTTATAATTTTACTGATTTTATAAGGTCCAATGTATTTATGTCCCAACTTAGATGATGGAATTCTTAACTTAAGATTTATGGTTGACAGCCAGACCAGGTCTCCTACCTTGAAAGCTGGTGCAGGTTTACGAAATTTATCTGCGGCTTTCTTGTACCTTTCCTGAGCCAATTCCAGATTTCCCTTTAGAAGATCCATATTCTTTTGTAAAGACGTGATTCTTTCAGCCACTGCTGGCAAAGGCGTTTCTATGGGAAATCGAGGAAGAATATTAGGATGATAACCTAAATTGGAGTAAAAAGGAGACTGCTTAGTGGAGGCGCTCTGAGAGTTGTTATAAGAGAACTCAGCCAGTGGAAGTAGATCCACCCAATCATCCTGTAGGTGGCAGATAAAGCAGCGAAGATACTGCTCCAGGGTCTGATTGGTTCGTTCCGTCTGTCCATTAGTCTGAGGATGAAAAGCAGAAGAAAGGTTCACTTTAATGTCCAATGCTGCACAGAAATTTTGCCAAAACCTTGAAGTGAATTGCACCCCTCGATCCGAAATAACCTCATCTGGTACTCCATGTAAGCGAAACACATTTTTAATCATCAAATCTGATGTCTGTCTTGCAGTGGGTAAGCCGACACAAGGGATAAAATGAGCTGCTTTTGTTAAACGATCAACCACCACTAGAATGGTGTTCTTCCCTTGAGAGGTTGGTAACTCCACAATGAAGTCCATAGAGATGGATCCCCACGGGCGGGACGGGGTGGGAAGAGGTTGCAACAGACCAGTTGGTGAGGAGCGAGGTGTTTTGCATCTTGCACAGACTTCACATGAAGTGACATAGTTTAAAACATCCTTCCTGCAAGTGGGCCACCAAAAGAAACGAGAAAGAAATTCCTGTGTCTTTAGAATTCCTCTATGCCCGGCTATCTTGGAATCGTGAATGAGTTGCAATACTCTTAATCTGACTGTTTCAGGAATATACAGACGTTGTCCCTGAATCCACACACCATTCTTAAAGACAAGACTTACGTCCCTTTGGGGTTGTGCCAAAAAGGAATCCGCATGGTATGCTTCCTTGATGTCCTTAAGTAGGTCTTGATTATGAATCACTCCCAGGAATCTAGAGTCAGGAAGAATAGTCTTAGGAGGAGTAAGTGGACGTGTCTCTGCTGAATAAATCCTAGAGAGTGCATCAGCCTTTCCATTGCGCGATCCTGGTCTATAAGAAATGATAAAATTAAATTGGTTTAAGAAAAGATTCCAGCGAGCCTGGCGAGGAGTCAGGCACTTAGCCGACCTGATAAATTCAAGGTTACGATGGTCTGTCAGGACGACTATTTGCTGTGCAGCTCCCTGAAGAAGGTGTCTCCATTCTTTGAAGGCGGCAATAATGGCCAACAACTCTCTATTGCCCACATCGTAGTTCCTCTCAGCCGAAGACAACTGCTGGGAAAAGAAGGCACAGGGATGCAAGACATTCTTCTCACCTGTTCTCTGAGAGAGTATAGCTCCAACGGCACAGTCTGAAGCATCCACCTCTATTATGAAGGCAAGTTCGGGGTTGGGATGTACTAAGATAGGTGCAGTGGTAAATTTATCTTTTAGACGGGAAAATGCTTCCTGGGCTTGGGGAGTCCAGGAGAACCTAGACTCTTTCCGGGTAAGTTGGGTGATAGGTGACACTACCTCAGAGAAATTCCTAATGAAACGTCTATAGAAATTGGCAAACCCGATGAAGCGCTGCACCTCCTTCACATTTCTAGGACTTGGCCAATCCTTGATGGCTTGGGTCTTGCTTCCATCCATACTAATTCCTTGTGTAGACAGTACATACCCCAGAAATTGAATTTCGGTCCTATGGAATTCACACTTTTCAAGTTTGATGTAAAGATGATTTTGTCTTAGACGTTCCAAGACCATTCTCACATGTCCATGATGTTCCTCTGTGGAGTTAGAAAAAATTAGAATATCATCCAAATAAATCACCACGAATGTATCTAGGAGATCCCTGAAGATGTCATTCACCAAGTGTTGGAAAGTGGCTGGGGCGGTACTCAGACCAAAAGGCATAACTAGATATTCAAAGTGTCCATAGCGTGACCTGAATGCAGTCTTCCATTCATCCCCAGGTCTAATACGGACTAAGTTATAGGCCCCACGGAGATCTAGTTTAGAGAAAATTTTGGCATGTCGCACTCTCTCCAATAACTCAGGGATTAAAGGCAATGGATAACGGTTTCTAATAGTAACCTTATTGAGTTCCCTATAGTCTACGCAGGGTCTCAGAGATCCATCTTTCTTCTTTACAAAGAAGATGGGTGCACCTGCAGGAGATGAAGAGGGGCGTATGAAGCCCTTGGCTAGATTTTCGTCTATGTAATCCTTTAAAGCCTTTAGCTCGGGCCCCGCCAGGGGGTAGATCTTACCAAAAGGTATCTCTGCTCCAGGCAATAATTCAATTGGACAATCATATGGACGGTGAGGGGGAAGCTGGTCAGCGTTCTTCTTGTCACATAAATCCACATAGTCCTGGTATACAGCTGGTAGTTCAGGGACTGACATGGTTCCTTTAGGAACAGAGCAAGCTGAAACTTTTGGACTCATCTGTTTCTCTGGAAAGTGTAATTCCTTGGTCTCCCAGTTAATGGTAGGATTCTGAGCCTGCAGCCATGGTAGCCCTAGAATAATGGGAAATTGGGGAGAAGAGATAAGCATAAAGGACAGTTTCTCTTGATGATCTTTACCCATAAGAACCCTCAAAGGCTCTGTTTCCTGATCCACTGGTCCAGAGGTCAGCAGGGAGCCATCCACCGTTTCCATCTGTACTGGAGTAGCCTTCTTCACTGAACGTATCCCCTGTTTCAGAGCAAAGGAGACATCCATAAAATTTCCACTTGCCCCTGAGTCGATCATAGCAGAGCTAGACACCCAAGCTGAGTCAACCCAGAGTTTGATGGAAAGAAAGCAATGAGAATTGTTTTTCTTACAACTCAGCTGGGACACCGCTGAGGAAACTTGAAAAATTGCAGCGTTTACACAGTCAACGTCCTCAGAAGTAACGGAGTTTAAGTCCGAGAAATCAAGATCTGTTGCTGCAGATCTCTCTGGAGCCTGAGGCTCGGACCTGACAGATCCCCTCTCGCAACACTCACAGTGAATGAGTGCTGCAGTAGTCTTACGAGAACGGCTGGGGCAGTTTATAATGAAGTGCCCTGACTTACCACAATAGAAACATAGATTTTCCTTAAAACGATGTTCCTTGCGTGCATCACTAACCCGTCGTTGTAAAGAGTCTACCTGCATGGGTTCAGGTTCAGGTTCCCGTGTGATCCTACTCAAAGGTTCCTTAGCTGGAGAGGAAGGTAGGAAAAGGTTAGTGCGATTGCTTTCGAACCATCTCTCTTGCCTGCGTTCAGTCAAACGAGTATCAATACGGATGCAGTAGTTAATAAAGTCGCCTAACGCAGTGGGAGGGTCGGCACAAGCAAGTTCATCCTTAATCAGTGGAGATAACCCTTTTCGAAAAATAGATTTTTTGGCGGAACTGTCCCAGGTGGTATCAAGGGCCCATCTCCTGAAATCCAAGGCATATTCAGCTACCGAGTGCTTACCTTGGCGCAAAGCTAACATGGCTGCTTCAGCTGTTGCACCTCGATTGGGGTCATCAAACACCTGTCCCATGGCTGAAATGAAAGTATCAAGATGATCCAAACATTCATCCTCAGTCTCAATCAGAGGGTTTGCCCACATCAAAGCCTTGTTGGTAAGCAACATAATTATAGTAAGCACTTTAGATCGTTCAGTGGGAAATTGTGAAGCATGTGCAGAAAAAAAAAGATTGCATTGATTAATAAATCCCCTGAATTTCTCACGTTCACCGCCAAAACGAAAAGGGGGCAACTTGGGAATCCCAGAACTCGGGGCTACGGCAGGAGCCTGGACTTGCTCCTCTAGAACTTCAATCCTGGCTCGCAAATCCTGGGCAGTCTGTCCAAACACTTGCAAATTGTGATTAGGGAGGTCCTGTAGGTTTGTAAAACGGGTTTTTATAGTCTGCAAATCTGCAAGGATATTATCAGTCACTCCGCAAAGTTCCTTTATGCGGGCCTCCATTTTCCAGATCTTTTAAGACAGGAGTACTGGAAGGAGAGGAGAAGAAAAAAAAAACAATAGTGTTTACCTGTGGTAACACTGCAGAGAGAAAAAAAATTTAAGGGAACTGCTCACCTGGAATGGTTGTGAGAAGTCACAACCACTATCATCACAGAAAGTTCAACCGGACATCTGATATCCACAATTACAGCAGACACAAAAGAGGAAAGAAAAAAAAAAAAACAATAGTGTTTACCTGTGGTAACACTGCAGAAAAAAAAAACTTAAGGGAATTGCTCACCTGGAATGGTTGTGAGAAGTCACAACCACTGTCATCACATAAAGTACAACCGGACATCTGATATCCACAGTTACAGCAGACACAGCCTTTCCAGACCCAGCAGACACTAACGTTTGGCTTCAGAATCTTGTAATGTAAGGAGTACAGTTCATATAGTGTCTTGTGCTTGGGTGCGATGAAAACACAGGAGTCACAGGTTTGATATAGAAGGTCTTGTATTACTTCATACAAGTGGCAATAATAGTCACACAGTTTGCAGATACAAAAGCAGGAGACACAGCAGGCCAGAGTAACTTAAGCTCAGCAATCACTCTCCACAACAGGTTCAGGATCTCTTCTCTGTTACCATAAGTCCATGCAAACGTGGATTTATCAAATAGCAAGGTTCCAAAGTCCACGAGTGTTCCAAAGTTCCACAATAGGAAATAACTGGAGTACAAGGTCCAAGGCTTCCAGGAGTCAGGTCACAGGTACACTGCAGGCTTGATTCTGAAGCACTGATTGCTCAGCTGTGGCTGCTTAAGAAGCAGAGGGAAGAATCAGGGCGGGAACATGCAAGCTGGAAACTCCATATTGACTGAGGGCAAGACAGCTGCAGCAAGACAGAAAGTAAAATGGCTGACGGAAAAACTGAGTTTCAGGAACATGTACACAGAACCTTACACCTTGATTCTTCCTGATAGGCCTTCCCAAAAGTTAGCTACCAAGGCCTCATTGTTCCAAGACAACTCAGACGAGAGGGTGCGGAACCTAACAGCATACTAACCCACCGTGAGAGTTCCCTGGCGCAGGCGAAGCAAGGCTGAAGTGGTCGAAGTGGTGCGAACAGGTTCATCGAAGGTCCTGCGAAAAGCCTCTAGGAAAGATTGAAGATTGTTAACCAGCGGGTCCCCTCTCTCCCATAGCGGGTTTAGCCAGGCGAGGGCCTCTCCTCCCAGATGTGACATGATGAAGCCCACCTTAGCTCGGTCAGAAGCAAATATATGCCCCAAGATTTCGAAGTGTAGAGTGCACTGATTGAGAAAACCCCGACACTGAGTAGGATCACCCTGGAAGCGGGTAAGAGCCGCTAGGCGAGGACCTTTACTTGCCATGGAGGCTGGTACCTGAGTGCTGGTAGATGAGTCAGGTGCAGACGAGGGTGCCAGGGAATCCATGCGGGTAGACAAGCTGCGTAGATACGTCGTGATCTTGTCCTATTGAGCTCCTAAACGGGCCACCTCCTGGCACAGTTCCATGGTCGAAGGTTTCTGGGATCCATCGGGTTCCATGGCCGGAGCAATCTGTAATGAATGGAAGGCCCCTCGAACAGGACCAGAATGGAATACCCGGAGGACACAGGAGCTACCTCCAGTAAGACCCCGGACACGTGGCAGCTGTCCCAGAGGGACCAAAAGGGGGGTTACAGATATGATAGCAGAAACCGCAGGTGAGGAAGGTCCTGGTTCAGGGTTGATGGTAGCAGACCGGCTCCAGTAACCTTGTCACAGTCCACGGATTGGATGGCTGATGGCGAAACGGGATGACACTTGCACAAGTATAGCAGAACCGGATGTAGCAATGGTAGAAACACATTGCTCCGGCACTCCCCCTATGGTGGAGTGGCCAGATATAGTAATCAGTGCGCTGCCATTGGTTGATTGACATTTTCAAAAAATGCACGCTGTCCCTTTAAGAGAGACGGTGAGGATGGCCCCGCATCCTAAGCATTCTTCCTGGAGGCCTGCTGGCAGCGTGCCAGGAACTGGGGGAGGAAGCAGGACACTGGGGAGCAGAGGGAGCAGGAGACCCCAGCCTGTGCACAGGCTGCTGCAAAGGGACAGCCCACAGAGCAGAAGGTGAGTGACCAGGACGGAGTGCAGAGCCAGCACGGGGACAGAGTGTAACACCCACAATGATTATAGGGCTAAGTTACAATAAAATATTTTGGTAGCATATTAAATCCTATGACCAGTTGATCTTTTCCTGCTCTTCCCTTAAAATACCTCACACTCCGAGACTGCTTAGCGTGTTAAGAGCTATGGGCATCAGATGTTATGTCCAATTACTCACCATCTGGACATTGAAGCCCTGAAATTGTACAGACAAAGAAGGGTCTGAAAAACAACCACATTTACATATCAATAGCAGCTTCAGTTAATGGTCGTGCTTTCGTTTTTCATTGTAAGGAAAGAATATACCATAATAAAGAAGACAGTCTAGTTAACTAGAAAACCAAGTAAAATGAATGCCTCTTAAAAATATAAAAAAGATAAAGTGTCTTCATTTGTGAACAGTGATATAGCCTTAGGGTATGTTTCCACGGTCAGGAAACGCTGCGTGTTTGACGTTGTGTACAGCCGCAGCGTCAAACTCGCAGTGTCCAGATGTTACAGCATAGTGGAGGGATTTCATGAAATCCCATCTCCACTATGCGTTAAAAGACGCAGACGTCAGACCTGTGTAAACGGATATGCGGTGCGTCTTTTCAGATTGCATCATGTCCATTTACCTTGCGGCGACGCTCCGTTGCAGCAAGGTAAATAGCAGAGTCCTATGTAGCGCTGTGGTGATTCCCCATGTGGTGATTCCCCATGTGTTCAATCAACACATCCTGAATCATCGCGCGTTCAGAAGGGGCGGGGCTTTGGGTGGAGCGGAGTTTCCGCTCCGTCAAAAACGCCTGCACTCCGCTACGTGGAAACATATCCTTAGATTTCTAGACACAAATGCCAAATCAAGAACTAGGACCCTTGATATAAGATACAGTTTAAAAGAATTGATCTATACCTACGTAGCAAATAAACAGTCTGCCGTCTGAGACACCAGATCCCACGTGCAACTGCAACTCATAATTGTGCATACCGCCGAATAGGTACACAGTGACATCAGTGCACAATATCATTATTAAAGTCATATATACAATAAAATGGATTTATAAATTCAATGATGTCACAGTTTCAGTTATAATAAATTCAATTATCTCACAATGCTGAGATAATGATCCGTAATGTATCTGCACAGAGAATATTAAAATAGTAACATGGCAGCATAATGATAACTAAGGAAAGTAACATTAAAAAATAATAGTTACAATAGTAACAAACACATTTATGTGCCAGTAAATGGAAAATAAACTGTAAATTAAAACACTGCTTAAAAAATTAAGGGAACGCTTAAATCACACATCGGATCTCAATGAGCAAAAGATTCAAGTTAAAAACCTTTACAGATATAAATTATGTAGTCTGTTGAGAGCTAAATGAAATGAATATCAAAGTAAAAACTTGAAATTACAGGTGGATCCAAAATGTGTCAATCTCATCGGGACAACATCACATGACTCAGTGGTGTGTATATGGCCCCCACATGTCCTTATGCACTTCCAACAACATCTGGGTGTGCTTCTGACAGCACTGTGGATTATATCCTCTGGGATCTCCTCCTACACCTGTATCAGAGCATCAGTGAACACTCGAACTGTCTATGGTGCTACTTGGTGGCATTAGATGCTCTGATGCATAATGTGCAAGAAATTCTCAATGGATTCAAGTCTGGGGAACTTGAGAGCCATTAAAAAGCATCAATGCATCCATCATCCAGGAAATGTCTAGACATTCTGCCCAAATGAGGCCAAGCATTGTCTTGCACCAGGCAGAAATCATGGTTCACTTTACTAGCATGAGATTTGACACTGGTTCTGAAGATTTCATCCTAGTGATTACCAGTAGGGTACTGTTGACTACATATTGAGGTTTGCGTGACCCTGACCAACCCCGACCTACTGCCAAAAATGGTGTGGACAGCTTTAACATTCACCACAGCCTCTCCACACTTTCATGTTTGTCATGTGCTCAATGTGAAGATGTTCTCATCTGTGAAGTAGAAGTGGTACCAATGGCTCACCTGCCAATTGTTTTCTTGCGAATGTGAATGAAGCTGCACCGTGCTGGGCTGTGAGCTCAGGTCCCACTACTGGATACCAGACCTTCAAGCCATCCTTACCCTGGAATCTGCTTCTGGCAGTTTGGTCAGAAAAATGCATGCCAATAGTCCACTGAAGGTCATTTTGTATGGCTCTGGTAGTGCTCCTTCTGTTCATTTTTAAAAGCAGCAGATATCAGTCCTTCTGCTAGGTTGATGCTCTTTTACGGCCCTACCTTGTTCTTCATGTCTCTGTAGTCTATGGTTACCATTAGCAGGGCAGCCACCAGGAATTTCAGGGCCTTATAGTGGTAAAATTTTCAGGCCCCCTTGAGATTCTCCCCTGGCTTCACCCAGGTCCGCATCCAACCCTCGAACCTTTCAGTTCCAACACCCACTCTTGGAAAAACCCACTTTCTACACCACATCCTCACCAATCACACAATAGCAATTCCCATCGAACACCATATCACATACAAGCCATCATGTTAATGATTATAGGGGATAACTCAGGAGACTCTTGCGTGGAACAAGACAACTACAGGACACAGGTTTTATAAGTGGAAAGTCTATGTTATCACACCATGATCAAACAGGTGCAGAGCAAAGCTCAAGTCCACAACACTTGGTGAAATATTAAATCAGCTTACAGTCGTTGGAACCTCAGAGGAAAATGCAATGAAGCAGAGAGTCTATGAAGCACAATTATACTTGAGGATACTTGGCACGAATAATTTTGCTTATCCAAAGCACAGGTAATAGCTTTAAGCATTCAATAATATTTTAGCTCAACCAGGGAGGCCCTGGGGAAAGTCTAGGGTTTGCAGAGCAAGCGAACAGCTTACAGTCCAGAAATGCAAAGGAAGTAAAACACCCCACCAGATGGGGGGATTATGGGAAAAAACCCGGGGATGCGCGGAACTCAGAGCGAGTAGCGGATCCCCCAACGGTTTCACAGGAGAGTACAACGCCAGGGGGGGCCACCAGAGGTCAGAAGCTGGATGCAAGGCAGAACTGGATGCAAGGCGAATTCTAGCCATTTTTTAAAAACACGTCCACTTGCATCGCATAGCGCGACAACGACACAACCTGGCGAGTCGCTAGGGCATCGCTATGTGGTCGCAGTTAGCTTCCCAAAACCCAAAATCTCATAAGATCAGCGATCTGTATAACGACCTCGCGGTCGTTGGAAAACCTGTCCCACCTGCCCTGGTAAAGCTTCTAAAGGGGGGTCCATCACGATTCGGTCACCACGGGACACCAACCCAAAAAAAACGGCCAAACTTAAAAAGGCGATCAACGACACCTGGGGCAGGATCCACCATCGCTTAAAACATGTCACACACAGCCCCCGCGCTACTGATGCTCCTGCGTCAAAAATCGGGACTCTTTGGGGGATCTCGTTAGCGATCTCGCTTGGGTGACAGTCCTTTTAAAGGGTTTTGGGGTGGAGTTATAAGCAGGAACCCCTAGTGACGGGAGCCAAAAAGACGGGGCCTTGGAAAGGGCAAAAAATTGCACAAAAGGGGGTACAAAAGGAATCAAAATTTTTCAGAGCCTGTTTTTCCCCTCCCTTTTTAGAAGGGCCCCTGGGGAACAATCCTGGTCCTGGTTCTGGGGGAATCTCTGATGAAAAACGAAAATTTCCCCGGGGGGCATTGATTTTTCCCAAAACCTTTCCCAAGATTTTTCCTGGGAGTTTTTCCCGGCCTTTTTATTAGTTTTTGGGTCGATTTTGGAATCTGGAAAAAATAATTTCCCCCCCCCAAAAATTGTTTTGCCCAAAAATTCACCACAGGCGGGGGAGGGGCACAAACGCCCCGGGGGAAATTTTATTAGGAAAGGGGCTTTAAAAAGGTTACGGGGGAAAAGGGGGGTGTCCTTTTCAGGGGTCCTAGGCGCTTCAGAGGGGGGGCCACGGAGCTCACAACCCCTTTTGTTTTTAAAAGGGGGCCAATAAATTTTCTTCCAAGTTTTTGAAAAGGAATGTTTAATTTCAGATTCTTAGTTTTTTAAACCACACGGAATCTCCTACTTGAACAGGGTGGGGGTTTACGGAATCTATCAGCCGATCTCTTAACGTTCTTGAGCTTTGGTCGGGACCCTTCAAACCCCCAAAATTTTTGGGCCTCTTTCCACAGTCAGCCTTTCCTCCACTGCCGGAACCGGAGAATTAATCGGAGACCAGGTAAGATAAACGGATGATAACCCGATTGAAAAAGAAAAAATGTAAATTTAGTGGAGGCCTCTGAGAATTGTTGAAATAAAATTCGGCAAAACTGCTAGCAACTCCAACCAATCATCCTGGAGATGGCTAAACATAGCATCTTAGATATGTTCCGTGTCTGGTTGGTACGCTCAGTTGACCATTTGTCTGGAGATGGTAAGCGGAAGAGAGACAGACTTTTAAAATTTTGGGATCAGAGCAAAAACCCCTTCCAGAATCTTGAAGTTGAACGTACTCCCCAGCCCGAGATGATTTTATCCGGGACCCCATGCAGCCGAAAGACATTCTTTTATAACCAAGTTCACGTTTCCTTAGTTGAGGGGGAGGCCGGTGAGGGGAAAACAAAATGAACGGCTTTAGTCAGGCGATCAATTTCCACCAAGATCGTATTCATGCCCCCCGATGTAGGCCTCCCAATAAAGTTCATTGAATAGACCCCAAGGCGGGACGGAACAGGTTGGTTGCAGAAGACCCGTAGGTGCCCCATTAGGAGTCTTGTAACGAGCCCCTACCCGCAAGAGAGAACTAGTCCTTGGTATCCTTCGGCAAGTTGGCCACCAAAAAAACGGCTTAGGAACTCTTGTGTTCGGTACCCCCCGTGAACCCGCCAACTTGGAGTCTGTACCAAAATGGGGGATTTTCAGACGGAGGCTTCAGTGACGTAGATTCGTCGTTCCCCTGAAAAACAAAGCCCCCTTAAGACCCAAAATAATATCAACAGGTGGGGGTTGGGCCCCGAAATACATCACCGTGATAAGCCCCCTGCCTCCTTCCAAAAAGTTTTGATCGTGGATAACCCCTATGAAATTGGGGATCAGATAAGAAAAGTCTTGGGGCAGGGCTCCAGGTACGGAAACCACAGCAGGTTCGGGGTAAAGCTCAACCTTCCCATTATGAGAACCTGAACGGTACGAAAAAGGAAAAAAAAAAATTTTTTGGGAAAATTTAAAAAAAAATTCCAACGAGGCTGACGAGGAGAAAGAATCTTAGCGGATCTAAGGAACTCTAAATTGCGATTGTCCCGTTACAATATGATTTTGTTGTGCAGCTCCTTTGCCCGATGGGGCCTCCTTTCCTTGAAAGCCCCCAAAAAATAAACCGCAATTCTTTGTCTCCCCGTCGTAATTCTTCTCGCTGAGGTTAGTCTACAGGGGAAAAAAAGCACAAGGGGTGGGAGCAGCTCCTTTTCCCCCAGTTCTTTGGGAGAGAAAGCCCCCAAAGCATTTTCAAAGTGTCCACCTCCCAATGAAAGACAGTGTTGGATCTGGGTGTATCAAACAGCGGTGCTGAGGTGAAAAAAGATCTTAAATGTCAAAAGCTTCTTGAGTGTGGAAGACCATTAAAAGGCTTTTCCTTCTTTGTTAAGGAAGTAAAAAGGACGGACAATTCAGAAAAATTTCGAAGGAAAAAAACTGTAAAAAAATTTGCAAAAACCTTAAAACGTTGGACCTCCTTAAACGTTCTTGTGTTTCCGGCCAGTCAAGGATAGCCTAAATTTACCAGATTCCAGGTTTTAGCCCCTGAGGAGAGAAAGATAAACCAAGAACTGTATCTCAGAAAAGTGGAACTTCCGCATTTTTCCCCGCTTGATTTACAGGAGGTTTCTCTTTTTAGACGTCTTAAAACCGCTTTGACATGTTCTTCATTTTTCCTGAGAGGTCAGAAAAGATTAAAGTATCGCCAAGTAGATCACCCAAAATGGTCCAACAAATCTCTGAAGATTCATTAGCAAGGTGTTGTAAAAGTTTGCAGGGGCTTACAAAGCCCAAAGGGCATCACAAGATATTAAATGTCCATACCGGATCTGAATCGTTTCCACTCACCCCTGGACGAATAAAGCACCAAATTTAAGCCCCCTGAAGACCAGTTAGAGAACACCTTACATGGCACTTTTTCAGTATTCGGGAATCAGAGGCAAAGGGTTACGGTTTCGTATGGTTACCTTATTGAGTTCCCGATAGTCTACACGGGTCCGGGTCCCTCCTCTTCTTTACAAAAAAAAATAGGTGCCCCTGCGGGGTGAGGATGAAGGACTAGAAGCCTTGGCCAGGTTTTCTTTCAATATACTCCTTTAGGCTTGGACTCAGGTGCCGCCAAGGATGTTCCAAAGGAATGCTGCCCCAAGAGCTAAAGGGGGAAAAAATCTAAGTTGTGTGGAGGAAGCGATCTGCATTTTTTCTTGCACAATGTCAGAGACTCTTTATATGCTGAAGGTAAGTAAATACCTGTACAGGTGTTTCCGTAGCCATGGATTCAGGACAACTTCAGTTGATGTGGGTTGCTCCTTGTTGGAAAGATAATCTCCTTGGTCTCCCAGTTGTTAGTTGGATTCTGAGAACGCAGCCAAGAGATGCCTAAAATCACAGGAAAAATGAGGAGAAGAAATTAGCAAGAAAGAGAGTTGCTCCTGATGATTAGCTCCAACAAAATCTCAAGGGGTGCGGTCTCTGATCCACAGGCCCGAGATTAAAGGTGACCCATCCCTGTTTCCCATGGTTATTGGAGAGGCTCTTTGCTGAATTTCAATACCAGTTCTTTGGCAAATGCGATATCCATAAAAATTGCCACCTGCACCAGAGTCAATCATAGCTGCACTGGAAATCCACCGCCAAAAACACAGGATCTTAAAAGGGAGAGAACAGTGGAGAGTTCTTTTCCTTCAGCTCCTTGGGTGGTGAAGTCATAGAAAGTGAATGGAATACAGCGTTAAAGGCAGGCTACATTCAGAGATGTCAGATTCATCATCACAGTAGTCATACTCTCCTACCGCTGCTTGCACCCTTGTTAGGCCGCTTGGACACTTGGGACAGTTGATTAAAAAGTGGGTCAGACTGGCCGCAGTAGAAACATAGACTTTCACGAAGTCGAGCCCCGGCGCTCATTACTCTCGCGCCTCTGAACAGAATCAATTTGCATGGGCACCCTCCACCTCCTGAGATGTTTTACCTGCAGGCTCTTTGGAAGGAAGGAAAAGTTAGAGATGCGGTTAATGGCAGAAAACTTCTCCTGCCTACGCTCAGTTAAGGCGAATGTCAATGCGCACACAATGCTGTATAAATGTCTTAGCTCTTGGGGTGATTCAGGTGAGCTAAATTCGTCCTTACAATGCTAGACAGATCCCTTTAAAAATAGGCAATTGTGCATAAACTGTCCCAAATTGTTATCTACTGCTAATCTCCTGAATTCGGTAGCATACGCAATAACAGAATGTTTAGACTGGCGAAAGACAATAAAGCAGATTCAGCAGTTGCACGCCGATTAGAATCATCAAACATAATGCCATGCGGCCAAGAAATCATCCAAATTATTTAACCGCGGGTCCAAGACTCAATCATCGGATTCGCCCGGCAAGCGCTCGTGCGGTCAGCAGATTATTACACACAATACTTTAGATCTATCATAAGGAAGTGGTCAGCATGCACATCAAAATATAGCATACATTTGATTGACAAAGCCACGAAATTTGTCGCGATCACCATTAAATCTGATGGGGCAAACTTAGGTGGGCTAGCTGGTGGCGGTTGCCCAGAAGGTTGTGCCGCTATTGCGTGCTTATGTCCTGAAAAGCCCATCCATACTGGGACTCTATGCCAGCAAGTTTGTTTTTCCTGGGCTGCCATGCGGGTGCTTAAGTCCTGCAGAGTTTATCCCAACACTTGTTCATTGCGTTCAAAGCTTCCAAACTTCTTTGCCGACCTTCCACATCTTTCTGCAGTGATCTAATTATGGAGAACCTGCTCTAATCTGCCTTCTGC
Organism: Oophaga sylvatica; assembly: GCA_033576555.1. Lineage (NCBI taxonomy): Eukaryota > Metazoa > Chordata > Amphibia > Anura > Dendrobatidae > Oophaga > Oophaga sylvatica. Next base: position 126,236,439 of record JARQOD010000006.1, read on the forward strand.
AGTCATTGTTCCAGCAGTCTCCTCTTTTATGGCTGAGTATCCTGTAATGATTATAGGGGATAACTCAGGAGACTCTTTGCGTGGAACAAGACAACTACAGGACAAGTTTTATAAGTGGTAAAGTCTATATTATCACACGGTGATTCAAACCAGGTGCAGAGCAAAGCTCAAGTCCACAACACTTGGTGCAGATATTAAATGCAGCTTAACAGTCTATAGGAAACTTCAGAGGAAAATGCAATCAAGCAGAGAGTCTATGAAGCACAAATATACTTGAGGATACTTGGACACAAATAAGTCCTTGCTTAGTCCAAGCAAGGTAGATATGCTTATAAGGCAGTTCAAATAATATTTTAGCTCAACCAGGTAGCCTGGGTAATAGTCTCAGGTTTAAGCAGAGCTGCAACAGCTTACATGTCCAGCAAATGCAGAAGAAAGGTAAACACCAGCAGCCAGATGAAGGAGGATTACTGGAAAACCGGTGTATGCAGCAGGAACTCAGAGCAGAGTAGCAGGACCCAACAGGTTCACAGGAGCAGTACAATGCCAGGGAGCCACCAGAGGTCAGAAGCTGGATGCAAGGCAAATACTCTAGCACAGACTAAAGGCTGGGGTGGAGTTATATAGCAGGAAGACACAGTGCACATGAGACCAAGACACCATCTTGGAAAAGGGCAGTAATGCACAAAAGGAATAAAAAAATGTTCAGTTCCTGACACATCAGCTTTTGTTTTGCCAAAAGTTTTTTTAAGTTGACACCATGGAAGACAGACTCTTTTGGCAGTGCCATACTCTACTCTAACCTATTAAACATTTGTAAAATACCTGTACTCTTTTAGGTATATTTTTATTTACGTTTCTTTAACGGAATGTGTCACATACATTTTTTAACTGCATATAATGCCTATACAAGAGACAAATACTGCCACCCTGGTCAGAACATATATTACCACACCATTTGACTGAATAATACCACATACAAGGAACAAATACAGCCACATCATAACCAGACCACATAATTACCGCCACATAATGACCGAATAATACCACATACAAGGGGAAAACAAATACTGCACACAATGACCTTACCACATATTATCACACATAGCGACCAAATAATACCACAATATAAGGAACAAACTGCGCCACACCTTGACCAGACCATATATTACCCCACATACAAGGAACAAATACCGCTTTTTACCATGACTGAGCATATATAACCATCATATAGTTACTGAATACTACCCACATACAAAGCACAAATTCTGCCACACCATGACCAGAAAACATATCACCACCACATAGTGACCCAATAATGCCATATATAAGAGAAAAATACTGCCACAACCATGACCAGATCACATATCACCACATAGTCCCGAATAATACCATATACAAGGCACAAATACCGCCACACCATGACCAGACCACATATTACCACCATATACAAGGAACAAATACCAGCACACCGACCAGACTACATACTGTATTACCACCACATAGTGAATGAATTAATACCACATACAAGGGAAAATACCGCCACAATCATGACCACACCACATATTACTACCACATAGTGATCGAATAACACTACATACAAGGTACAAATTCTGCCACACCATGACCAGACCACATATCACCCCATATAGTGATCAAATACTTCAATACTGATCATTAACCCCTTCAACCCCCAAGGGTGGTTTGCACGTTAATGACCGGGGCCAATTTTTACAATTCTGGACCACTGTCTCTTTGGAGGTTATAACTCTGGAACGCTTCAACGGATTCGCGATTCTGGATTGTTTTCTCGTGACATATTGTACATCTGTTAGTGGTAAATTTCTTCGATTACTTGCGTTATTTTTGAAAAAAACGCAAATTATGGCGAAAATTTTTAAAATTTTGGCAATTTTCAAACTTGAATTTTTATTCCCTAAAACAGAGAAATATATCACACAAAATAGTTAAGAAATAACATTTCCCACAGTCTACTTTACATCAGCACAATTTTGGGAACCAAAATTTTTTTTGTTATGAATGTTATAAGGGTTAAAAGTTGACCAGCGATTTCTCATTTTTACAACAAAATTTTACAAAGCCATTTTTTTTAGGGACCACCTCACATTTGAAGTCACTTTGAGGGGTCTATATGGCAGAAAATACCCAAAAGTGACACCATTCTAAAACTGCACCCTCAAGGTACTCAAAACCACATTCAAGAAGTTTATTAACCCTTCAGGTGCTTCACAGTAACTAAAGCAACGTGGAAGGAAAAAATGAATATTTTACTTTTTAGCCACAAAAATTATTTTTTACAAACTTTTTTTTTTATTTTCACAAGGGTAAAAGGAGAAAATGGACAGATAAGGTTGTTATGCAATTTCCCTGAGTACGCCAATACCCCATATGTGGGGGAAAACCACTGTTTGGGCACACGGCAGAGCCGTAAGGGAAGGAGCGACGTTTGACTTTTTCAAACTAAAATTGACTGGAATTTAGATTGGATGCCATGTCGCGTTTGGAGAGCCCCTGATGCGCCTAAACAGTGGAAACCCCCCACAAGTGACACCATTTTGGAAACTAGACCCCCTAAGGTACTTATCTAGATCTGTTGTGAGCACTTTGAACCCTCAAGTGTTTCACAAAAGTTTATAAAGCCTGGGTGTGAAAAAAAAAAATCAATTTTCCACAAAAATGATTTTTTAGTCCCAAATTTTTGAATTTCCCAAGGAAATTGGACCCAAAAGTTGTTGTCCAATTTGTCCTGAGTACGTGATACCCCATATGTGGGGGGGGAAAACTGTTTGGGCGCACGGCAGGGCTTGGAAAGGAAGTAGTAACGTTTTGGAATGCAGACGTTAATGGGGGTCATGTTCCGTTTGCAGTGCCCCAGATGAGCCTAAACAGTGGAAACCCCCCACAAGTGACCCCATTTTGGAAACTAGACCCCCTAAGGAACTTATCTAGATCTTTGGTGAGCACTTTGAACCCCAAGTGCTTCACACAAGTTTATAATGCCCGGGCATGAAAAATAAAAAATCCTATTTTTTTCCCACAAAAATTATCTTTTAGTCACTAATTTTTTATTTTCCAAGGGTAACAGGAGAATTTGGACCACATAAGTTGTTGTACAATTTGTCCTGAGTACGCTGATACCCCATATGTGGGGGGGAACCACTGTTTGGCGCACGCAGAGCTCAGAATGGAAGGAGCACCATTTGACTTTTTCCAACCAAAATTGGCTGGAATTGAGTTTGGATGCCATGTTGCATTTGGAGAGCCCTGATGTTCCTAAAACAGTGGAAACCCCCACAAATGACCCCATTTGGGAAACTAGACCCCCTAAGGAACTTATCTAGATTTTTGATGAGCAATTTGAACCCCCAAGTGCTTCACACAAGTTTATAACGTAGAGCCGTAAAATTTAAAAATCATTTTTTTCCACAAAAATGATCTTTTCACCCCAATTTTTATTTTCCAAGGTAACAAGATCTCCAAAGTTATTGTGCAATTTGTCCTGAGTGCGCTGATACCCCATATGTGGGGGTAAACCATGTTTGGGTGACATGGCAGAGTTTGGAAGGGAAGGAGCGCCGTCTGACTTTTTCAACGCAGAATTGGCTGGCGCCATGTCGTTTTGGAGAGCTTCTGATCTGCCTAAACAGTGGAAACCCCCTAAATGACACCATTTTGGAAACTAGACCCCAAGGAACTTATCTAGATGTGTGGTAAGAACTTTGAACCCCCAGGTGTTCACTAAAGTTTATAACGTACAGCCGTAAAATAAAAAATCTTTTTTTTTTTTCAAAAATGATTTTTTCGGCCCAATTTTTATTTTTCACAAGGGTAACAGAGAAATTGGAACCCAAAAGTTGTTGTCCAATTTGTCCTGAGTACACTGATACCCATATGTGAGCGAAAACTACTGTATGGGCACACGTCGGGGCTCGGAAGGGAAGTAGTGACGTTTGGATTGCAGACTTTGATGAATGGTCTGGGGGCGTCATGTCACATTTGGAGAGCCCCTGATGCACCTAAACAGTGGAAACCCCCACAAGTGACCCCATTTTGGCAAATAGACCCACAAGGAACGTACCTAGTGTGTGGTGAGCACTTGAACCCCGAAGTGCTTCACAGAAGTTTATAACGCACAGCCGTGAAAAAAAAAAATCTTTTTTTTTTACAAAAATGATTTTTTTCGCCCCAATATTTTATTTTCACAAGGGTACGGAGAAATTGGACCCAAATTTTGTCCAATTTTGTCCTGAGTACGCTGATACCCAATATGTGGGAGAAAACTACTGTATGGGCGCACGTCAGGCTCGAAGGGAAGTAGGACTTTGGATTGCAGACTTTGATGGAATGTTGGGTGCGTCATGTCGCATTTGGAGAGCCCCTGATGCGCCTAAACAGCGGAAACCCCCCCAATTCTAACTCCAACCCTAACCCCAACACCCCTAACCCTAGTCCCAACCCTAACCACAAACCTAACCCTAACACACCCCTAATCCCAACCCTAACCCTAACCCTAACTTTAGCCGCAACCCTAACCCTAACCCTAATGGGAAAATGGAAATAAATACATTTTTTTTAATTTTATTATTTTTCCCTAACTAAGGGGGTGATAAAGGGGGGTTTGATTTACTATTTATAGCGGGTTTTTATGATTGACAGCTGTTACGCTAAAAGACGCTTTTTATTGCAAAAATGTTTTTTGCATCGCCACATTTTGAGAGCTATAATTTTTGCATATTTTGGCCCACAGAGTCATGTGAGGTCTTATTTTTTGCGGTACGAGTTGACATTTTTATTTGTACCATTTTTGAGCAGGTGACATTTTTGATCGCTTTTTATTTCGATTTTTGGGAGGTTAGAATGAACAAAAATCAGCAATTCATGAATTTCTTTTGGGGGAGGCGTTTTTATTGTTCCGCGTGTGGTAAAATTGATAAAGCAGTTTTATTCTTCGGGTCAGTACGATTATGGCGATACCTCATTTATATCATTTTTTATGTTTTGTCGCTTTTATAGAATAAAAACAATTTTATATAAAAAATAATTATTTTTGCATCGCTTTATTCTGCAAGCTATAACTTTTTTATTTTTTCACTGATGATGCTGTATGGTGGCTCGTTTTTTGCGGGACAAGATGACGTTTTCAGCAGTACCATGTTTATTTATATCGGTCTTTTTGATCGCGCGTTATTCCACCTTTTGTTCGGCGGTATGATGATAAAGCATTGACTTTTTGCTTCTTTTTTTTTTTTTTTTTTAAGGGGTTCACTAAAGGGGTTAACTAGTGGGACAGTTTTATAGGGGGGGTCGTTACGGACGCGGCGATACCAAATATGTGTAGTTTTATTGCTTTGGTTTTTTTATTTACAGGAAGAAATGAATTTATTGGGGAATATATATTTTTTTTTTTATTTATTTTGGATTTTTTTTATAACATGTTTATTTTTATTTTTTTAACTTTTTTACTTTGTCCCAGGGTGGGACATCACTGTATTTTATCAAATCGCTGGTGTGACAGTGTGCACAGCACTCTGTCACACCAGCGATCGCTCAGGCAGTGCAGCAGGCTTCTCAGTGCCTGCTCTCAGCAGGCACTGAGGAAGCCGCCTCCCTCCAGGACCCCGGCGCCATCTTGGATCCGGGTCCTGGGAGGGCGGAAGCCCTCAGAACAGCGCGATCACATCGCGCTGCCTGAGGGTCTCAGGGGGGCGCGCAGGGAGCCCCACCCTGCGCGATCCTCCCCTGTGCCCCCAGTACACCGCGATCATGTTTGATCGCGGTGTGCTAGGGGTTAATGTGCCGGGAGCGGTCCGTGACCGCTCCTGACACACAGTCACGGGTGTCAGCTGTGATAATCAGCTGACACCCGGCGGCGATTAGCTGCGCTCCCCTCAGGAGCGCAGCTGATCGCCTATGACGTACTATCCCGTCCATGGGCAGAATGGCACGGGTTTTATGGACGGGATAGTACGTCTAATGTCAGAGAGGGGTTAAAAGAAAACCACAATACTAATATTACCTTAAGTGCAATTAAACACAGTAGCTTTAACATAGGACTTTAGTGGTTAGCACTGCAGTCTTGCAGCGCTGGGGTCCTGGGTTCAAATCTCACCAAGGACAACATCTTCAAGGAGTTTTTTATGTTCTCCTGGATTTGCATGGGTTTCCTCCGGGTACTCCAGTTTCTTTCCACATTCCAAAGATATACTGATAGGAAATTTAGATTGTGAGCCCCATCGGGGACAGTGGCAATAATGTCTGTAAAGCATTGTGGAATTAATGGCGCTATATAAATGAGTAAAATAAATAAAAAATAAATAAATATAGTACACAGTGTATGGTGTCAGAGTACACAAAATACAGTGATCACCGGTGACATTATACACAGGAGCTCTGTATATAGTATACAGTGTATATTGTCAGTGTACAGATAATACAGTGATCACCAGTGACATTATACACTGTACACACTAGTGACATCTCTAGTTGAAATCCTTCATCTTCATCCAGCAGAGACCATCACTTCTTCCAGCCAGGATTTGTATCTCCAGAAAATAACACAGTTATATAACGCACCACTTCCAGAGCACATTTGCCAATTTTTCCCCAACTTCTACACTACATCAGATGAAAAAAAGTGACAGTGTCACCAAGCAGAGTAACAGGACCCACATTCACCATATAGAAAAGAGGGCATGTCACTCACCATCCCAAACAAATGTCCTTTGTTGTGGATACATATAAAACAGAGGAAGGGAGGCTTTCAAGTGGAAAACATACCGGACTATGGCTGTTTTGATTTAAAATTGCGGTTCTACGGGCTTGTAGGACCTGTAGAAGCGCAACGTCAGCGCGAAACGGCCGTCGTCCGGTAAGTTTTCCACTTGAAAGCCTCCCTGCCTCTGTTTTATATATATCCACAATAAAGGACATTCTTTTGGGACGGTGAGTGCCATGCCCTCTTTTCTATATGGTGAATTTGGATATTGGCTTTATTTCTGCTGATTGGCACCTGTGTCCCTCGAGTTTTAACAAGCCTTGTGTCCCCGGAGCTACATAGCTGTGCCATTGATCTTTCTTTATCTACATGCTTGTGATTTAAAGTAGCAGGAAAAAAAAAAAACCCAATCCCACTGAAAAAAGTATACTCAAAAAAAAAACACATCACAGCAGTAATAATATCCCTTAATTAGCCCCTACAGTAATACTGTCTCACATCCTGGCCCATGTCTCTCTTCATCCTGGCCCCAAGTCTCTCTCCATCCTGGTCCAATTTCTCTCTTCATTCTGACTCCAAGTCTCTCTCCGCCCACGCCCCACGTCTCTCTTTACACTGCCCCAGGTCTCTCCACACTGCCCTGGTCTCTCCACACTGCCCCCATGCCTTTCCACAGTGCCCCCATGACACACCACACTGTCCTCTTGCCTCCCCACACTGTAACATGTCTCTCTACACTGCCCCATGCCTCGCCACGCTGCCCCATGCCTCATCACACTGTTGCTTTACAAAAAAAAAAGTTTCTCCTCACATGGCCAAGGTACAGCGGCCTCCCCTCCCCGATGCATATGTGGCATGGACGTGTTGGCGTATGGCAGTGATGTCATATGCCGGTGACATGCGCACTGAGATCAGCTGCTGGCTTGTGATTGGCTGGAGGCTGTTAACTTTTGCCTTCCCGCATGGCAATATAGATCTTAACTGAACACACGTCTGAGTTCTGTCACTGAACTGGCAGAATCCTGCTGCTGGGGCCCTCTGCTAACTGGGTCCCATACACCAGTAAGGGCAGTAATTCCCGGATGGCGGCCCTGGCCATTAGCAGCCCATTTGGAGGGTAATCTTGATGTTACCACTAAACCATATTTTGTTTCTGTAAATAAAACTGATAGTTTTTGGACAGCTTGTGAAAAAGCTATTGCTTTTTTTTCATTTAGCAAAGAAAAAAAGGTCTTGATACTCCCCAAACAGTAATTGTTTTTGCACTATTATGTGTGATAATGCCACGCGTCTCCCCTTTCGCACTGCCTCTGTATAAACACCAGCAAGGCATAAAGCACCCATAAAGGGATGATTCTTGGACCATTTAAAAAATGTACAGTACAGACCAAAAGTTTGGACACACCTTCTCATTCAAAGATATTTCTGTATTTTCATGGCTATGAAAATTGTAGAATCACACTGAAGGCATCAAAACTATGAATTAACACATGTGGAATTATACATTACACTTTACAAAAAAGTGTGAAACAACTGAAAATATATTTATAGTCTAGGTTCTTCAAAGTAGCCACCTTTTGCTTAGATTACTGCTTTGTACGCAGAAAAGGTGAACGGATGGACTCTACATGCCTGGTTCCCACCGTTAAAAATGGAGGAGGTGGTGTGATGGTGTGGGGGTGCTTTGCTGGTGACACTGTTGGGGATTTATTCAAAATTGAAGGCATCGTGAACCAGAATGGCTACTACAGCATCTTGCAGCAGCATGTTATTCCATCCGGTTTGCGTTTAGTTGGACCATCATTTATTTTTCAACAGGACAATGACCCCAAACACAACTCCAGGCTGTGTAAGGGCTATGTGACCAAGAAGGAGAGTGATGGGGTGCTACGTCAGATGACCTGGCCTCCACAGTCACCAGACCTGAACCCAATCGAGATGGTTTGGGGTGAGCTGAACCGCTCACTGCTTCAATTTTGAATAAATTCCCAACAGTGTCACCAGCAAAGCCCCCCACACCAACACACCACCTCCTCCATGCTTCACGGTGGGAACCAGGCATGTAGAGTCCATCCGTTCACCTTTTCTGCATGCAAAGCAGTAATCAGAGCAATAGGTGGCTACTTTGAAGAACCTAGAATAAAAGACATATTTTCAGCTGTTTCACACTGTTTTGTAAAGTGTAATGTATAATTCCACATGTGTTACTTCATAGTTTTGATGCCTTCAGTGTGATTCTACAATTTTCATAGTCATGAAAATACAGAAAAATCTTTGAATGAGAAGGTGTGTCCAAACTTTTGGTCTGTACTGTAAGTCAAATTTCAAACAGCTAATGGTTGAGGAGCACAGTATTGTCATAACACATGAATGGTAAAGACAAAGTCATAATATGTAGTGTGGTAGAGAGGCTCTCTGGCATAAACCCATGTGTGGTAAAGGAAATACATTCCACTGGGAAAAACAGGAAGACAAAACAAAATGGTGGCATGACACACACAGTCCTTCTGTGAGCGGGGTCCCTCCCATTCACGGCTGGCAGAACACACACTGTTCAGGTTCACTAAGCCCATGCAGCACTCTCCTGCAGTGCTCCTTCCTCAGGCTGATCACACTGAACACTGAAAGTTCTTTCCTTCAGCCATTTATGCTTAGACCATATGACTCCTCAACCACGTGACTGATCACATGACTGTGACCTCACCCAGGTCCTGTCAGCACACAGTGGTGCTAGCTCTGTAGGGGGAGATATGGGGACACTCCCCCACCCGCTCTATGAATGTCCCCCTAAAAAACAGTCCATAACATACCTTAACCCTCACAACACTTACTGTGCTGGAGGAAATAACACTGGATTTTATATCACTGACGCCATAAGACGTAGTGAAACATATCTCCCCTCTATTACATTACCAGTGACTCTGTCACAATGGGTAATACACAATGAGATTATAGTACAGCAGTACTAAACAGTCATTACACAGTATTGGGATATAATAACTTTATTTCTATAGTGCCGACATATTTTGCATATTTACAATTCAGAAGGGACTTATACAATCAAAATAAGACATTACAGAGTAACACATACTTTAATTCAACAAATTACAATAAAGAAGATTGAGTGTCTTTCTCGCAAGCTTATAATCTATAAGGAAATAGGGTTGGCATAAAAAGTAAAATAGTGCTTGTAGGGTAGGATCCACAAATCAATATAATAAATAGGGGTATTTAAATAAAGCTGCATGAACCAGTCACCAGCCATTATCTGGACATGTGGATGCGCTTTTAGCAGGTTTCCGGCGGCCAATGTATAAATAGATGGACGATCATTCTCTCCTCATCCCCCCTGAGGAAGGAGCTTGGCGCTCCGAAACACGTGTAGGGGTTACCTGCCACTCTTCTGTCCCTGCACATTCCAGGTACATGCAGCATGATTCTGGGTTACAATTGTGACCGTACTTTATTATGTTCTTCTTTCCACATTGTTGTCATGCTGCATGATGTTATTGTGGGTACTAATTATGCTTAGTGTCTACATGGCTGCCTCCATGGTACTCACCATTGATTATAGCTAAATGGGAGGAGGCGTGTAATGTGTGCTCACTGACTTTTCTCCAATTACTCATTAGTCTGAATTCTAATAGCATCTCTGAATTGGACACATCTATTGATATAGCTCAAGCAGATGTACATAAAGGATGCCCAACTGAAAGGCTACAACAGTTTGAATTGGATCTTGATAATACCATGGATCTCATGGTCAAAAAGATCCGAAATAATCAATTAACCAAATACAACATTGATTTGAAAGATTACCAGACCGGGAGGGTCTATCTTTGGAGGACTAAAAATAGCCATAAATTACGTAAGGCAACTTCCAGTGTCTCTGTGACTTCCCTGAGTGGCCAATCTGATGCCTCCTTTCCCTCTGTTGTCTCACATGGAATCAATGAAGGCCACAGACTACGTGACCATTCTTACCACCCCTATAAAAGGCGTCTGATGAATTCAGCTGAATTGAACAGGAGAGACAACAAGGTTATTAATTTGAGTAATCACACAATAACAGAGGTGGATCTCTCTCTCTTGGACAGGGGTCTGTCTTTTTCGCCCACTCCGGGGTTTGACACCTTCACTGTGGTGAAGGACTTACATATCTTCGCTAGATCTTTGTTATTTAAGAGATATTTCTATAATGATGAACTTCACAATCTTTTTTCCACAGAGGAGGAACAGGAGGCTATAAGAGCTTTGGAGGAACTGGCCACTGAACATAACAATCCTCCATCCATTCATCCACGGTCAGTAAAATTCCCCCCATTTACATCATGTCCCAGCATTGATCTATTTGTCCGGGTGGTGACCGATGGTTTATATAAAATACCTAAATTTGGCAGGGATGACAACCTTACAAAAGAGGAGAGAATACGCCTTAAGGCCCTTCAAGATCTCCCGGAGGTGGTGCTGAAGCCAGCAGATAAAGGTGGCAATGTCGTTGTATGGCCTAAGCATATGTATGAGAGGGAGGCCTTTCGTCAACTTAACAATGTGACATGTTATAGGAAACTTACCTATAACCCCCTCTCTGCATATAGCGCTAAACTTGATTCCATTCTGAAAAGGGCTTTTAACGACGGCATTGTCACCAAAGAACTGGCTTCGGCACTGCTAGTAAAAGAACCCACTATCCCTACATTGCACCTCCTGCCAAAAATACACAAAAATGAGGTGTCACCACCTGGCAGACCTATCATTTCTGGGAGGAGGAATTTTCTTGAGCATGTCAATCAGTGGAATGACTACTACTTGCAACCGTTAGTGTCTAGCCTCCGTCCTTCTTCAAAGATACTGGGGATCTATTGCGCAAGGTTGATGGTATGTGTTTAGAGAGTGATACTCTTTTGGCTTCAGTTGATGTTGAGTCCCTTTATACCAATATAAAACACCATGATGGTCTTATGGCCACCCGTTATTTTTTAAATACTTCTAACATCTCTGCGGGACTAAGGGACCTCATCCTGGAGATACTTGAGTTCACTCTCACCCACAACTTTTTTGTTTTTAAGGGTCCTTCTACCTACAGCTCCAGGGGACAACAATGGGTGCGGCCTTTGCGCCCTCCTATGCTAACCTCTTCCTGGGGCTATGGGAGAGGGACCTCTTCCTGTCAGACAAGCAGGGGTCAATGGACCGTATCCCCTTTTGGGCACAGTACATTTACGATATCTTCTTTGTCTGGCAGGACACTGCCTTTTGACCTTGCGCAGTTCATCTCTGCTCTTAATAACAATTATCTCAATATACATCTTACTACTGTGTGGGATTCGGAGAAGATTGACTTTCTTGATGTCACCATCAAGAAAGATCCACATGGGGTAATTCAGACTGATGTCTTTCGAAAGAGGACAGCGACTAACACTCTTCTTCACGCCTCCTCCTGTCATCCTCAACACATCATCAAGGCTATCCCGGTAGGGCAGTTTTTGCGCATACGTCGCATCTGCTCGACAGATTATGATTTTGAAGTACGTGCGGAAGAACTAAAGTCCCGTTTTCTGTTTTCTGTCTCGCGGTTATAGTGGGCGGTCCATTAAAAAGGCATATTATCGGGCGAAACGTTCTGCCCACAATAATTTACTATATAATAATGTCACTCATAGATCTAATACTACTAATATGTCTAGGTATATTACATCATTTCATCCTCAATCTAAAATGATGAGATCCGCTATTGAGAGGGCTTGGCCCATCTTGAAGGCCGATCCCATCATTAGGAAATTTCTTCCGGCTCGCCCACTTATCATATTTAGGCGGGCAAAAAACCTACGTGACCGTTTGACTCAGAGCCACTATTTAGGCTCCACTTTACCCACGTTCCTTGATAATGCTCCTGGTAGGAGTGGTTGTGTGCCATGCAGCAGATGCATTGCCTGCCCCAATGTCGAGGGGTGCACCTCTTTTGCGAACTTTGATGGTAGCAAATCCTTTAACATTAAACAACGGATTACATGTACTTCTCGATTTGTTATATACCATGCTACCTGTCCATGTGGACTTGTATATGTTGATCTTACTACTAGACAACTCAAGGTTCGCATTAGGGAGCACATCTTGGGAATTCAGGTGGCATCTGCCTGCATGGACACTTCCACCCTTAAAACCCTGCCACGTCATTTTAAGGAACATCACAATTGTGATGGGGCATTGCTAAGGGTATGGGGCATTGACTCCCTAAATATCAACATAAGGGAAGGTAATCAGTTGAAACGATTATCCCAACTCGAAACAAGATGGATATGGACTCTACATACAATCCATCCCTATGGACTAAATGAGAAACCTATCCTTCGCTCCATTTCTGTGACCTCCACTTGCTGTGTATCTTTGTGCATTCCAGTACATGCATATATGTTTTTAACAATTTTTATTCTTTTCAGTACTTGCGTATATGGATATTTTTGTGACTGATGAATCATCTGTACATTACTTCGAGGAGAGAATTCATCTACCTTACATGGCCTTCACTATTTGACTATCTGTGTTACGGGCGTTCCTGCGCGTTCCCATCTTTATTTAATTTTTTTCTGTTTATTTTTCATTAATTTTTCAGATGGAAAGTTAGGAAAGGAAAACAGGAAATATGAAGATGAGGTGATGTGATAGGCCAGTTCAAAGAAATGTGTTTTTTAGAGCATACCTAAAACTTAGAATACTCAGAATTAACTAGATTGTCTGGGGTAATGCATTGCATAGAACTAGTACAGTATGAGACAAGTCTTGGAGATAGGAGTGGGAGGCTTGGATTATAGAGAATGTCAGTCTTAGGTCTTAAGTGGAACAGAGAGTACAGTTAAGGTGGCAGACAGAGATGTAGTAGGAGATACATGGCGGCTCAGAACTGTGGAAAGCTTGAGTGAGAGTGATAAGTTTCTATTGCACTCTCTAGCGATTAGGTAACCAGTCCAATGACCAGCACAGGGTGAATACATTGCTCTAGTGGCTGGACAGCAATATTGCCCTGGCTGCTGCATTTGGGAAAGATCGGAGACGAAAGAGTTTAGTAAGATGGCCCAATTAGTAGAGAGTTTAAGTTGTCCAGGCAAAAATGAGTGCGAGTTTTTGCAGAGGTAAGAAAAAGGTAAGAAAGTAGTATTCTTGTGATGTTTTTGAGATGCACGTGACATGACCAAGCAAGTAATAGGAAATAGGGAGTAAAGGAAAGATGTGAGTAAAATACCGTATAACTCCAAGATGGCACAAATGTTGATGTTATGGTGGAGCCAACCATACAGAGGTGTATCTAGGCTTTCTGGCACCCGGGGCAAGAATTTGGTTTGACGCCCACGACCCCCCCAAGCACACATGCGATTTGCTCGCTTAAGGGTATGCCACACTAAACAATATCGCTAACGGGATCGCTAAAAAACGTCACTATTTAGCGATCCCGTTAGCGATATTGTTCAGTGCGGCAGCTTCCAGCGACGAGCTTCCTGCTGTGATCTCGCTCGTCGCTGGAATCGTTCCGGACCCTATTTCATCGCTGGCGCTCCCGCTGGGTAAGTATCTTATCGCTGTGTGGCACCTTTTCTTAGCGATTTAGCGGTACTTTTGTACCGCTAAAGTCGTTAAGAAGATCGCTAACGGCGATAGCGTCGTTAACTATATCGCTAAATGTGGCCGCATTTAGCGATATAGAAACAATCCCGCTAGCGATCGCATTAGTATGCGTCGTTATCGTGATCGCTAGCGGGATTGTTTAGTGTGGCAGTACCTTTAGTCATGTACCGACGAGCTGCTCTCCCTAATGCTCTCAATGTTCAGTGAAAAATTGAGAGAGGCAGGAAGAGAAGCTCATTGTCACTGGACCATAAGTATGAAAATTGCATATGAGTGAAGTGTCCATGTGATGACTGCTGGAACCTGCAGAGCTGAATCCTGACATTGCAGCTTCTGAATTCTCACAATGAATGCACTGCACACTTTTAGGGTACTCCCTGGCAAGAGTACACGGACAAATATGTGATTTATATACTTCTGGCCACATTCCGACTAGACGTGCCTGGCCTCGCTCCGTTCATTTTCATTGAGTGAGGCCACACATGTCTAGTCAGCATGTAACCGCATGTATGTAAATTACCGGCACGAGAGAATCCTAACAGCGTGCAATGTGCACTGTGAGAATTCTGAAATTGACTAATTCTCATGTTTTTATTTATGTTAGGAGCATTAAAGGGGTTGTCCAGGTTTGTGCTGAGTCTGCAGTCATTCTATGTGACACAGACCTGGAGAACCCCTTTAATGCTCCTAACAAATAAAAACATGAGAATTAGTCAGTATCACAATTAATATTTACATCCAGGTACCTTATAGATGACGTCATCTCTGGTGTCGTTCTCCTTTTCTTCATCTTGTCCAGATCCCATGATGAGTTTTCTCATCCTCAGCCGTCTCTGCAGTTTTCCATCTTCTCCGCTCTTCTGCACCAACTCTCCACATGATGCCCTTAAAGACAGAAGAGTCATTATAATGCCCCTAAATAAAAATATCTGCAATATACTGTCACCTCACACTATTCCCCTCCCTCCTCATACTGTCTCCTCTCACATCCCCCCTGTTCACCATACTGTCTCCTCATATATTTACCCCTCACTCTCTATACTGTCTGCTCACTCATACCCCTGACTCCCCATACTGTGTCTGCACACATCCCATCATCCTCACTCCCCATACTGTGTCCACATACATTCACCCGTTCGCTCCCCATACTGTCTGCAACCATCCCCCATACTGTTTCCTCATACATGCCCTCATACATACATACATACTCTTCAGTACCCTCAAATCCCCCCACACATATTAAATGCCCCATTCTCACTCCAAATCCCCCCCACACACATTAAATCCCCCCATCCCCACTCCAAATCCCCACACGCATTAAGTATTCCCTATCCCCACTCCAAATCCCCCCAAACACATTAAATCCCCCCATCCCCACTCCAAATCCCCCACATACATTAAGTACCCCCATCCCCAATCCAAATCCCCCATGCACATTAAGTATCCCCATTCCCACTCCAAATCCCCCCACACACATTAAGTACCCCCATCCCCACTCCAAATCCCCCACACACATTAAGTATCCCCATCCCCACTCCAAATCCCCACACATAAAATAACCCCCATCTCCACTCCAAATCCCCACACATAAATATAACCCCCCATCGCCACTCCAAATCCCCCACACATGAAATAACCCCATCCCCACTCCAAATCCCCCACATATAAAATATTCCCCCACCCCCACTCCAAACCCCCCCACACATGAAAGAACCCCATCCCCACTCCAAATCCCCCACACACATAATGTATCCCCCCATCCCCACTCCAAACCCCCCACACATAAAATATAACCCATCCCCACTCCAAATCCCCCCACACATAAAATAACTCCCCATCCCCACTCCAAATCCCCCACACATAAAATAACCCCCCATCCCCACTCCAAATCCCCCACACATAAAATAACCCCATCCCCACTCCAAATCCCCCACACAAAATAACCCCCAACCCCACTCCAAATCCCCCCACACATAAAAGAACCCCCATCCCCACTCTAAAACCCCCCCCATACACACACACTCACACAGTATGTCCCCCGTTAATCTTCTGTGGTTTCTTCAGCTCCATAGTGGAGCACACTCACCACCAGTCTTCACCCTTCTGGGCGCCGCCGGCGAGTGACGTCAGCAGCGTGATCAAATGACCTGATCACGCTGCTGGCGTCGCTCTGACATGGGGGTCAGAGCTTCAATTGTACTGGCGTCTGTATAGACGCCAGTACAATTGGTCCCTGGGAGCCGGCACGCGGCAGCTTCTCTGCGCCGGCTGTCAGCTTGACAGCCGGCACAGGGAACCGCCGACTCCCAGGCCAGGGGCGGCAGAACGCAGCCACGGGGAGACACTGCGGACCGCCGCATTAGGCGGTCCGACTGCGCCCCCCCTGCTGGCTGCGCCAGGGGCACGTGCCCCGGCTGCCTCCCCCTAGATATGCCCCTGCAACCATATAAATGGCAATTTCAGGTTTAGATAGGTTTTTAGAGGGAAGAAATGCAAGAAGTTTTGTTTTGGAAAGATTAAGTTTTAGATACAAGGAGTACATAATGTTAGAGGTAGCAGACAGATAAACTCTGGCATTTTGTAGAAATGCAGGGGTGATGTCAGGAGACAATGTTTATAATTGGGTGTCATCAGTAAAGAATTAAAAATGAAAACCAAACCTGATGATGGTTTGCCCAATAGAGATGGTGTAAAGAGAAAAAAGGAGGTGGCCTAGAACTGAACCATGAGGAGCCTCAACACTAAGGGGACAAGGAGGGGAAAAAGAGTCAGCAAATAACATACAGAAGAAGCGGTCAAAGAGGTAGAAGAACCAAAACAAACGTATATCCTTGAGACCGATATAGTGGATTATAGTAAAGGTAATGCCACACTAAACAATCCCGCTAGCGATCACGATAACGACGCATACTAATGCGATCGCTAGCGGGATTGTTTCTATATCGCTAAGTGCGGCCACATTTAGCGATATAGTTAACGACGCTATCGCCGTTAGCGATCTTCTTAACGACTTTAGCGGTACAAAAGTACCGCTAAATCGCTAAGAAAAGGTGCCACACTAGCGATATATACTTACCCAGCGGGAGCGCCGACGAGAAAATAGGGTCCGGAACGATTCCAGCGACGAGCGAGATCACAGCAGGAAGCTCGTCGCTGGCAGATGCCGCACTGAACAACATCGCTAACGGGATCGCTAAATAGTGACGTTTTTTAGCGATCCCGTTAGCGATATTGTTCAGTGTGGCATACCCTTAAGAAGGAGTTGGTGATCATCAGTGGCAAATGCTGCAGAGAGATCCAGGAGAATAAGAAGGGAGTAGTGACCATTGAATTTAGCTGTTAGTAGATTGTTGCAGACTTTAATATGGGCAGTTTCTGTAGAATGCAGAAACCTTATTGTAAAGAGTCAAGAAGAGAGTTATCTGAAAGATAGCAAATGAGACGAGACATGATCAAGCATTCCAGGAGTTTAGAGATGAAGGGAAGGTTAAAGACAGGTTTGTGGTTAGAGCAATTCTGGTAGAGGGTTGTTTTTTAACCCCTTTCTGCCATCCGACGTACTATCCCGTCCATGGTACTTGGGCCCGTATGACCAGGGATGGGATAGTACGTCGCAGCGATCAGACGCGCTCCCCGGGGGCGCGCGGCCGATCACGGCCGGGTGTCAGCTGATTATCACAGCTGACACCCGGCACTATGTGCCAGAAGCGGTCACGGACCGCTCCCGGCACATTTGTGACGACCCGCCACCACAATTGTGGGTTACCAGGGCAATGGGGTACTCAGAGCCGAGCCCATGGAAGTCTATGGGGATTCTTGTCACAGGTAGCTGTGGCTCGGTCTGTGGCCCGGGCGGTCTGGCGTATGTTAGGGATATATTTACAGGGGATTGATTATGTACAGTTCGTGACGCCACCTGTAGTATTCTGGTAATTAGTACCAGCGCTGCTGTAGATCTCTGAGGGGATGGTGAGGCAGCTAGATGTCGGGTCCCCTACAGGTGGGACTGATCCCTCAAAGTCTATATGAGTAGTGAAGTCGAGTGCGGTTAAAGAACACAGTCTCACACGGTCAGCGTCTTTCCATACCTTTACTTGCAAGATGTCAAGGCAGGTCCCAGGGAGGCTGATCCACGGAGAGTGTATTTTGAGGCAGCAGCTGGACAAGTTAGGGGCCTCCTTTAACTCCAATATAACGAGGACAACCAGCCTGAAGCGTAGTTCCCTCTAATCTTCAGCAATGCTTGCTGTACCTGCCCAGTCAGCTTAGTGTTAGGAGCCTTCCTGTGAAGGAGCTGAATCCTTTCGTGGTCCTGCAGAACTCCAAAGTCTTCACTCCCCCTGACTCCAGCTACGTACTGACTATAAGGGGCTTGTCTGCCGCGACCTAGGGTCCGGTAGATTCCTGGTTTTCCTGTCTCTGTGCCTGAAACAACAGTGACTCTTCGGTCCCCAGTGACCGGTAGTAACGTGCTGGACTTCTGCAATCCGTTAAGCACAAATCTTATAAATCCACTTGCCTTTCGCCTTGTCCACGCTGGTAACATAAGCACTCTTACTAGCCAAGGGTCGAGCAGTCACTTCTTTCCTTTTCCTTCCAATCAAGTTAGCCACAGATGCTCAGTTATCACAGGCAGGAGCACGTCACTGTACCTGATACCGTCCTCTAGACAGGAATGCTGAAGACTTTCTGGGTTACAACTTGTTCTTTCCTTCAATGTATGCTGAGGAGATGACACAGCTCTGACCAGACTAAGGTGTATTCCAACACCTATACCAGACTCCACTTTCCAAGCTGGTGAGATAGCAATCTAGACTCCTTCCTCCCTCCAGATACAGACTCTCTCACTGCAGTCCAGACGCAGACTCTCCACGTCCTTACTGCCCGAAGACAGGAACTAGGCTGACTGACTAAAATCACTCCTACACATACCTTCTTGACCACTCCCTAGAGTATACTCCACTACCCTAAGGGTGTGTCTAGTGTGTGTAGAGTGAATGCATATTGAGCATTAAGCCGCTGTCTCGCCATACACTCTCCAGGGTACTGCGTGTGCCTACCACCAGGGCTACACATTCCCCCATGGTAAACGACAGCACTCCCGGGCTGTGAAATACAAAAGACATTTTATTTATACAATAACAATAATAATAACATCTTCCCATCCGGAGGTAAGAATACTTTGAACGTTACAAACTTTAATACAAAAATACAAATAGTATCAAATGTCATTCAATAAATAAATTTACAATATACTTGTGAAGGACCCGCACCAAACCTTCAACGTGGGTCCTGGGTGGGCTGCAGGACGTCCAAATGCAGACCTCACTCAGTGCCACACCACACGGGTTTTGTTTTTCAGAGGTAGTTATGGATGGTTTTTGTAAAACCAAGATAGGGCACCGAAGCGCAACTATGTACAAGAAAGTTCCGGGTTAGCATAGTCCTTAACCTCAAAAGTCCATTTGTAAAGAAAGACATAATAAATCACATTATCAAAGTGCAACTGTTTATCATATATCAATTATCATCTATCATTTACCAATTACCCAGCCGGGCATTCTATAACTAGAAATATATATTCATTATATATAACTTGTGCAAACCTTTTTTTTTTTTTTTCAAAAACATTTTAAACTTTCTGCTATAGTACTGATGGTAGACCCGATATGGATCTCACCAACCCTTTACTATTTATTCATTTTCTGCAAATACTTTTTCCACTACATTTTCCACCCCGGGGGCTGGAACGATGCAATGAGCCCTTGATCCCAAGACCAGCAAATCATGTGCTGCGATCAGGGTCTGGGTCGCAACAGTTCTGGTGCGAACCTCCAGGGGCGCAACTGGTACAGTCTCTCCACATGACACCGATTGCGTCTCAATTACTGTTAATGATATAGACCGCGTTAGGGATTGCGATCTAGATTGGGTCGCATGTGGCGATGAAGAGGTGACTTTAATTCGTGATGCACTCTGGGTCGCTAGTTGCGATGACTTTAAAGGGGGCGATGCTGGGGCACGGCCGGATGCTGCTTGAGCTGGAAACGGGGACGCGGTGGTAATGGTGACGGTACCTGCGTCTGGGACGGGGTCGCGGACGATGGCGACGTTCAGGGCATACCACCCCTTCATTCCCCAATGCCGCGTATAGGTGACTATGTCGCCGTTTACTAAGTCCCTCCCGGGATGGCCTTGTGGCAGGTGAGATTCCACGTCACGCCTGCTGACGAAGACCGCTGGGTAGAGGCCCGGTTCACGAATAAAGCCCCAGCCCTTCCGGAGCTGGAACTCAGCCACACACCCCCGCCGCCGCGGTTCCCGTAAGGTACCTTTGTCACGACGGACAGTCTCCTTGTCGGCAATCAGCTCGGCATACTGTCGCTGGCGGTTCTTCTGGATTTCCCGCTCTTCCTCCTGCTGGCGCCTCTTTTTCTCACGACTCCGCCATTCTTGTTCCCACTGGGCGGTGTAGGCGACGTCATCCAGGCGCGCCATTTCGTCCCAGTCCACATCTGGTAGTGACGGACAGGACCCCTCCGGTGTCCCTGCCGGGGACCGATCATCTGCTGCGGCCTCTTGGCCGGGCGGGCGTTCCGGGATTGGCTGTACCTCCTCAACCTCCTCCGCATCCACCGCTTCACCAGTGGGATCGGGAACGGTACTTTCGGGGGCAGCCTCCGGTTGCTCCTTCGCCTTGGGCAGCAGACTCTTCGGTTTTTGGAATCGTGGGGGTTCATTGAGGGGAGGGGACGCCGTGTTTGTCAATTGCCACTTCAGCAGGTTACAGCGGCGTCTCTCTATCTCCTCCAGGCCAGGTTGGAACATCTTTAGGCGTGCGTTCTCCTCCTGAAGCTCCAACAACGCCTGTTGCAGGTGCAGGATGGCATAAGTGTCCGATGCCGATGGCAGCTTGGCGGGGGCCCGGGGCCTGCCTTCCTCCGCTGCCCCACTCAGCTGCGCACGTCCTGCCTCCATCATGTTCCAGAAGATTCTTTCTTCTTTCTTGCGGAGACATCCGGTCTCTTCCGTGGAGGTGGGGTTTGCGTCTCCTCCTCCTCGCAGGGAAGGTGAAGAGGAGGCGGACCTCCTTTGCTGTAGGGCAGGACCGCATGTTGTAGTAGCACTTTGAGAGGGCAGGCATTTTCTTCGCGCCACAGGGGGGTAGACGCCCACGAAGGTACGCCCACCTTCTTCTCCAGCGCCTGAGGGCGCGAATATGGCGACAAAAATGGCGATTTTGGCGCCAAAAGTGCAAACAGTCCTTTTCACAAAAACAAGTTCTTAGGCACGCAGGGCTCGCAATTTCGCGAGTTTAGTATCCTGTTCGTGACGCCAAGTTTTTGTTGTGACGACCCGCCACCACAATTGTGGGTTACCAGGGCAATGGGGTACTCAGAGCCGAGCCCATGGAAGTCTATGGGGATTCTTGTCACAGGTAGCTGTGGCTCGGTCTGTGGCCCGGGCGGTCTGGCGTATGTTAGGGATATATTTACAGGGGATTGATTATGTACAGTTCGTGACGCCACCTGTAGTATTCTGGTAATTAGTACCAGCGCTGCTGTAGATCTCTGAGGGGATGGTGAGGCAGCTAGATGTCGGGTCCCCTACAGGTGGGACTGATCCCTCAAAGTCTATATGAGTAGTGAAGTCGAGTGCGGTTAAAGAACACAGTCTCACACGGTCAGCGTCTTTCCATACCTTTACTTGCAAGATGTCAAGGCAGGTCCCAGGGAGGCTGATCCACGGAGAGTGTATTTTGAGGCAGCAGCTGGACAAGTTAGGGGCCTCCTTTAACTCCAATATAACGAGGACAACCAGCCTGAAGCGTAGTTCCCTCTAATCTTCAGCAATGCTTGCTGTACCTGCCCAGTCAGCTTAGTGTTAGGAGCCTTCCTGTGAAGGAGCTGAATCCTTTCGTGGTCCTGCAGAACTCCAAAGTCTTCACTCCCCCTGACTCCAGCTACGTACTGACTATAAGGGGCTTGTCTGCCGCGACCTAGGGTCCGGTAGATTCCTGGTTTTCCTGTCTCTGTGCCTGAAACAACAGTGACTCTTCGGTCCCCAGTGACCGGTAGTAACGTGCTGGACTTCTGCAATCCGTTAAGCACAAATCTTATAAATCCACTTGCCTTTCGCCTTGTCCACGCTGGTAACATAAGCACTCTTACTAGCCAAGGGTCGAGCAGTCACTTCTTTCCTTTTCCTTCCAATCAAGTTAGCCACAGATGCTCAGTTATCACAGGCAGGAGCACGTCACTGTACCTGATACCGTCCTCTAGACAGGAATGCTGAAGACTTTCTGGGTTACAACTTGTTCTTTCCTTCAATGTATGCTGAGGAGATGACACAGCTCTGACCAGACTAAGGTGTATTCCAACACCTATACCAGACTCCACTTTCCAAGCTGGTGAGATAGCAATCTAGACTCCTTCCTCCCTCCAGATACAGACTCTCTCACTGCAGTCCAGACGCAGACTCTCCACGTCCTTACTGCCCGAAGACAGGAACTAGGCTGACTGACTAAAATCACTCCTACACATACCTTCTTGACCACTCCCTAGAGTATACTCCACTACCCTAAGGGTGTGTCTAGTGTGTGTAGAGTGAATGCATATTGAGCATTAAGCCGCTGTCTCGCCATACACTCTCCAGGGTACTGCGTGTGCCTACCACCAGGGCTACACACATTAACCCCTGGAACACCGCGATCAAACATGATCGCGGTGTACCGGGGCACAGGGAAGCATCGCGCAGGGAGGCGGCTTCCTCAGTGCCTGCTGAGAGCAGGCTCTGAGGAAGCCTGCAGCAGTACCTGTCACATCGCTGGTCTGACAGAGTTCTGTGCACACTGTCAGACTAGCGATCTGACATTATACAGTGATGTCCCACCCTGGGACAAAGTAAAAAAGTAAAAAAAATGAAAATCACAAGTGTAAAAAAAAATTCCAAAATAAAGGAAAAAAAAATATTCCCCAATATATTCATTTCTTCCTGTAAATAAAAAAAACAAAACAATAAAAGTACATATATTTGGTATCGCCGCGTCCGTAACGACCCGCTCTACAGAACTGTCCCACTAGTTATCCCCTATAGTGAACCCCTTAAAAAAAAAATCAATGCTTTATCATCATACCGCCGAACAAAAAGTGGAATAGCACGCGATCAAAAACACCGATATAAATAAACATGGCACCGCTGAAAACGTCATCTTGTCCCGCAAAAAACGAGCCACCATACAGCATCATCAGTGAAAAAATAAAAAAGTTATAGCTCGCAGAATAAAGCAATGCAAAAAATAATTATTTTTTATATAAAATTGTTTTTATTGTATAAAAGCGCCAAAACATAAAAAAATTATATAAATGAGGTATCGCCGTAATCGTACTAACCCGAAGAATAGAACCTCTTTATCGATTGTACCACACACGGAACAGTATAAAAATAAATTCATGAATTGCTGATTTTTGTTCATTCTAACCTCCCAAAAATCAAAATAAAAAGCGATCAAAAAATGTCACGTGCTCAAAAATGGTACCAATAAAAACGTCAACTCATACCACAAAAAAAAAGACCTCACATGACTCTGTGGGCCAAAATATGCAAAAATTATAGCTCTAAGAATGTGGTGATGCAAAAACTATTTTTTGCAATAAAAAGCGTCTTTCAGCGTGACAGCTGACAATCATAAAAACCCGCTATAAACAGTAAATCAAACCCCCCTTTATCACCCCCTTAGTTAGGGAAAAATAATAAAATTAAAAAAATTTATTTATTTCTATTTTCCCATTAGGGTTAGGGTTGCGGCTAAAGTTAGGGTTAGGGTTGGGGCTAAAGTTAGGATTAGGGTTAGGGTTGGGATTAGGGTTAGGGGTGTGTTAGGGTTAGGTTTGTGGTTAGGGTTATGGTTAGGATTGGGACTAGGGTTAGGGGTGTGTTAGGGTTGGAGTTAGAATTGGGGGTTTCCACTGTTTAGGCACATCAGGGGCTCTCCAAATGTGACATGGCATCTGATCTCAATTCCAGCCAATTCTGCGTTAAAAAAGTCAAATGGTGCTCCTTCACTTCTGAGCTCTGCCATGCGCCCAAACTGTGGTTTACCCCCACATATGGGGTATCAGCATACTCAGGACAAATTGCACAATAACTCTTGGGGTCCAATTTCTTCTGTTACCCTTTGGAAAATAAAAAATTGGGGGCGAAATATATAATTTTTACGGCTGTATGTTATAAACTTCTGTGAAGCACTTGGGGCTTCATAGCGCTCACCACACATCTAGATAAGTTCCTTGTGGGGTCTATTTTCCAAAATGGGATCACTTGTGGGGGGTTTCCACTGTTTAGGCACATAAGGGGCTCTCCAAATACAACATAACGCCCGCAGACCATTCCATCAATGTCTGCAATCCAAAACGTCACTAGTTCCCTTCTGAGCCCCGACATGTGCTCACACAGTAGTTTTCTCCCACATATTGGGTATCAGCGTACTCAGGAGAAATTGCACAACAACTATTGGGGTCCAATTTCTCCTGTTGCCCTTGTGACAATAAAATATTGGGGTGTAAAAATCATTTTTGTAAAAAAAAAAAAGGATTTTTTATTTTTACGGCTGTACGTTATAAACTTCTATGAAGCACTTCGGGGTTCAAAGTGCTCACCACACATCTAGATAAGTTCCTTGGGGGGGTCTATTTTCCAAAATGGGGTCACTTGTGGGGGGTTTCTACTGTTTAGACACATCAGGGGCTCTCCAAACGTGATATGACACCTGCAGACCATTCCATCAAAGTCTGCAATCCAAAATGTCACTACTTCCCTTCCGAGCACTGACGTGTGCCCATACAGTAGTTTTCTTCCACAAATGGAGTATCAGCGTACTCACAACAAATTGGACAACAACTTTTGGAGTCCAATTTCTCCTGTTACCCTTGGAAAAATAAAAAGTTGGGGACTAAAAGATCATGTTTGTGGAAAAAATATGATTTTTTTATTTTCATGCTCGGGCATTATAAACTTTATTGAAACACCTGAGGGTTCAAAGTTCTCACCACACATCTAGATAAGTTCCTTGAGGGGTCTAATTTCCAAAATGGTGTCATTTGTGGGGGGTTTCCACTGTTTAGGCAGATCAGGAGCTCTCCAAACACGACATGGCGTCAAGCCAATTCTGCGTTGAAAAAGTCAAACGGCGCTCCTTTCCTTCCGAGCTCTGCCATGCACCCAAACAGTGGTTTACCCCCACATATGGGGTATCAGCGTACTCAGGACAAATTGCACAATAACTTTTGGGGTCTTGTTACCCTTGGGAAATAAAAATTGGGGTGAAAAGTGAGGAGAAAACGCAAATACGGCAATACACCAGAGAGGCTGGAACCTATTGAATTGCAGTAACCTGAACTAACCACACAACTAGAGGTAGCCGTGCAGCGTTCCTACGTTAATCCTAGACGCCTCGTCACAGTCTGAGAGATAACTACACCTAAAGGCAGAAAGAGGAAAGCTATCTGCCCCGGAGCAGATCCCCAAAGAAAATAGGAAGCCCCCAAACATGTAATGGCGGTTAGACAAGAAGAAGCACGGACACAGACAGAAAATAGAATGAGCAAATGCTGGGGCCCAATCTGTCTAGACAGAAAAGTACAGGAAAGGATTCTCACTGCACTCCAAAAAAAACCCTAAAAAATACCAACTCTTCTGATTGCAAAAACACCTGAGATCACACGATCTCTACAACCTAAATCAGATCTCTGGTGTAACAAAACTAAGCCGCAGCCACTGAAAAAACAGGAAAAAGCAAATGAACAATTAACAGTGGCTTCAGATAAACTGAGAGGAGCACAAGCCCCCGGAGGGGACCTGGTTGACCTCCACAGAAGTGAAGGGAACTATGCAAAAAGCAAGCACAAAAATAAAAGCAGAAAATATCTTATCTGATAGCAGAAGATGCAGGCAAGACTCAGCAACTTCCAAATGAACCAGGAACCACAATTGAGACAAGAACAATTGATCACCGGCAACCATCATGGGAGGGAACCTCCCTCATATCAGACCAGTCAGTGAACCCAGATTGCCATTCCTCGCTGAAAGGTTCAGTACTGTCTGTAACCACCAGAGGGAGCCTCTGCTCAGAAACCATCTCTAGCACATTCATAACAGTACCCCCTTGAGGAGGGGTCACCGAACCCTCACTTGTGCAACCAGGCCGATCAGGATGAGCTCGATGATAGGCAAAGATCAGTCTCCTAGCATGGATGTCCGAAGCAAACACCCAAGAATTGTCCTCCTGACCATAACCTCTCCACTTAACCAAATACTGGAGTTTCTGTCTAGAAAAACGAGAATCCAATATTTTCTCAACCACATACTCCAGATTGCCCTCAACCAAAACAGGGTCAGGAGGCGCAGCCATAGGAACCACTGGCTCGACAAACCTCTTCAATAAGGACTTGTGGAACACGTTATGGATCTTAAATGTCCCTGGAAGAAGCAAACGGAAGGAAACAGGATTAAGAATCTCCATGATTTTATAAGGCCCAAAAACCTAGGCTTAAACTTTGGAGATGCAACCCTCATAGGGATATTTCTTGAGGACAACCAAACCAAGTCCCCCACTTTAAACCGAGGACCATCAGTCCTATGCCGGTTGGCAAACCGTTGGGCCTTCTCCAGAGAGAGAGACAACCTCTCCACTACCTGGTCCCAAATCTGTTGCATTCGCTCCACAACAGAGTCAACACCCGGACAGACAGAAGCCTCCGCCTGTCCCGAAGAAAATCGAGGGTGAAACCCAAAACTGCAGAAAAATGGAGACATCAAGGTGGCAGAGCTAGCCCTATTATTAAGAGCAAACTCAGCCAAAGGCAAAAAAGAGACCCAGTCATCTTGGTCAGCAGATACAAAACATCTCAAATAAGTCTCCAAGGTCTGGTTTGTTCTCTCGGTTTGTCCATTGGTCTGAGGATGAAAAGCAGATGAGAAAGATAATTGAACACCAAGTTTAGAACAAAATGTCCTCCAAAATCTGGAAACAAACTGGACTCCTCTGTCAGACACAATGTTCTCAGGAATGCCATGTAACCGAACCACGTGCTGAAGGAACAAAGGCATCAATTCGGAGGAGGAAGGTAACTTAGGTAATGGCACAAGATGTATCATCTTGGAAAACCTATCACAGATTACCCAGATAACGGTCATTCTCTGAGAAACAGAGAGGTCGGAAATAAAATCCATGGAGATATGGGTCCATGGCCTCTTGGGCACAGGTAATGGCATCAACAAACCACTTGAGCGAGAGCAAGGCTTGTAGCGAGAGCAAGACCCTCAGGACTGCACAAATTCCCTGACGTCACGAGACAAAGTAGGCCACCAAAAGGACTCACCAAGTCTCTGGTACCAAAAATCCCGGGATGACCAGCCAACGCGGAACAATGAATCTCAGACATCACACTCTTCTTCCACTGGTCTGGGAAAAACAATTTCCCAATAGGGCAGCGCTCAGGTTTATCCTCCTGACACCCTTCCAGAGCCAGTCTCAAATTGGGCGAGATGGCGGAAAGAACTACACCCTCTTTCAAAATAACAGTAGGATCAGATAACTCAGGAGAGTCCGCAAAGCAACTCCTCGAGAGGGCATCCTGTTATGAATGTGCTAGAGATGATTTCTGAGCAGAGGCTCCCTCTGGTGGTTACAGACAGTACTGAACCTTTCAGCGAGGAATGGAAATCTGGGATCTCTGACTTGTCTGATATAAGGGAGGTTCCCTCCCATGATGGTTGCCGGTGATCAATTGTTCTTGTCTCAATTGTGGTTCCTGGTTCATTTGGAAGTTTGCTGAGTCTTGCCTGCATCTTCTGCTATCAGATAAGATATTTTCTGCTTTTATTTTTGTGCTTGCTTTTTGCATTGTTCCCTGCACTTCTGTGGAGGACAGCCAGGTCCCCTCCGGGGGGCTTGTGCTCCTCTCAGTTTATCTGAAGCCACTGTTATTTGTTCATTTGCTTTTTCCTGTTTTTTCAGTGGCTGCGGTTTAGTTTTGTTACACCAGAGATCTGATTTAGGTGGTAGAGATCGTGTGATCTCAGGTGTTTTTGCAATCAGAAGAGTTGGTACTTTTTAGGTTTTTTTTTGGATTGCAGTGAGTATCCTTTCCTGTACTTTTCTGTCTAGACAGATTGGGCCCCAGCGTTTGCTCATTCTATTTACTGTCTGTGTCCGTGCTTCTTCTTGTCTAACTGCCATTACATGTTTGGGGGCTTCCTATTTTCTTTGGGATCTGCTCCGGGGCAGATAGCTTTCATTTTTCTGCCTTTAGGTGTAGTTATCTCTCAGACTGTGACGAGGCGTCTAGGATCAACGTAGGAATGCTCGACGGCTACCTCTAGTTGTGTGGTTCGTTCAGGTTACTGCATTCCAATAGGTTCCAGCCTCTCTGGTGTATTGCCGTTTTTGCTTATTCTCCTCAGCTACCAAAACACAACAGCATCCGCCTTAACATTCTTAGTGCCAGGAAGAAAAGAAACCACAAAATTAAAACGTGTGAAAAACAAGGCCCACCTGGCCTGTCTAGGATTAAGTCGCTTGGCTGATTCGAGATAAACCAGATTCTTATGGCCGTGAGGACCACCACCTGATGTTTGGCTCCTTCCAGCCAATGTCTCCACTCTTCAAAGGCCCACTTTATGGCCAATAACTCCCGATTACCCACGTCATAATTACGTTCAGTTGGAGAAAATTTTCGAGAGAAAAAGGCACAAGGGTTACTCTTAGAGGTCTCTGGATCTTTTTGGGACAAAACGGCACCTGCCCCAATTTCAGAGGCATCAACCTCCACCTGAAACGGTAGAGAAACATCAGGCTGCCATAGAACAGGAGCAGAAGTGAATCTCTACTTAAGTTACTGAAACGCAGAAACTGCCTCAGGAGGCCAATTCACCACATCAGGACCCTTTTTGGTCAAATCAGTCAATGGTTTAACAATACCGGAGAAATTACCAATAAATTTATGATAAAAATGGGCAAATCCCAAAAATTTCTGAAGAGCCTTTAATGAAGTAGGTTGGACCCAATCACAGATGGCCTGAACCTTGACCGGGTCCATTTCAATAACAGACGGAGACAAAATGAATCCCAGAAATGAGACTTTCTGTACGCCAAAAAGACACTTTGATCCCTTCACATACAGTGCATTCTCTCTCAAAATCTGGAACACAGTTCGAACATGTTTCACATGAGAGTCCCAGTCATTGGAAAAAATCAAGATATCATCCAAATAAACAATCAGAAATTTATCCACAAAATCTCTGAAAATATCATTCATGAAGCATTGGAAGATGGAAGGAGCATTAGTGAGCCTAAAAGGCATCACTAGGTACTCAAAATGCCCCTCTGGGGTATTAAACGCCGTCTTCCATTCATCCCCATGCTTAATGCGAATAAGGTTATACGCCCCCCTGAGGTCAAGCTTGGTAAACCAACTATCACTTTTCACTCTGGAAAACAGGTCAGAAATCAAGGGTAATGGATATTGATATTTCACAGTGATCTTATTCAGGAGGCGATAATCAATACACGGCCTCAATGAACCATCCTTTTTGGCCACAAAGAAAAAAACGGCGCCCAAGGGTGAAGAGGATGGTCTGATATGACCCTTCTCCAATGACTCCTTGATATAAGATCGCATAGCATCGTGTTCAGGTACAGACAAGTTAAAAAGGCGACCTTTAGGAAATTTACCACCAGGCACTAATTCAATAGCGCAATCATAGCTCCTGTGAGGGGGCAAGGATGCAGATTTACTTTCACTAAATACATCCGAAAAATCAGTCAAAAAGTCAGGAACATCCTGAGACTGGGGAGAGGCAGAAAAAACAGGAGTGTCAGCATTAACACATTGGCAGCCCCAACTGGTCACAGGCACAGATTTCCAATTCAAAACAGGATTATGAGACTGTAGCCAAGGGAAACCTAGTACAATAATGTCATGCAGATTATGCAGCACCAGAAATTTGCAACTCTCCTGATGATCTGGTTCAACCCTCATTATCACCTGAGTAGAAAACTGGGGTTTATTCTCCGCCAAAGGGGTAGAATCAATGCCCAGTAGGGGAATAGACTTCCGCAGGGGTATCATGGGAAACCCACAACGTTTGGCAAAGTCAAAATCCATCAGGTTAATAGCTGCTCCTGAATCAACAAAAGCCTGAGCAGAAAATGTGGACAGGGAGAAAATCAGGGTAACAGTCAACAGAAATTTAGTCTGAACACTACCAAAGACAACTGAGCGTGCAAAACATCTTCCCCGCTTAGGGCAGACTGAAATAGCATGAGAGGCGTCACCACAGTAGAAACATAACCCATTGCGCTTTCGAAACTCATGACGCTGTGCCCCAGAAGTCACTCTATCACACTGCATGGGCTCAGAAGCTGGCTCACAAGGCAACATTATCTCACGCATACTTCGGCGCTCATGCAAACGTCTGTCAATTTGAATAGCCAATGACATAGAATCATTGAGACCAGAGGGAGCAGGGAATCCCACCATAACATCCTTTACATTCTCTGACAGCCCCTTCCGAAAAAGGGCTGCCAAAGCATCATCATTCCATTTGGTCAGGACTGCCCACTTTCGTAGTTTCTGATAGTACAACTCAGCGTCTTCAATACCCTGATTTAATGCCAAGAAGGTTTTTTCAGCTTGATCAGTGACATTAGGTTCATCGTACAATAACCCCAGAGCCAGAAAAAATACATCAATATCATTCAAAACAGGATCCCCAGGTGTCAGGGAAAAAGCCCAATCCTGAGGATCACCGCGCAGGAGAGAGATGACAATTTGAACCTGCTGTGCTGCGTTCCCTGAGGACTTAGGCTTTAAGGCAAAAAACAACTTACAGTTATTTTTGAAATTCAGAAATTTAGCCAGATCCCCCAAAAACAAATCTGGTATGGGAATCCTAGGCTCCACAACCGGCAACCTAGCAAGATAGGTAGCAATACTCCGAACCTCAGTGGCAAGCTGATCCACACAGCCAGACAACTGTGCAAGCTCCATTGAGAGAAAAAAAATCCTCTTCAGCACCCAGAGAAAAAGAGGGAAAAAAATGCAACAAACAGGAAAAAAAAATCTCTGACAACTTTTTTTTTTCTTTCCACACTATTTTTCCCTTCTGTGAGTACCATATAATTTTCAGTTTGGCCCGGTGATACTGTTGTGTTTTTGTAGCTGAGGAGAAAAAGCAAATACAGCAATACACCAGAGACCTGGAACCTATTGAATTGCAGTAACCTGAACTAACCACACAACTAGAGGTAGCCGTGGAGCGCTCCTACGTTGATCCTAGACGCCTCGTCACAGTCTGAGAGATAACAACACCTAAAGGCAGAAAGAGGAAAGCTATCCGCCCCGGAGCAGATCCCAAAGAAAATAGGAAGCCCCCAAACATGTAATGGCGGTTAGACAAGAAGAGGTACGGACACAGACAGAAAATAGAATGAACAAATGCTGGGGCCCAATCTGTCTAGACAGAAAAGTACAGGAAAGGATTCTCACTGCAATCCAAAAAAAACCCCTAAAAATACCAACTCTTCTGATTGCAAAAACACCTGAGATCACACGATCTCTACCACCTAAATCAGATCTCTGGTGTAACAAAACTAAGCCGCAGCCACTGAAAAAAAACAGGAAAAAGCAAATGAACAAATAACAGTGGCTTCAGATAAACTGAGAGGAGCACAAGCCCCGGAGGGGACCTGGCTGACCTCCACAGAAGTGCAGGGAACTATGCAAAAAGCAAGCACATAAATAAAAGCAGAAAATATCTTATCTGATAGCAGAAGATGCAGGCAAGACTCAGCAACTTCCAAATGAACCAGGAACCACAATTGAGAAAAGAACAATTGATCACCGGCAACCATCATGGGAGGGAACCTCCCTTATATCAGACCAGTCAGTGAACCCAGATTGCCATTCCTCGCTGAAAGGTTCAGTACTGTCTGTAACCACCAGAGGGAGCCTCTGCTCAGAAACCATCTCTAGCACATTCATAACAGAAAAGATCATTTTTGTGGAAAAAATATGATTTTTTAATTTTACAGCTCTACATTATAAACTTGTGTGAAGCACTTGGGGTTCAAATTGCTCACCACAGATCTAGATAAGTTCCTTAGGGGGTCTAGTTTCCAAAATGGGTCACTTGTGGGGGGTTTCCACTGTTTAGGCACATCAGGGGCTCTCCAAATGCAACACGGCGTCCAATCTCAATTCCAGCCAATTTTGGTTGGAAAAAGTCAAATGGTGCTCCTTCCATTCCAAGCTCTGCCGTGCGCCCAAACAGTGGTTCCCCCCCACATATGGGGTATCAGCGTACTCAGGACAAATTGGACAACAACTTTTGTGGTCCAATTTCTCCTGTTACCCTTGGAAAAATAAAAAATTGGTGACTAAAAGATAATTTTTGTGGGAAAAAAATTGGATTTTTTATTTTCATGCCCGGGCATTATAAACTTGTGTGAAGCACTTGGGGGTTCAAAGTGCTCACCACAGATCTAGATAAGTTCCTTAGGGGGTCTAGTTTCCAAAATGGCGTCACTTGTGGGGGGTTTCCACTGTTTAGGCACATCTGGGGCACTGCAAACGGAACATGACCCCTATCAGCGTCTGCATTCCAGCCAATTTTGGTTGAAAAATTCAAATGGTGCTCCTTCCATTCCGAGCTCTGCCGTGCGCCGAAACAGTGGTTCCCCCCACATATGGGGTATCAGAGTACTCAGGATAAATTGGACAACAACTTTTGTGGTCCAATTTCTCCTGTTACCCTTGGAAAAAAAAAATTGGTGACTAAAAGATAATTTTTGTGGGAAAAAAATAAGATTTTTTATTTTCATCCCCGGGCATTATAAACTTGTGTGAAGCACTTGGGGGTTCAATGTGCTCACCACAGATCTAGATAAGTTCGTTAGTCACTTGTGGGGGGTTTCCACTGTTTAGGCACATCTGGGGCACTGCAAACGGAACATGACCCCCATCAACGTCTGCATTCCAAAACGTTATTACTTCCTTTCCAAGCCCTGCCGTGCGCCCAAACAGTTCCCCCCCCCCCCACATATGGGGTATCAGCTTACTCAGGAAAAATTGGACAACAACTTTTGGTGTCCAATTTCCTTGGAAAAAAATAAAAATTTGGGACTAAAAAATCATTTTTGTGGAAAATTGTTTTTTTTTTCACACCCAGGCATTATAAACTTTTGTGAAACACTTGGGGGTTCAAAGTGCTCACAACAGATCTAGATAAGTTCCATAGGGGGTCTAGTTTCCAAAATGGTGTTACTTTTGGGGGATTTCCACTATTTAGGCGCATCAGAGGCTCTCCAAACGCGACATGGCATCCAATCTCAATTCCAGCCAATTTTAGTTTGAAAAAGTCAAACGGTGCACCTTCCCTTACGAGCTCTGCCGTGTGCCCAAACAGTGGTTTTCTACCACATATGGGGTATTGGCGTGCTCAGGAGAAATTGCACAACAACTTTATCTGTCCATTTTCTCCTTTTACCCTTGTGAAAATAAAAAAAGTTTGTAAAAGATCATTTTTGTGACTAAAAAGTTAAATATTCATTTTTTCCTTCTACGTTGCTTCAGCTCCTGTGAAGCACCTGAAGGGTTAATAAACTTCTTCAATGTGGTTTTGAGTACCTTGAGGGTGAGTTTCCACGGTCAGGAAACGCTGCGTGTTTGGCGCTGTGCGCTGGCGCAGCGCCAAACACGCAGCGTCCAGATGTTACAGCATAGTGGAGGGGATTTCAAGAAATCCCGTCTCCACTATGCGTAACAATACGCAGGTGGCAAACCTGCGTAAACGGACATGCGGCGCGTCTTTTTAGACCGTAGCATGTCCTCGCGTATTGCGGCGACGGTGCGTCGCCGCAACAGAATATTACACAGGGCTATGTAGCCCTGCGTTCTTTCCGGAGGTGTTCCGGAGGTGTCCTGAACACCTCCGGAAAGATCGCGCGTCAGAAAGGGGGCGGGGCTTAGACGGAGCGGAATTTCCGCTCCGTCAAAAGCGCTATGGTTCCGGACCGTGGAACCATAGCCTGAGGGGTGCATTTTTTAAAATCGTGTCAGTTTTGGGTATTTTCTGCCATATAGACCTCTCAAAGTGACTTCAAATGTGAGGTGGTCCCTAAAAAAAATGGCTTTGTAAATTTTGTTGTAAAAATGAGAAATTGCTGGTCAACTTTTAACCCTTATAATTTCCTAACAAAAAAAAATGTTGGTTCCAAAATTGTGCTGATGTAAAGTAGACATGTGGGAAATGTTATTTATTAACTATTTTGTGTGACATATTTCTCTGTTTTAAGGGAAAAAAAATAAAAATTTTGAAAATTGCAAAATTTTCAAAATTTTCGCCATATTTGCATTTTTTCAAAAATAAACGCAAGTTATATCAAAGAAATGTTACCACTAACGTGAAGTACAATATGTCACGAGAAAACTGTCTCAGAATCGCGAAGATCCTTTGAAGCGTTCCAGAGTTATAACCTCATAAAGAGACAGTGGTCAGAATTATAAAAATTGGCCCGCTCATTAACGTGCAAACCACCTTTGGGGGTGAAGGGGTTAAGCAAAAATGTGTTGTCAAAGCACAAAGGGAGATAAGTAGAAAAATAACACCAAACAAACTTCCAAACAGTAATCTACAAAGATGACTCCTAAACAGCTCCTCACTCCATGGCTCCCAGCTCCGCCATACTCCAAGAATAGCAGTATACACTGGCAACTTACTCAAGCAAAAAGGTGAGCATTTATACCAGAGGAGAGTGGTAAAACTCAGAATAGCTGAGAACTCAGGACAGAGAGCTTTAGGAGACAAACAGAACTGTTTAACCCTTGCAACAACAAAGTAAGCGAAATTTGCACAGCTTAACCCCTGTAACACCAAAACAAGGGAAATATGCACAGCTAACTGGAAGCCAAAGCAGATCCATAAAGTGCAGGTGTACATGTAGCCAGACACCGACATCTTCTGACCCCTCTCTGTTACGGTATTCCAATGACATGATGATTTGTGGGAGAGAAAAGCATCTGTTACTTACACCCAGTGAGTTTGAACGAGCATCACATGCTTGAAACAAAGCTGTTTGCCCACAATTTTAGAAATGTACCAACATCTTTGTCAGACCCATTTTTGTGGTTGTGTGAAATTATGTCCAATTTGGCATTTTATCTGTTTTTTTGTGATGTTTCTGGAAGAAATACTTCCCTTTCTGAAACAATTTCAAGGATGCCAACACTTTCTGCCATGATTGTATATCATCAGTTGGGTGACAAATTTCATGATCTGAGGAGAGCCTGAGGAGGTGTGACCAAGTACTACACCATGACTTACCTTGGTCATACGGCAGCTGAGCCCTCTACGAGATATGATGGTGCTGGCAGACACAACTGCTATACAGGCAGGTGTAGGACCAAGTTCAGACACGATGGACAGGAACGGCTTCAGGAAGAACTGGGTCACTGGAAGGTACAACTGGAATACAGGAACTGGTAGGACCTAGTTCATATTGGACAGACAAGGAACCGCAGATGAGGTCAAGCAGGAAACAGCAGATGCGGACAGGCAAGGAACTGCAGATGCAAATAGGCAGAGAATCGCAGACGCGTACAAGCAAGATAGGACTCTGTTCACAAGGAGTAGACAGGGTCAGGTTCACACAGGACACATACAAGGATAGGTATGGACAAGACAGACAGGAAGAAGTTCACACAGAGTACTTACAATGAAGTAGCAGGTGTACTCACTAAACACTAATGTTGCACAGCGACAAAAGATTAGAGATAGGCACTCGTTCAGACACAGCAAGTTTTAGAGATAGGAACAGGTTCATATATTGCAGGTTTTAGAGATAGTTACAGATTCAGACATAGCAGGTTTTAGGGATGGGTACAGGTTCAGACACTGCAGGTTTTAGGGATAGGAACAGGTTCAGACAAGGACAGTCACAGGTACCTATTCAGGGTTCAGGCCTGGGTATTCAGCCCCCAGAGTAGCAGAAACAGGAAAGGACATGGCAACTCAGCAGCTGCACACTCACTGAAAAAGAATGTTCTAACAGGTGTAGGTGCCTTAAGTACCAAGTGCCTCTCAGCAATAGGCTGGGAACACATTAGGAGCACAGGCACTGTCTCTTTAAGTTCCTCCATGTGCGCCCTAAGCATGCAGCCAGGAAACATGCACAGCCAGCAGACAACAAAGAGCTCACGGCACGGTGTTATGTTTCGGTAGCTGAGGAGTGCAGGTAAAAAAGGCAATACACCAGAGCAGTTGGAATCTATGAGATTGCAGTACCCTGACTAACCACCACAACTAGAGGCAGCCGTGGAGCGTTCCTACGTTGGTCCTAGACGCCTCGTCACAGCCTGAGAAACTAACTACACCTAAAGATAGAAAGAGGAAAGCTATCTGCCCCGGAGCAGATCCCCAAAGAACATAGAAAGCCCCCAAACATGTAATGGCGGCTAGACAAGAAGAAATACTGACACAGACAGAAAATAGTATGAGCAAACGTTGGGGCCCAAACTACCTAAATAGAAAAGGATAGGAAGGGCACTTACTGCAATCCCAAAAAACCCTGAAAAGCACCAACTCTACTAATTTCAAAAACACCTGAGATCACACGACCTCTACCACCTAAATTAGTTCTCTGGTGTAACAAAATCAAAACAGCAGCCACTGAAAAAACTGGAAAAAGCAAATGTACAAACATCAGTGGCTGAACTAAACTGAGAGGGCAAAAGCCCCCGGAGGGGACCCTGAAGGCCCCCACAGAAGTGCAGGACAAAATGCAAAAATCAAGCACAAAAACAAAAAGAAGAAAATGTCTTATCTGTTAGCAGGAGATGCAGACACGACACAGCAGGCTACAAAGGAAACAGGAATCAAGGATTGAGACCAGAACAATTGATCACCGGCAACCCTGATGGGAAGGCGACTCCCTTATATAAGACCAGTCAGTAACACCTGATTCCCAATCCTCACAATCTTCACTGGACAGTCCAGTACCGCTTGTAACCACCAGAGGGAGCCTCTGCTCAGAACTCATTTCAAGTCCATTCACAACAGTACCCCCCCTTGAGGAGGGGTCACCGAACCCTCACTTGAGCAACCAGGTCGGTCAGGATGAGTTCTATGATACGCACGGATGAGTCTCCTAGCATGGATGTCCAAAGCAAACACCCAAGAATTGTCTTCCTGACCATAACCTCTCCACTTAACCAAATACTGGAGCTTCCGTCTAGAAAAACGAGAATTCAATATTTTCTCAACCACAAACTCCATATTGCCCTCAACCAGAACAGGGTCAGGAGGCAAAGCAGTAGGAACCACTGGCTCAACAAACCTCTTCAACAAGGACTTGTGGAACACGTTATGGATCTTAAATGTCCCTGGAAGAAGCAAACGAAAAGAAACAGGATTAAGAATCTCCATGATCTTATAAGGTCCAATGAACCTAGGCTTAAACTTAGGAGATGCCACTCTCATAGGAATAGTTTTTGAGGACAACCAGACCAAGTCCCCCACTTTAAACCGAGGACCATCAGTCCTATGCCGGTTAGCAAACCGCTGGGCCCTCTCCTGAGAGAGGGACAACCTCTCCACTACCTGGTCCCAAATCTGTTGCATACGCTCCACAACAGAGTCAACACCTGGACAGACAGAAGCCTCCGTCTGTCCTGAAGAAAATCGAGGGTGAAACCCAGAATTACAGAAAAATGGAGACATCAAAGTGGCAGAGCTAGCCCTATTATTAAGAGCAAACTCAGCCAAAGGCAAAAAAGAGACCCAGTCATCCTGATCAGCAGACACAAAGCATCTTAGATAAGTCTCCAAGTCTGGTTTGTTCTCTCAGTTTGACCATTGGTCTGAGGATGAAACGCCGAGGAGAAAGACAATTGAACACCAAGTTTAGAACAAAAGGTCCTCCAAAATCTGGAAACAAACTGGACTCCTCTGTCAGACACAATGTTCTCAGGAATGCCGTGTAAACGAACCACGTGCTGAAGGAACAAAGGCACCAATTCAGAGGAGGAAGGCAACTTAGGTAATGGCACAAGATGTATCATCTTGGAAAACCTATCACAAATCACCCAGATGATGGTCATTCTCTGAGAAACAGGGAGGTCGGAAATGTAAATCCATAGAGATATGGGTCCATGGTCTCTTGGGCACAGGCAATGGCATCAACAAACCACTAGAGCGAGAGCAAGGCTTGGAGCGAGAGCAAGTCCCGCAGGACTGCACAAATTCCCTGACATCACGAGACAAGGTAGGCCACCAAAAGGACCGACTAACCAAGTCTCTGGTACCAAAAATTCCGGGATGACCGGCCAATGCAGAACAATGAATCTCAGACATCACACTCTTTTTCCACTGGTCCGGGACAAACAATTTCCCAACAGGGCAGCGCTCGGGCCTATCCTCCTGACACCCCTCCAGAGCCAGTCTCAAATTGGGCGAGATGGCGGAAAGAACTACACCTTCTTTCAAAATAACAGAAGGATCAGATACCTCAGGAGAGTCCGCAAGGAAACTCCTCGAGAGGGCATCCGCCTTAACATTCTTAGTTCCAGGAAGAAAGGAAACCACAAAATTAAAACGTGTGAAAAACAAGGCCCACCTGGCCTGTCTAGGATTAAGTCGCTTGGCAGATTCCAGATAAACCAGATTCTTATGGTCCGTAAGGACCACCATCTGATGTTTGGCTCCCTCCAGCCAATGTCTCCACTCTTCAAAAGCCCACTTCATGGCCAATAACTCCCGATTACCCACGTCATAATTACGTTCAGTAGGAGAAAATTTTCGAGAGAAAAAGGCACAAGGTTACTTTTAGAGGTCTCTGGATCTCTTTGGGACAAAACGGCACCTGCCCCAATTTCAGAGGCATCAACCTCCACCTGAAATGGCAGAGAAACATCAGGCTGCCGTAGAACAGGAGCAGAAGTGAATCTCTGCTTAAGTTCCTGAAATGCAGAGACTGCCTCAGGAGGCCAATTCACCACATCAGAACCCTTTTTGGTCAAATCAGTTAATGGTTTAACAATAACCGAGAAATTACCAATAAATTTACGATAAAAATTGGCAAAAACCAAAAATCTTTGAAGAGCCTTTAATGAAGTAGGTTGGACCCAATCACAGATGGCCTGAACCTTGACCGGGTCCATTTCAATAACAGATGGGGACAAAATGAATCCCAAAAATGAGATCCTCTGTACGCCAAAAATACACTTTGATCCCTTCACATACAGAGCATTCTCTCTCAAAATCTGGAATACAGTTCGAACATGTTTCACATGAGAGTCCCAGTCATTGGAAAAAATCAAGATATCATCCAAATAAACAATCAGAAATTTATCCACAAAATCCCTGAAAATGTCATTCATGAAGGACTGGAAGACAGAAGGAGCATTAGTGAGCCCAAAGGGCATCACAAGGTACTCAAAATGCCCCTCTGGGGTATTAAATGCCTCTTCCATTCATCCCCGTGCTTAATGCGAATAAGGTTATATGCCCCCCTGAGGTCAAGCTTGGTAAACCAAGTAGCATTTTTCACCCTGGAAAACAGGTCAGAAATCAAGGGTAACGGATATTGATATTTCACCGTAATATTGTTCAAAAGACGATAATCAATACACGGCCTTAATGAACCATTCTTTTTGGCCACAAAGAAAAAAACGGCACCTAAGGGTGAAGAGGATGGTCTGATATGACCCTTCTCCAATGACTCCTTGATATAAGACCACATAGCGTCATGTTCAGGTACAGACAAGTTAAAAAGGCGACCTTTAGGGAATTTACTACCAGGCACTAATTCAATAGCGCAGTCATAGCTCCTATGGGGAGGCAAGGATGCAGATTTACTTTCGCTAAACACATCAGAAAAATCAATCAAAAAGTCAGGAACATCCTGAGCCTGGGGGGAGGCAGAAAAAACAGGAGTGTTGGTATTAACACATTGGCAGCCCCAACTGGTTACAGACACAGATTTCCAATCCAGAACAGGATTATGAGACTGTAACCAAGGGAAACCCAGTACGATAATGTCATGCAGATTATACAGAACCAAAAATTTGCAGCTCTCCTGATGATCAGGTTCAACCCTCATTATCACCTGAGTAGAGAACTGAGGTTTATTCTCAGCTAAAGGGGTAGAATCGATCCCCAGTAGGGGAATAGACTTCCGTAGGGGTATCAAGGGAAACCCACAACGTTTAGCAAAATCAAAATCCATCAGGTTAATAGCTGCTCCCGAATCAACGAAAGCCTGAGCAGAAAATGAGGACAGAGAGCATATCAGAGTAACACTTAATAAAAACTTAGTCTGAACACTACCCAAGACAACTGAGGTGCAAAACGTCTTCCCCGCATAGGGCAGACTGAAATAGCATGAGAGGCATCACCACAGTAGAAACATAACCCATTGCGCTTTCGAAACTCATGACGCTGTGCCCCAGAAACCACTCTATCACACTGCATGGATTCAGAAGCAGGTTCACAAGGCAACACTATTCCACGCATACTTCTCCGCTCACGCAAACGTCTGTCAATTTGAATCGCTAATGACATAGAATCATTGAGACCAGAGGGGACAGGGAATCCCACCATAACATCCTTTACATTATCTGACAGACCCTTCCGAAAAAGGGCTGCCAAAGCGTCGTCATTCCATTTGGTCAGGACTGCCCACCTACGGAATCTCTGACAGTATAACTCAGCGTCATCAAGGGCCCTGATTTAATGCCAACAAGGCTTTTTCAGCTTGATCAGTGACATTAGGCTCATCGTACAATAACCCCAAGGCCTGAAAAAATGCATCAACATCACTCAAAACAGGATCCTCAGGTGTCAGGGAAAAAGTCCAATCCTGAGGATCGCCGTGCAGGAGAGAGATGACAATTTGAACCTGCTGCGCTGCGTTCCCTGAGGACTTAGATTTTAAGGCAAAAAACAATTTACAATTATTTTTGAAATTCAGAAACTTGGCTCGATCCCCCAAAAACAAATCTGGCATGGGAATCCTAGGTTCCACAACAGGCAACCTAGCAAGATAGGTAGCAATACTCCGAACCTCAGTGGCAAGCTGATCCACACGGCCAGACAACTGTGCAAACTCCATTGAGAGAAAAAATCCTCCCCAGCACCCAGAGATACAGAGGGAAAAAAAAAAATGCAACAAACAGAAAAATATCTCTGACAACTCTGACAACCTTTTTTCTTTCACAATATTTTTCCTTCTGTGAGTACCATACAATTTTCAATTTTTAGGCCGGTGATACTGTTATGTTTCGGTAGCTGAGGAGTGCAGGTAAAAAAGGCAATACACCAGAGCAGTTGGAATCTATGAGATTGCAGTACCCTGACTAACCACCACAACTAGAGGCAGCCGTGGAGCGTTCCTACGTTGGTCCTAGATGCCTCGTCACAGCCTGAGAAACTAACTACACCTAAAGATAGAAAGAGGAAAGCTATCTGCCCCGGAGCAGATCCCCAAAGAACATAGAAAGCCCCCAAACATGTAATGGCGGTTAGACAAGAAGAAATACTGACACAGACAGAAAATAGTATGAGCAAACGTTGGGGCCCAAACTACCTAAATAGAAAAGGATAGGAAGGGCACTTACTGCAATCCCAAAAAACCCTGAAAAGCACCAACTCTACTAATTTCAAAAACACCTGAGATCACACGACCTCTACCACCTAAATTAGTTCTCTGGTGTAACAAAATCAAAACAGCAGCCACTGAAAAAACTGGAAAAAGCAAATGTACAAACATCAGTGGCTGAACTAAACTGAGAGGGCGAAAGCCCCCGGAGGGGACCCTGAAGGCCCCCACAGAAGTGCAGGACAAAATGCAAAAATCAAGCACAAAAACAAAAAGAAGAAAATGTCTTATCTGTTAGCAGGAGATGCAGACACGACACAGCAGGCTACAAAGGAAACAGGAATCAAGGATTGAGACCAGAACAATTGATCACCGGCAACCCTGATGGGAAGGCGACTCCCTTATATAAGACCAGTCAGTAACACCTGATTCCCAATCCTCACAATCTTCACTGGACAGTCCAGTACCGATTGTAACCACCAGAGGGAGCCTCTGCTCAGAACTCATTTCAAGTCCATTCACAACAGCACGGCCTGCGGTGGTGCGCACGTCGGTGTCCCTGCATAGTTGGGGATTGGAAGCAATGCAAGGATGCAGGCAGTGATATTACAAAGACCAAGTCCAGTGCATTCCTGTCTTCATGTGGGATTGTTAGCAAGCTGTGAAGATACTAGAGAGTAAGTTAAAGACAGCAGATGAGTGGCAAATTGGGAGAGTGGCTTATGAATGGGGATGTTAAAGTTCCCTATGATGACAATGGGAATATCTCAGGATAGAAAGCATGAAAGCCAGGTTGCAAGTGATTCAGGAAAGTGTGGGGTTGGTTCATATTGTGGTACACTATTGCCACTCAGGGCGAAGATTTGGAAAAGTTTGACTATATGA
Organism: Oophaga sylvatica; assembly: GCA_033576555.1. NCBI lineage: Eukaryota > Metazoa > Chordata > Amphibia > Anura > Dendrobatidae > Oophaga > Oophaga sylvatica. Next base: position 126,279,335 of record JARQOD010000006.1, read on the forward strand.
ATCTCAAAAGAGATACACAAAGTGAGGATACTGGAGTGATGGCCTGAAAAACACATTTTGGTGAAAGAATCAAACCAATGCCTCAACCCTCTGTTCTCAGGTGTGAGTGTTATGTTTTGGTAGCTGAGGAGAAACTGCAAAAAATAGCCAAAGTAGCAATACACCAGAGAGGCTGGAAACTATTGGATTGCAGTAACCTAAACTAACCACCACACTAGAAGTAGCCGTGGAGCGTACCTACGGTGATCCTAGACGCCTCGTCACAGCCGAATAGATAGCTACACCTAAAGGCAGAAAGATGAATGCTATCTGCCCTGGAGCAGAATCCCCAAAGAAATAGGAAGCCCCCGAACATTTAATGGCGGTTAGACAAGAAGAAAACACGGACACAGACAGAAAATAGAATGAGCAAACGCTGGGGCCCAATCTGTCTAGATAGAAAAGTATAGGAAAGAATTCTGGCTGCAACCCAAAAAAACCCTGACAAAAATACCAACACTTCTGATTAACAAAAAACCTGAGATCACACGATCTCTACCACCTAAATCAGATCTCTGGTGTAACACACAGCAACACAGCAAATAAAAAGTGACAAAGGAACAAAGCAAAAATGCAAACACACAATGAGCACAATTGCAGCGCAAGACCCCAAAAGGGGACCAGGCTGCAGTCCACTGCAAGCAGCAAACCAGCAGTGAAAATCCAACAGAGGAAAAAAAAGCAAAACACTTATCTGAATGAGAGCAGGAAAGCAAAATGTGCTCCAAACAAGAGCAGGAGGAACAATTGATTACCGGCAAGGCTGCTGGGAACTCAGGTCACTTATATCATACCATTCAGAGCCAGCTGAAGGCAATTCAGTAATTAGTTCATTACCCTCAGCAACCACCGGAGGGAGCCCCAGCTCAGAAGTCGCCTCCAAGGTATTCACAACATGTGAGGGTGAGAAAAATGTAGGTCACCAAACAAGAGAGCTACAGTGGAGGCATTGGCAGACTGCTGTTCCAGGTTTCAGTGAGATCCAGAAGGTTAATGGAATTTGAAATTGAGATTTTAGGAAAGTAAAAGAGTTTGGCTACATTCTGACTAGGAATTCTAGATTGTGCAGTTAAAGGAAAGAGAAGGCATGCATTGAATGTTAATGAGATTAGCAGGCATTCTGTGTAATTCATTCATCAATCAATCAACTGACTTAAAAGGGTTGTCTGGTCTAAACTGATAAGTCTGCAATCACTCTGTGTGAATTCAGACCTATGAATCCCACCAGCACACTCATTGTGCGCTGTCATGACCCAGGACGGGGTTTTGTCTTTGCCCCGTCCTGGTCAGACTGGGGTTAATGGTTTCAGCCTCTCTCTGGCAGAGGGCGGCTATTTAGTTGCCAATTGACCTAGGTCTGGTGTCAGTTATACTCCTGCCCTCGGCTGAGTTAGTTGACCTCCTGTGTGCCTGTGCCTTGTGCCTGATCTTGTTGCTTGTTTGGTTTTGACCCGGTCCGTCTCTTCGTTGTGAGTTTGTCTACTGTCTTGGTACTGTGTATTTGCCCGTTCTGGTTTTCTGATCCCTTGGCTACGTTCTGGTTATTCTCTGCCTGCTCCACTTGTACTGCGTTGCTCCCTCTGTGTATGACCTGGCTATCCTGACTATCCGTTTTGTCTATGCCCCTTGGTAACTCTGTCCCGTAGTTACCCTTCTAGGAGTTTTCTTTCTGCTCATAGCTCTCTGGAGCTTAGGCCACGCCCATCAGCAGTCACGTGCTTAAGGTCCTCTGGCCTGAACAATCTCTGTCTTTACTGCCTTCTCTGAGAGACCTGTGGCCGGCGCCGCCCCTTGGCAGTCATGTGCTTCGGGTCCTGTTAGTCTGAAGCACGCATCTTCACCGCTACTGCCCCGCTCCACAGGTATCTTTGAGCGCAGTCTGTCTTATTCAGGACACGCGCACTGGCTCAGTGAGCAAGTGCAGTGCGGTGTTCGTGATATGCGCTACGGGGACTCGCTGGTTTCTGTATGCATTATACATACTCCCAGGCAGAACATGTCTAGTGGCCACAGTCTCGCTACAGAGACATGAATTGAGCGAGGCCGCACCCTGTCTAGTGATGCAGAGGCTCAGTTGGCTCGGCCCTCTAGTGGTCGTGGCCTCGTTCAATACAAGTGTATGAAGTGAGGGCACATCCACTAGACAGATTCTGCCCTGGAGTATGCATAACGCATACATCATGGCCATTTTTGACTGAGAAACCGGAGAACCCCCGTAGCGCACAATGCAGGCCAGCTTGTACCATAAAAGTTTGTGTTTAATTAGATTCACTATCTACTGGCTAACAGTATAAAGATATATTTTTCCTGTATCACAGTGATTTCTGAGTACTTTGGTAGTTGTCATTTCTACTGTATTGTATACATTCTTTCTTTTCTAAAATATGATCTTCTTATCTTGCATACCATTATATTTTCTGATTGGGACTTACTTTGTTTTAGCATGTCATTATGAACTATTCCTGTGTCTTAAGCAGATAAATTGACCGTAGCAGGGAAATAGATAAAGGAGGTTTTTTAATTGGCATTTTTAAACTTAATAATGAAAAACATTCAAAAGGAAATGGGTCAGTGTGAAGGAAATACAGCTTGGCTTAAAAAGGAAAATGACTTATCTGACCCAAAGACAACATTTCACTGCCCAATACGCTGGGCATCGAGCACAGGGAAGGGATGAATTTGGGACATCTTTGCAGGAGAAGGGGAAATCGGAGGAAAAAAAGGGGAAGTTAAAAAAAATTTAAGCGAAAAAAATCAAAAAATTTGTTCAGCTCTGATTTTACTCATCTTAAAAAGTCAAAAAACTGCACAATGAAAACTAAATTTTTTTTGGGGCCCCCTTTTTAATTATTTTTTTATATTTTGGAAAGTTTTTTTTATGTATTTTTTAAAATATCTTTTTTAAAATAATTTTTGAGTGCAAATATCAATAATTTTTTTGGGTTTTTTATGCAGAAAAATTTTTATTTTATATTGCAATGGGCCACATTTTTGGCGTTCATAGATACCCGGCAATGACAACCATGGGTCTCCCGCAGAACCCCCCCTTTTTTTATGCCAACCCTTGACAAAAAGCGGGGGGTGTGACATGGGCGGGGGGGTGGGTGGGGGATTAGTGATGCGCTTCAGGCGCCCTGCATTTTTAAATGCCCCTGTCAAAAATTGACAGGGGGGATTTAACATGTTAACAGCGCGGTTGGATCCGATTCCCCCATGGTGTTTTTTGGGGAATGTAGCTGATGAAATTTTTCTGTCCGTTCCAAAAGTGCGGGGGTCATCGATGGAGCCCCCCCCAAGCAGGGGAGATTTTCCCTTTTAGGATACTACAAAAAATTGGGTTTTAAAGGGTTAAACAAAAAAAAAAAATTTCAAAAAAATTTTAAAAAAAGCAAAAAAAACAAGGTCACCTCCTTTTTTACCCTGATAATCCAGTGGAAACCCCTTTGGGGGGTTTTGGGTTTTCTAGCAATGGGATATGTAATTGATGTGACCATTATGCGTTTATGTGCCCCCATTCCCGGGCATCCGGGTCATTACAGACATTGAACGCTTGTAGAAAAAAAGAATCAGCCCTTGGATTACTGAAAAAAAGAAAAGGAAAGCAGCTTTTTTTTATAAAAACATTTTTAGTTGTTTTTTAAACCTAGGTTTTTCTCCCTTTAGTCCATCCCCTACATTTAGCAGCACAATGCTGCAATTCAGTGGGCAAAATAAAAACTAAAAATATACAGCAGTACTGGGGGTTTATTGAGTAAAAAGTAATAATTTTAAAAAAAAAAATATATTTTTTTACCATATATCTATAAACCCGGTTACCCCCAAGAAATAGATTTACAAAA
>JARQOD010000006.1:126283312-126369025 GCA_033576555.1 Oophaga sylvatica
TGAACAATATTACTGTGAAATATCAATACCCGTTACCCTTGATTTCTGACCTGTTTTCCAGGGTGAAAAACGCTACTTGGTTTACCAAGCTTGACCTCAGGGGGGCGTATAACCTTATTCGCATTAAGCACGGGGATGAATGGAAGACGGCATTCAATACCCCTGAAGGGCATTTTGAGTACCTAGTGATGCCCTTTGGGCTCACTAATGCTCCTTCCGTCTTCCAGTCCTTCATGAATGACATTTTCAGGGATTTTGTGGACAAATTTCTGATTGTTTATTTGGATGATATCTTGATTTTTTCTAATGACTGGGACTCTCATGTGAAACATGTTCGAACTGTATTCCAGATTTTGAGAGAGAATGCTCTGTATGTGAAGGGATCAAAGTGTCTTTTTGGCGTACAGAGGATCTCATTTCTGGGATTCATTTTGTCCCCATCTGTTATTGAAATGGACCGGTCAAGGTTCAGGCCATCTGTGATTGGGTCCAACCTACTTCATTAAAGGCTCTTCAGAGATTTTTGGGTTTTGCCAATTTTTATCGTAAATTTATTGGTAATTTCTCGGTTATTGTTAAACCATTAACTGATTTGACCAGAAAGGGTTCTGATGTGGTGAATTGGCCTCCTGAGGCAGTCTCTGCATTTCAGGAACTTAAGCAGAGATTCACTTCTGCTCCTGTTCTACGGCAGCCTGATGTTTCTCTGCCATTTCAGGTGGAGGTTGATGCCTCTGAAATTGGGGCAGGTGCGTTTTGTCCCAAAAAGATCCAGAGACCTCTAAAAGTAACCCTTGTGCCTTTTTCTCTCGAAAATTTTTCCTACTGAACGTAATTATGACGTGGGTAATCGGGAGTTATTGGCCATGAAGTGGGCTTTTGAAGAGTGGAGACATTGGCTGGAGGGAGCCAAACATCAGGTGGTGGTCCTTACGGACCATAAGAATCTGGTTATCTGGAATCTGCCAAGCGACTCAATCCTAGACGGGCCAGGTGGGCCTTGTTTTTCACACGTTTTAATTTTGTGGTTTCCTTTCTTCCTGGCACTAAGAATGTTAAGGCGGATGCCCTCTCGAGGAGTTTCCTTGCGGACTCTCCTGAGTTATCTGATCCTTCTGTTATTTTGAAAGAGGGTGTAGTTCTTTCCGCCATCTCGCCCAATTTGAGACTTGCTCTGGAGGGGTGTCAGGAGGATAGGCCCGAGTGCTGCCCTGTTGGAAAATTGTTTGTCCCGGACCAGTGGAAAAAGAGTGTGATGTCTGAGATTCATTGTTCCGCATTGGCTGGGCATCCCGGAATTTTTGGTACCAGAGACTTGGTTAGTCGGTCCTTTGGTGGCCTACCTTGTCTCGTGATGTCAGGGAATTTGTGCAGTCCTGCGGGACTTGCTCTCGCTCAAGCCTTGCTCTCGCTCTAGTGGTTTGTTGATGCCATTGCCTGTGCCCAAGAGACCATGGACCCATATCTCTATGGATTTCATTTCCGACCTTCCTGTTTCTCAGAGAATGACCACCATCTGGGTAATTTGTGATAGGTTTTCCAAAATGATACATCTTGTGCCATTACCTAAGTTGCCTTCCTCCTCTGAATTGGTGCCGTTGTTCCTTCAGCACGTGGTTCGTTTACACGGCATTCCTGAGAACATTGTGTCTGACAGAGGAGTCCAGTTTGTTTCCAGATTTTGGAGGACTTTTTGTTCTAAACTGGGTGTTCAATTGTCTTTCTCCTCGGCATTTCATCCTCAGACCAATGGTCAAACTGAGAGAACAAACCAGACATTGGAGACTTATCTAGATGCTTTGTGTCTGCTGATCAGGATGACTGGGTCTCTTTTTTGCCTTTGGCTGAGTTTGCTCTTAATAATAGGGCTAGCTCTGCCACTTTGATGTCTCCGTTTTTCTGTAATTCTGGGTTTCACCCTCGATTTTCTTCAGGACAGACGGAGGCTTCTGTCTGTCCAGGTGTTGACTCTGTTGTGGAGCGTATGCAACAGATTTGGGACCAGGTAGTGGGAGGTTGTCCCTCTCTCAGGAGAAGGCCCAGCGGTTTGCTAACCGGCATAGGACTGATGGTCCTCGGTTTAAAGTGGGGGACTTGGTCTGGTTGTCCTCAAAGAATATTCCTATGAGAGTAGCATCTCCTAAATTTAAGCCTAGGTTCATTGGACCTTATAAGATCATGGAGATTATTAATCCTGTTTCTTTTCGTTTGCTTCTTCCAGGGACATTTAAGATCCATAACGTGTTCCACAAGTCCTTGTTGAAGAGGTTTGTTGAGCCAGTGGTTCCTGCTGCTGTGCCTCCTGACCCTGTTTTGGTTGAGGGCAATCTGGAGTATGTGGTTGAGAAAATATTAGATTCTCGTTTTTCTAGACGGAAACTCCAGTATTTGGTTAAATGGAGAGGTTATGGTCAGGAAGACAATTCTTGGGTGTTTGCTTCGGACATCCATGCTAGGAGATTATCCGTGCGTATCATAGAACTCATCCTGACCGACCTGGTTGCTCAAATGAGGGTTCGGTGACCCCTCCTCAAGGGGGGGGTACTGTTGTGAATGGGTTTGAGATGAGTTCTGAGCAGAGGCTTCCTCTGGTGGTTACAAGCGGTGCTGGTCTGTCCAGTGAAGATTGTGAGGACTGGGAATCAGGTGTTACTGACTGGTCTTATATAAGGGAGTCACCTTCCCATCAGGGTTGCCGGTGATCAATTGTTCTGGTCTGAATCCTTCATTCCTGTTTCCCTTGTAGCCTGCTGTGTCGTGTCTGCATCTCCTGCTAACAGATAAGACATTTTCTTCTTTTTGTTTTTGTGCTATATTTTTGCATTTTGTCCTGCACTTCTGTGGGGGCCTTCAGGGTCCCCTCCGGGGGCTTTTGCCCTCTCAGTTTAGTTCAGCCACTGATGTTTGTACTTTTGCTTTTTCCAGTTTTTTCAGTGGCTGCTGTTTTGATTTTGTTACACCAGAGAACTAATTTAGGTGGAAGAGGTCGTGTGATCTCAGGTGTTTTTGAAATTAGTAGAGTTGGTGCTTTTCAGGGTTTTCTGGGATTGCAGTAAGTACCCTTCCTATCCTTTTCTATTTAGTTAGTTTGGGCCCCAGCGTTTGCTCATACTATTTTCTTTCTGTGTCGTATTTCATCTTGTCTAACCGCCATTACTTGTTTGGGGGCTTTCTATTATCTTTGGGGTTCTGCTCCGGGGCAGATAGCTTTCCTATTTCTATCTTTAGGTGTAGTTAGTTTCTCAGGCTGTGACGAGGCGTCTAGGACCAACGTAGGAACGCTCCACGGCTGCCTCTAGTTGTGGTGGTTAGTCAGGGTACTGCAATCTCATAGATTCCAACTGCTCTGGTGTATTGCCTTTTTTACCTGCACTCCTCAGCTACCGAAACATAACAGTATCACCGGCCTAAAAATTGAAAATTGTATGGTACTCACAGAAGGGAAAAAATATTGTGAAAGAAAAAAGGTTGTCAGAGTTGTCAGAGATATTTTTCTGTTTGTTGCATTTTTTTTCCCTCTGTATCTCTGGGTGCTGGGGAGGATCTTTTCTCTCAATGGAGTTTGCACGGTTGTCTGGCCGTGTGGATCAGCTTGCCACTGAGGTTCAGAGTATTGCTGCTATCTTGCTGGTTGCCTGTTGTGGAACCTAGGATTCCCATGCCAGATTTGTTTTTAGGGGATCGAGCTAAGTTTCAGAATTTCAAAAATAATTGTAAATTGTTTTTTGCCTTAAAATCTAAGTCCTCAGGGAACGCAGCGCAGCAGGTTCAAATTATCATCTCTCTCCTGCGCGGCGATCCTCAGGATTGGGCTTTTTCCCTGACACCTGGGGATCCTGTTTTGAGTGATGTTGATGCATTTTTTCAGGCTTTGGGGTTATTGTACGATGAGCCTAATGTCACTGATCAAGCTGAAAAAGCCTTGTTGGCATTAAATCAGGGGCTTATGACGCTGAGTTATACTGTCAGAGATTCCGTAGGTGGGCAGTCCTGACCAAATGGAATGACGACGCTTTGGCAGCCCTTTTCCGGAAGGGTCTGTCAGATAATGTAAAGGATGTTATGGTGGGATTCCCTGTCCCCTCTGGTCTCAATGATTCTATGTCATTAGCGATTCAAATTGACAGACGTTTGCGTGAGCGGAGAAGTATGCGTGGAATGGTGTTGCCTTGTGAACCAGCTTCTGAACCCATGCAGTGTGATAGAGTGGTGTCTGGGGCACAGCGTCATGAGTTTCGAAAGCGCAATGGGTTATGTTTCTACTGTGGTGATGCCTCTCATGCTATTTCAGTCTGCCCTAAGCGGGGAAGACGTTTTGCACGCTCAGTTGTCTTGGGTAGTGTTCAGACTAAGTTTTTATTAACTGTCACTCTGATATGCTCTCTGTCCTCATTTTCTGCTCAGGCTTTCGTTGATTCTGGAGCAGCTATTAACCTGATGGATTATGATTTTGCTAAACGTTGTGGGTTTCCCTTGATACCCCTACAGAAGTCTATTCCCCTACTGGGGATCGATTCTACCCCTTTGGCTGAGAATAAACCCCAGTTTTCTACTCAGGTGATAATGAGGGTTGAACCTGATCACCAGGAGTGCTGCAAATTTTTGGTTCTGTATAATCTGCATGACATTATCGTGCTGGGTTTCCCTTGGTTACAGTCTCATAATCCTGTTTTGGATTGGAAATCTGTGTCTGTAACCAGTTGGGGCTGCCAATGTGTTAATACCAACACTCCTGTTTTTTCTGCCTCCCCCAGGCTCAGGATGTTCCTGACTTTTTGATTGATTTTTCTGATGTGTTTAGCGAAAGTAAATCTGCATCCTTGCCTCCCCATAGGAGCTATGACTGCGCTATTGAATTAGTGCCGGGTAGTAAATTCCCTAAAGGTCGCCTTTTTAACTTGTCTGTACCTGAACATGACGCTATGCGGTCTTATATCAAGGAATCATTGGAGAAGGGTCATATCAGACCATCCTCTTCACCCTTAGGTGCCGGTTTTTTCTTTGTGGCCAAAAAAGGATGGTTCTTTAAGGCCGTGTATTGATTATCGTCTCTTGAACAATATTACTGTGAAATATCAATACCCGTTACCCTTGATTTCTGACCTGTTTTCCAGGGTGAAAAACGCTACTTGGTTTACCAAGCTTGACCTCAGGGGGGCGTATAACCTTATTCGCATTAAGCACGGGGATGAATGGAAGACGGCATTCAATACCCCTGAAGGGCATTTTGAGTACCTAGTGATGCCCTTTGGGCTCACTAATGCTCCTTCCGTCTTCCAGTCCTTCATGAATGACATTTTCAGGGATTTTGTGGACAAATTTCTGATTGTTTATTTGGATGATATCTTGATTTTTTCTAATGACTGGGACTCTCATGTGAAACATGTTCGAACTGTATTCCAGATTTTGAGAGAGAATGCTCTGTATGTGAAGGGATCAAAGTGTCTTTTTGGCGTACAGAGGATCTCATTTCTGGGATTCATTTTGTCCCCATCTGTTATTGAAATGGACCCGGTCAAGGTTCAGGCCATCTGTGATTGGGTCCAACCTACTTCATTAAAGGCTCTTCAGAGATTTTTGGGTTTTGCCAATTTTTATCGTAAATTTATTGGTAATTTCCGGTTATTGTTAAACCATTAACTGATTTGACCAGAAAGGGTTCTGATGTGGTGAATTGGCCTCCTGAGGCAGTCTCTGCATTTCAGGAACTTAAGCAGAGATTCACTTCTGCTCCTGTTCTACGGCAGCCTGATGTTTCTCTGCCATTTCAGGTGGAGGTTGATGCCTCTGAAATTGGGGCAGGTGCTGTTTTGTCCCAAAAAGATCCAGAGACCTCTAAAAGTAACCCTTGTGCCTTTTTCTCTCGAAAATTTTCTCCTACTGAACGTAATTATGACGTGGGTAATCGGGAGTTATTGGCCATGAAGTGGGCTTTTGAAGAGTGGAGACATTGGCTGGAGGGAGCCAAACATCAGTTGGTGGTCCTTACGGACCATAAGAATCTGGTTTATCTGGAATCTGCCAAGCGACTCAATCCTAGACAGACCAGGTGGGCCTTGTTTTTCACACGTTTTAATTTTGTGGTTTCCTTTCTTCCTGGCACTAAGAATGTTAAGGCGGATGCCCTCTCGAGGAGTTTCCTTGCGGACTCTCCTGAGTTATCTGATCCTTCTGTTATTTTGAAAGAGGGTGTAGTTCCTTCCGCCATCTCGCCCAATTTGAGACTTGCTCTGGAGGGGTGTCAGGAGGATAGGCCCGAGTGCTGCCCTGTTGGAAAATTGTTTGTCCCGGACCAGTGGAAAAAGAGTGTGATGTCTGACATTCATTGTTCCGCATTGGCTGGGCATCCCAGAATTTTTGGTACCAGAGACTTGGTTAGTCAGTCCTCTTGGTGGCCTACCTTGTCTCGTGATGTCAGGGAATTTGTGCAGTCCTGCGGGACTTGCTCTCGCTCAAAGCCTTGCTCTCGCTCTAGTGGTTTGTTGATGCCATTGCCTGTGCCCAAGAGACCATGGACCCATATCTCTATGGATTTCATTTCCGACCTTCCTGTTTCTCAGAGAATGACCACCATCTGGGTAATTTGTGATAGGTTTTCCAAAATGATACATCTTTTGCCATTACCTAAGTTGCCTTCCTCCTCTGAATTGGTGCCGTTGTTCCTTCAGCACGTGGTTCGTTTACACGGCATTCCTGAGAACATTGTGTCTGACAGAGGAGTCCAGTTTGTTTCCAGATTTTGGAGGACTTTTTGTTCTAAACTGGGTGTTCAATTGTCTTTCTCCTCGGCATTTCATCCTCAGACCAATGGTCAAACTGAGAGAACAAACCAGACATTGGAGACTTATCTGAGATGCTTTGTGTCTGCTGATCAGGATGACTGGGTCTCTTTTTTGCCTTTGGCTGAGTTTGCTCTTAATAATAGGGCTAGCTCTGCCACTTTGATGTCTCCGTTTTTCTGTAATTCTGGGTTTCACCCTCGATTTTCTTCAGGACAGACGGAGGCTTCTGTCTGTCCAGGTGTTGACTCTGTTGTGGAGCGTATGCAACAGATTTGGGACCAGGTAGTGGAGAGGTTGTCCCTCTCTCAGGAGAAGGCCCAGCGGTTTGCTAACCGGCATAGGACTGATGGTCCTCGGTTTAAAGTGGGGGACTTGGTCTGGTTGTCCTCAAAGAATATTCCTATGAGAGTAGCATCTCCTAAATTTAAGCCTAGGTTCATTGGACCTTATAAGATCATGGAGATTCTTAATCCTGTTTCTTTTCGTTTGCTTCTTCCAGGGACATTTAAGATCCATAACGTGTTCCACAAGTCCTTGTTGAAGAGGTTTGTTGAGCCAGTGGTTCCTGCTGCTGTGCCTCCTGACCCTGTTTTGGTTGAGGGCAATCTGGAGTATGTGGTTGAGAAAATATTAGATTCTCGTTTTTCTAGACGGAAACTCCAGTATTTGGTTAAATGGAGAGGTTATGGTCAGGAAGACAATTCTTGGGTGTTTGCTTCGGACATCCATGCTAGGAGATTTATCCGTGCGTATCATAGAACTCATCCTGACCGACCTGGTTGCTCAAATGAGGGTTCGGTGACCCCTCCTCAAGGGGGGGTACTGTTGTGAATGGGTTTGAGATGAGTTCTGAGCAGAGGCTTCCTCTGGTGGTTACAAGCGGTGCTGGTCTGTCCAGTGAAGATTGTGAGGACTGGGAATCAGGTGTTACTGACTGGTCTTATATAAGGGAGTCACCTTCCCATCAGGGTTGCCGGTGATCAATTGTTCTGGTCTGAATCCTTCATTCCTGTTACCCTTGTAGCCTGCTGTGTCGTGTCTGCATCTCCTGCTAACAGATAAGACATTTTCTTCTTTTTGTTTTTTGCTATATTTTTGCATTTTGTCCTGTACTTCTGTGGGGGCCTTCAGGGTCCCCTCCGGGGGCTTTTGCCCTCTCAGTTTAGTTCAGCCACTGATGTTTGTACTTTTGCTTTTTCCAGTTTTTTCAGTGGCTGCTGTTTTGTTTTTGGTTACACCAGAGAACTAATTTAGGTGGAAGAGGTCGTGTGATCTCAGGTGTTTTTGAAATTAGTAGAGTTGGTGCTTTTCAGGGTTTTCTGGGATTGAAGTAAGTACCCTTCCTATCCTTTTCTATTTAGTTAGTTTGGGCCCCAGCGTTTGCTCATACTATTTTCTTTCTTTGTCTGTATTTCATCTTGTCTAACCGCCATTACTTGTTTGGGGGCTTTCTATTATCTTTGGGGTTCTGCTCCGGGGCAGATAGCTTTCCTATTTCTATCTTTAGGTGTAGTTAGTTTCTCAGGCTGTGACGAGGCGTCTAGGACCAATGTAGGAACGCTCCACGGCTGCCTCTAGTTGTGGTGGTTAGTCAGGGTACTGCAATTCATAGATTCCAACTGCTCTGGTGTATTGCCTTTTCTACCTGCACTCCTCAGCTACCGAAACATAACAGGACCCGGCAGACCCCCACAGAAGTGCAGGAAAAAATGCAAAAAGCAAGCACAAAAACTAAAAGAAGAAAATGTCTTATCTGTTAGCAGAAGATGCAGGCACGAAACAGCAAGCTACAAAGTGAACAGGAATCAAAGATGAGACCAGAACAATTGATCACCGGCAACCCTGATGGGAGGGAACCTCCCTTATATAAGACCAGTCAGTAACACCTGATCGCCAATCTTCACAATCTTCATTGGATAGTTCAGTACTGTTTGTAACCACCAGAGGGAGCTTCTGCTCAGAATTCATTTCTAGCACATTCACAACAACTGTGCCTTTAAGCTACTGTGTGTGCTCTGCAACCCTGCCTGTGGGGGTACTGCGCCCTGTTGTCTGGGTATGAAATTCTTAATCAGCTTCTCTGGGTAAAACATGAAAACATGCTCTGTGGTTGAAATTTTGTTATCAGCTTCTTAGGGGGTAATGTGGAAACATGCTCTGTGTGTGAAATTTGTTATCAGCTTCTTTGGGGGAAATGTGAAATCATGCTCTGTGGGTGAAATTTGTTATCAGTTTCTTTGCATAGAATGTGAAAACATGCTCTGTGGGTGAAGTTTTTAACTGGACTGTCAGTAGCAAGCCTCATGGCGGGCTGCCAGCTCAATCCAAGATCATACTACCAGCTTTTCATAGGCTGCATTTGTAATGTACTCTATTTAGAGCTTGGGTGTACTGTGCCCGATGCTCTGTGGATGAAATATGTAATTTGCCTCTGTAGGGATATTGTGCCCCATGCTCTGTGGGTGAAATTTTTAACTGGACTGGCAGTAGCTAGCCTCACAGTGAGGGCACTGTGAACATTTATATGTTATTCATTTACTTCCTATTTTACCATGATTGCTATGGTGACAGAACCACTTTAAGTCATTTCGATATCCACATTTGTTTGCAGGGCAATTATCCTGCTCTTACCCCCATTTTGTCTTCCTTTTGCAGCCTCCTAACCCTTTCTACAACCATTTTACAGCCATTTTACAGCACTGAAGTTCAGATCCCCATTGACTTATATAGGGTTCGGTGTCTGGGGTCAAGTTGGGGTCCCAAACCTGACTTTTTAAAAAGTCCAGCCAAACCCAATGAACCCGAACATCCACATGTTCGCTCATCACTATTCAAAACCACTTCAATTACTTTTATTATTATCTATTTTGGACAGTAATAACTATTTCTGAAAAAAGTTTTTCAAAGTTTTTTTTTACAAAAATTAGTTTTAAATAGTCAGTTAAATAAACGACTAATATAGTTCAATTAGGCCAGCTTATCTGCATCCTGAGTTAGGAACTTCATCCTGGGTCACAGGAACTTCACTACTATCCTGAGCTTGAGCCAGGACAGCATTTCTATGTCGGCATGTGATCAGAGCAGTGCGCCACGGTGGATGAAGCATACGCAGAGGGCATAATTGAAATATATTAGTAAGTTATAAGTTTTATTTATAGGGTTTGTCCAACCCTTTAAAAAAACTGGGCACAAGAAGTTCAGCTAATCAGTGGTAAGTTCACCGCAGCCTGTCATTAGCTGTAGAGGTCAAGTGCCATCCCACCAGAAGAAGCAAGGAAATAGATACCTAGATGGAGGAAAACAGGGGGAGATCTATAGGTGATGTGGAAGAGCGGCTCACTCAGCTGACTCAGAGGTGGGCACAGGAACACTGTCTCTTTAAGTCCTTTCACGGATTTATATATACAGTATATATACTAGATGGTGGCCCGATTCTAACGCATCAGGTATTCTAGAATATGTATGTAGCTGCTGGTGGGGTGTACGTGGAGGCTGCTGCTGGGGTATATGTGGAGGCTGCTGCTGCTGCTAGGGTATATGTGGAGGCTGCTGCTGCTGGGGTATATGTGGAGGCTGCTGCTGCTGGGGTATATAGAGGCTGCTGCTGGTGGGGTGTATGTGGAGGCCGCTGGTCGGGTACTTCCGCTGCTGGCGCCGGTCATCTCCCGGCTGTGTCGCCGCTGACCTCCATGCAGCAGGAGATGACCCGCGGCTACCGTCGGGAGATCAGCGGCTAGCACCCCTGATCTCCCGACGATAGCGGTGGCGTGTGTGGTTGAAATCCTGCGCCAATTCGCGGCCGTACTGCGCCTGTCGCTGATTGGTCGCGTCTGGCCGGGCGCAACCAATTAGCGATGCGGGATTTCTGTTACAGACCGAAAGAATTAGACAATTATATAGATATATATATATTATATATATATATATAATATACAGTACAGACCAAAAGTTTGGACACACCTTTTCATTCAAAATTCTTCTGTATTTTCATGACTATGAAAATTGTAGAATCACACTGAAGGCATCAAAACTATGAATTAACACATGTGGAATTATTCATTACACTTTACAAAAATGTGTGAAACAACTGAAAATATGTCTTAAATTCTAGGTTCTTCAAAGTAGCCACCTTTTGCTTTGATTACTGCTTTGCACGCAGAAAAGGTGAACGGATGGACTCTACATGCCTGGCTCCCACCGTGAAGCATGGAGGAGGTGGTGTGATGGTGTGGGGGCGCTTTGCTGGTGACACCGTTGGGGATTTATTCAAAATTGAAGCGGTGAGCGGTCCAGCTCACCTCAAACATCTCGATTGGGTTCAGGTCTGGTGACTGTGGAGGCCAGGTCATCTGACGTAGCACCCCAACACTCTCCTTCTTGGTCAAAAAGCCCTTACACAGTCTGGAGGTGTGTTTGGGGTCATTGTCCTGTTGAAAAATAAATGATGGTCCAACTAAATGCAAACAGGATGGAATAGCATGCCGCTGCAAGATGCTGTGGTAGCCATGCTGGTTCAGTGTGCCTTCAATTTTGAATAAATCCCCGACAGTGTCACCAGCAAAGCACCCCCACAAAATCACACCACCTCCTCCATGCTTCACGGTGGGAACCAGGCATGTAGAGTCCATCCGTTCACCTTTTCTGCGTGCAAAGCAGTAATCAAAGCAAAAGGTGGCTACTTTGAAGAACCTAGAATATAAG
Source organism: Oophaga sylvatica (assembly GCA_033576555.1). Taxonomy (NCBI): domain Eukaryota; kingdom Metazoa; phylum Chordata; class Amphibia; order Anura; family Dendrobatidae; genus Oophaga; species Oophaga sylvatica. Next base: position 126,294,796 of record JARQOD010000006.1, read on the forward strand.
ACATATTTTCAGTTGTTTCACACTTTTTTGTAAAGTGTAATGTATAATTCCACATGTGTTAATTCATAGTTTTGATGCCTTCAGTGTGATTCTACAATTTTCATAGTCATGAAAATACAGAAAAATCATTGAATGAGAAGGTGTGTCCAAACTTTTGGTCTGTACTGTATATATATATATATATATATATATATATATATAATATATTATACAGCATATAACCACCAATGAGGACAAAGTAAACACAGTCCCTCAGGGCAAAACAGGAAAATAAAACAAAATAAACAGTCCATTTATGTGCAGGAAAGCCACCTGCTCAGCATAAAGCATTCAAAGGTTCAGCTTTCCTTCACAGGACACAACGCACTGGAGCTCCAATCTAGGGGCCTACCGAACGCCAACTGCCTCTGGAAGCCAGCTATTTAAGCCCCAAGACCAAATCCTTGGGTTGAGATATAGGTGGACATCCCCCCACCCGCTCTATTGATGTCCGCATAAAAGTAAGCCCATTATACAAATTAGCTTAAACCCTCATCACACTTTAGTGTGCTCGAGGAAAAATGGCTGATATAGCTGTTTAGCAGTTGGAGGTCCAAAAGAATATTGGAAAGGCTCATAGGAAGTTTAAGGTTTTTGCGGACAAGAGATGGACAGGGGGACCAGCCATCGGGTTGGGGATAAAGTGTGGCTGTCTACTAGGAATATTAAACTTAAGGTTCCTTTGGTGAAATTGGGGCCTAAATTTATTGGCCCTTATGAGATCATGGAGGTGATTAACCTAGTGGCGTTTCGTTTACCCTCCCAGTGTATTTTAAGATCCCCAATGTATTCCATAGGGCCCTGCTGAAACCATTGGTGGCTGTGGAAGAAGCATCATTGGGTCCCTCGCCACCTGTATTGGTGGATAGTCAGGAGGAGTAGAGGTGGAGAGCATCGTGGATTCCCGGTTGGTCCGCCGTTCCGTCCAGTATCTTGTGCACTGAGTACCGATCCTGGGTTCCTGCCCAATTGGTTCATGCCGATCGTCTGGTGAGCTCCTTTCATGCCCGGTTTCCTGGGAAACCTGGGGGTCCGGTGGGGGGGTACTGTCATGACTCTGGACAGGATGGTTCCACCTCCATCCTGGTCAGGTCAGGGTTAATTCTAGTTCACCTCTCTTTGGTTCTGGAGCAGCTATTTAATATTGGCAGTTCCTGGAATTGGTGTCAGTGATACTTCCGTATACTCAGTTTGTGGTTGCTGACCCAGGTTACTCGTCCGTAAACGTTGTGCTTCTGTTCGTGTGTGCTTAGCTGTGTATGACCCGGTTTGCCCCTGACTTTTGCCTCTGTATCCTGCTTTGTACTGCCCTGTCCTTTCTGTTTATTTGACCCCTCGGCTCGTCTCTGGTTTCTCTCAGTCTTAACCCTAGGTACCTCGCTCTCGTCTGACTTTTGACCCTCGGCAATCCTATGACTACGTTTACTTTCTGTGCCCTGTTCTCTGCTGTCTTCCCTGTCCTCACACACGGTGACTTTGCCCTCCTGGTCACATGACTGCTTAGTTCCAGGTCCTGTGCTCACTGCTTAGTCTCGGGTCCTTGCGCACTGCGTGCTCTGTTGTGAGTGGGCTTGGGATGAGTTCTGAGCAGAGGCTCCCTCTGGTGGTTACAAGCGGTGCTGGTCTGTCCAGTGAAGATTGTGAAGATTGTGAGGATTGGGAATCAGGTGTTACTGACTGGTCTTATATAAGGGAGTCACCTTCCCATCAGGGTTGCCGGTGATCAATTGTTCTGGTCTCTATCCTTGATTCCTGTTTCCCTTGTAGCCTGCTGTGTCGTGTCTGCATCTCCTGCTAACAGATAAGACATTTTCTTCTTTTTGTTTTTGTGCTTGATTTTTGCATTTTGTCCTGCGCTTCTGTGGGGGCCTTCAGGGTCCCCTCCGGGGGCTTTTGCCCTCTCAGTTTAGTTCAGCCACTGATGTTTGTACTTTTGCTTTTTCCAGTTTTTTCAGTGGCTGCTGTTTTGATTTTGTTACACCAGAGAACTAATTTAGGTGGTAGAGGTCGTGTGATCTCAGGTGTTTTTGAAATTAGTAGAGTTGGTGCTTTTCAGGGTTTTCTGGGATTGCAGTAAGTACCCTTCCTATCCTTTTCTATTTAGTTAGTTTGGGCCCCATGTTTGCTCATACTATTTTCTGTCTGTGTCAGTATTTCTTCTTGTCTAACCGCCATTACATGTTTGGGGCTTTCTATTATCTTTGGGGTTCTGCTCCGGGGCAGATAGCTTTCCTATATCTATCTTTAGGTGTAGTTAGTTTCTCAGGCTGTGACGAGGCGTCTAGGACCAACATAGGAACGCTCCACGGCTGCCTCTAGTTGTTGTGGTTAGTCAGGGTACTGCAATCTCATAGATTCCAACTGCTCTGGTGTATTGCCTTTTTTGCCTGCACTCCTCAGCTACCGAAACATAACAGTATCACCGGCCCAAAATTTAAAATTGTATGGTACTCACAGAAGGGAAAAAATTTGTGAAAGAAAAAACGGTTGTCAGAGTTGTCAGAGATATTTTTCTGTTTGTTGCATTTTTTTTTTTTTTTCCCTCTGTATCTCTGGGTGCTGGGGAGGATTTTTTCTCTCAATGGAGTTTGCACAGTTGTCTGGCCGTGTGGATCAGCTTGCCACTGAGGTTCGGAGTATTGCTATCTATCTTGCTAGGTTGCCTGTTGTGGAACCTAGGATTCCCATGCCAGATTTGTTTTTAGGGGATCGAGCTAAGTTTCAGAATTTCAAAAATAATTGTAAATTGTTTTTTGCCTTAAAATCTAAGTCCTCAGGGAACGCAGCGCAGCAGGTTCAAATTGTCATCTCTCTCCTGCGCGGCGATCCTCAGGATTGGGCTTTTTCCCTGACACCTGGGGATCCTGTTTTGAGTGATGTTGATGCATTTTTTCAGGCTTTGGGGTTATTGTACGATGAGCCTAATGTCACTGATCAAGCTGAAAAAGCCTTGTTGGCATTAAATCAGGGCTTGATGACGCTGAGTTATACTGTCAGAGATTCCGTAGGTGGGCAGTCCTGACCAAGTGGAATGACGACGCTTTGGCGGCACTTTTTCGGAAGGGTCTGTCAGATAATGTAAAGGATGTTATGGTGGGATTCCCTGTCCCCTCTGGTCTCAATGATTCTATGTCATTAGCGATTCAAATTGACAGACGTTTGCGTGAGCGGAGAAGTATGCGTGGAATAGTGTTGCCTTGTGAACCTGCTTCTGAATCCATGCAGTGTGATAGAGTGGTGTCTGGGGCACAGCGTCATGAGTTTCGAAAGCGCAATGGGTTATGTTTCTACTGTGGTGATGCCTCTCATGCTATTTCAGTCTGCCCTAAGCGGGGAAGACGTTTTGCACGCTCAGTTGTCTTGGGTAGTGTTCAGACTAAGTTTTTATTAACTGTCACTCTGATATGCTCTCTGTCCTCATTTTCTGCTCAGGCTTTCGTTGATTCTGGAGCAGCTATTAACCTGATGGATTATGATTTTGCTAAACGTTGTGGGTTTCCCTTGATACCCCTACAGAAGTCTATTCCCCTAGTGGGGATCGATTCTACCCCTTTGGCTGAGAATAAACCTCAGTTCTCTACTCAGGTGATAATGAGGGTTGAACCTGATCATCAAGAGTGCTGCAAATTTTTGGTTCTGTATAATCTGCATGATATTATCGTACTGGGTTTCCCTTGGTTACAGTCTCATAATCCTGTTTTGGATTGGAAATCTGTGTTTGTAACCAGTTGGGGTGCCAATGTGTTAATACCAACACTCCTGTTTTTTCTGCCTCCCCCCAGGCTCAGGATGTTCCTGACTTTTTGATTGATTTTTCTGATGTATTTAGCGAAAGTAAATCTGCATCCTTGCCTCCCCATAGGAGCTATGACTGCGCTATTGAATTAGTGCCTGGTAGTAAATTCCCTAAAGGTCGCCTTTTTAACTTGTCTGTACCTGAACATGACGCTATGCGGTCTTATATCAAGGAGTCATTGGAGAAGGGTCATATCAGACCATCCTCTTCACCCTTAGGTGCCGGTTTTTTCTTTGTGGCCAAAAAGGATGGTTCATTAAGGCCGTGTATTGATTATCGTCTTTTGAACAATATTACTGTGAAATATCAATACCCGTTACCCTTGATTTCTGACCTGTTTTCCAGGGTGAAAAACGCTACTTGGTTTACCAAGCTTGACCTCAGGGGGGCATATAACCTTATTCGCATTAAGCACGGGGATGAATGGAAGACGGCATTCAATACCCCGGAGGGGCATTTTGAGTACCTTGTGATGCCCTTTGGGCTCACTAAAGCTCCTTCTGTCTTCCAGTCCTTCATGAATGATATTTTCAGGATTTTGTGGATACATTTCTGATTGTTTATTTGGATGATATCTTGATTTTTTCTAATGACTGGGACTCTCATGTGAAACATGTTCGAACTGTATTCCAGATTTTGAGAGAGAATGCTCTGTATGTGAAGGGATCAAAGTGTCTTTTTGGCGTACAGAGGATCTCATTTCTGGGATTCATTTTGTCCCCATCTGTTATTGAAATGGACCCGGTCAAGGTTCAGGCCATCTGTGATTGGGTCCAACCTACTTCATTAAAGGCTCTTCAAAGATTTTTGGGTTTTGCCAATTTTTATCGTAAATTTATTGGTAATTTCTCGGTTATTGTTAAACCATTAACTGATTTGACCAAAAAGGGTTCTGATGTGGTGAATTGGCCTCCTGAGGCAGTCTCTGCATTTCAGGAACTTAAGCAGAGATTCACTTCTGCTCCTGTTCTACGGCAGCCTGATGTTTCTCTGCCATTTCAGGTGGAGGTTGATGCCTCTGAAATTGGGGCAGGTGCCGTTTTGTCCCAAAAAGATCCAGAGACCTCTAAAAGTAACCCTTGTGCCTTTTTCTCTCGAAAATTTTCTCCTACTGAACGTAATTATGACGTGGGTAATCGGGAGTTATTGGCCATGAAGTGGGCTTTTGAAGAGTGGAGACATTGGCTGGAGGGAGCCAAACATCAGGTGGTGGTCCTTACTGACCATAAGAATCTGGTTTATCTGGAATCTGCCAAGCGACTCAATCCTAGACAGGCCAGGTGGGCCTTGTTTGTCACACGTTTTAATTTTGTGGTTTCCTTTCTTCCTGGCACTAAGAATGTTAAGGCGGATGCCCTCTCGAGGAGCTTCCTTGCGGACTCTCCTGAGTTATCTGATCCTTCTGTTATTTTGAAAGAGGGTGTAGTTCTTTCCGCCATCTCACCTAATTTGAGACTTGCTCTGGAGGGGTGTCAGGAGGATAGGCCTGAGCGCTGCCCTGTTGGAAAATTGTTTGTCCCGGACCAGTGGAAAAAGAGTGTGATGTCTGAGATTCATTGTTCGCGTTGGCTGGGCACCCCGGAATTTTTGGTACCAGAGACTTGGTTAGTCGGTCCTTTTGGTGGCCTACCTTGTCTCGTGATGTCAGGGAATTTGTGCAGTCCTGCGGGACTTGCTCTCGCTCCAAGCCTTGCTCTCGCTCTAGTGGTTTGTTGATGCCATTGCCTGTGCCCAAGAGACCATGGACCCATATCTCTATGGATTTCATTTCCGACCTTCCTGTTTCTCAGAGAATGACCCCATCTGGGTGATTTATGATTAGGTTTTCCAAGATGATACATCTTGTGCCATTACCTAAGTTGCCTTCCTCCTCTGAATTGGTGCCGTTGTTCCTTCAGCACGTGGTTCGTTTACACGGCATTCCTGAGAACATAGTGTCTGACAGAGGAGTCCAGTTTGTTTCCAGATTTTGGAGGACTTTTTGTTCTAAACTGGGTGTTCAATTGTCTTTCTCCTCGGCATTTCATCCTCAGACCAATGGTCAAACTGAGAGAACAAACCAGACATTGGAGACTTATCTAAGATGCTTTGTGTCTGCTGATCAGGATGACTGGGTCTCTTTTTTGCCTTTGGCTGAGTTTGCTCTTAATAATAGGGCTAGCTCTGCCACTTTGATGTCTCCGTTTTTCTGTAATTCTGGTTTCACCCTCGATTTTCTTCAGGACAGACGGAGGCTTCTGTCTGTCCAGGTGTTGACTCTGTTGTGGAGCGTATGCAACAGATTTGGGACCAGGTAGTGGAGAGGTTGTCCCTCTCTCAGGAGAGGGCCCAGCGGTTTGCTAACCGGCATAGGACTGATGGTCCTCAGATTAAAGTAGGGGACTTGGTCTGGTTGTCCTCAAAAAATATTCCTATGAGAGTAGCATCTCCTAAATTTAAGCCTAGGTTCATTGGACCTTATAAGATCATGGAGATTCTTAATCCTGTTTCTTTTCATTTGCTTCTTCCAGGGACATTTAAGATCCATAACGTGTTCCTCAAGTCCTTGTTGAAGAGGTTTGTTGAGCCAGTGGTTCCTGCTGTTGTGCCTCCTGACCCTGTTTTGGTTGAGGGCAATCTGGAGTATGTGGTTGAGAAAATATTAGATTCTCGTTTTTCTAGACGGAAACTCCAGTATTTGGTTAAGTGGAGAGGTTATGGTCAGGAGGACAATTCTTGGGTGTTTGCTTCGGACATCCATGCTGGGAGACTCATCCGTGCGTAACATAGAGCTCATCCTGGCGACCTGGTTGCTCAAGTGAGGGTTCGGTGACCCCTCCTCAAGGGGGGGGACTGTTGTGAGTGGGCTTGGGATGAGTTCTGAGCAGAGGCTCCCTCTGGTGGTTACAAGCGGTGCTGGTCTGTCCAGTGAAGATTGTGAGGATTGGGAATCAGGTGTTACTGACTGGTCTTATATAAGGGAGTCACCTTCCCATCAGGGTTGCCGGTGATCAATTGTTCTGGTCTCTATCCTTGATTCCTGTTTCCCTTGTAGCCTGCTGTGTCGTGTCTGCATCTCCTGCTAACAGATAAGACATTTTCTTCTTTTTGTTTTTGTGCTTGATTTTTGCATTTTGTCCTGCGCTTCTGTGGGGGCCTTCAGGGTCCCCTCGGGGGCTTTTGCCCTCTCAGTTTAGTTCAGCCACTGATGTTTGTACTTTTGCTTTTTCCAGTTTTTTCAGTGGCTGCTGTTTTGATTTTGTTACACCAGAGAACTAATTTAGGTGGTAGAGGTCGTGTGATCTCAGGTGTTTTTGAAATTAGTAGAGTTGGTGCTTTTCAGGGTTTTCTGGGATTGCAGTAAGTACCCTTCCTATCCTTTTCTATTTAGTTAGTTTGGGCCCCAACGTTTGCTCATACTATTTTCTGTCTGTGTCAGTATTTCTTCTTGTCTAACCGCCATTACATGTTTGGGGGCTTTCTATTATCTTTGGGGTTCTGCTCCGGGGCAGATAGCTTTCCTATATCTATCTTTAGGTGTAGTTAGTTTCTCAGGCTGTGACGAGGCGTCTAGGACCAACATAGGAACGCTCCACGGCTGCCTCTAGTTGTTGTGGTTAGTCAGGGTACTGCAATCTCATAGATTCCAACTGCTCTGGTGTATTGCCTTTTTTGCCTGCACTCCTCAGCTACCGAAACATAACAGTATCACCGGCCCAAAATTTAAAATTGTATGGTACTCACAGAAGGGAAAAAATTTGTGAAAGAAAAAACGGTTGTCAGAGTTGTCAGAGATATTTTTCTGTTTGTTGCATTTTTTTTTTTTTTTCCCTCTGTATCTCTGGGTGCTGGGGAGGTTTTTTTCTCTCAATGGAGTTTGCACAGTTGTCTGGCCGTGTGGATCAGCTTGCCACTGAGGTTCGGAGTATTGCTATCTATCTTGCTAGGTTGCCTGTTGTGGAACCTAGGATTCCCATGCCAGATTTGTTTTTAGGGGATCGAGCTAAGTTTCAGAATTTCAAAAATAATTGTAAATTGTTTTTTGCCTTAAAATCTAAGTCCTCAGGGAACGCAGCACAGCAGGTTCAAATTGTCATCTCTCTCCTGCGCGGCGATCCTCAGGATTGGGCTTTTTCCCTGACACCTGGGGATCCTGTTTTGAGTGATGTTGATGCATTTTTTCAGGCTTTGGGGTTATTGTACGATGAGCCTAATGTCACTGATGAAGCTGAAAAAGCCTTGTTGGCATTAAATCAGGGGCTTGATGATGCTGAGTTATACTGTCAGAGATTCCGTAGGTGGGCAGTTCTGACCAAGTGGAATGACTACGCTTTGGCGGCACTTTTTCGGAAGGGTCTGTCAGATAATGTAAAGGATGTTATGGTGGGATTCCCTGTCCCCTCTGGTCTCAATGATTCTATGTCATTAGCGATTCAAATTGACAGACGTTTGCGTGAGCGGAGAAGTATGCGTGGAATAGTGTTGCCTTGTGAACCTGCTTCTGAATCCATGCAGTGTGATAGAGTGGTGTCTGGGGCACAGCGTCATGAGTTTCGAAAGCGCAATGGGTTATGTTTCTACTGTGGTGATGCCTCTCATGCTATTTCAGTCTGCCCTAAGCGGGGAAGACGTTTTGCACGCTCAGTTGTCTTGGGTAGTGTTCAGACTAAGTTTTTATTAACTGTCACTCTGATATGCTCTCTGTCCTCATTTTCTGCTCAGGCTTTTGTTGATTCTGGAGCAGCTATTAACCTGATGGATTATGATTTTGCTAAACGTTGTGGGTTTCCCTTGATACCCCTACAGAAGTCTATTACCCTAGTGGGATCGATTCTACCCCTTTGGCTGAGAATAAACCTCAGTTCTCTACTCAGGTGATAATGAGGGTTGAACCTGATCATCAAGAGTGCTGCAAATTTTTGGTTCTGTATAATCTGCATGATATTATCGTACTGGGTTTCCCTTGGTTACAGTCTCATAATCCTGTTTTGGATTGGAAATCTGTGTCTGTAACCAGTTGGGGCTGCCAATGTGTTAATACCAACACTCCTGTTTTTTCTGCCTCCCCCCAGGCTCAGGATGTTCCTGACTTTTTGATTGATTTTTCTGATGTATTTAGCGAAAGTAAATCTGCATCCTTGCCTCCCCATAGGAGCTATGACTGCGCTATTGAATTAGTGCCTGGTAGTAAATTCCCTAAAGGTCGCCTTTTTAACTTGTCTGTACCTGAACATGACGCTATGCGGTCTTATATCAAGGAGTCATTGGAGAAGGGTCATATCAGACCATCCTCTTCACCCTTAGGTGCCGGTTTTTTCTTTGTGGCCAAAAAGGATGGTTCATTAAGGCCGTGTATTGATTATCGTCTTTTGAACAATATTACTGTGAAATATCAATATCCGTTACCCTTGATTTCTGACCTGTTTTCCAGGGTGAAAAACGCTACTTGGTTTACCAAGCTTGACCTCAGGGGGGCATATAACCTTATTCGCATTAAGCACGGGGATGAATGGAAGACGGCATTCAATACCCCGGAGGGGCATTTTGAGTACCTTGTGATGCCCTTTGGGCTCACTAAAGCTCCTTCTGTCTTCCAGTCCTTCATGAATGATATTTTCAGGGATTTTGTGGATACATTTCTGATTGTTTATTTGGATGATATCTTGATTTTTTCTAATGACTGGGACTCTCATGTGAAACATGTTCGAACTGTATTCCAGATTTGAGAGAGAATGCTCTGTATGTGAAGGGATCAAAGTGTCTTTTGGCGTACAGAGGATCTCATTTCTGGGATTCATTTTGTCCCCATCTGTTATTGAAATGGACCCGGTCAAGGTTCAGGCCATCTGTGATTGGGTCCAACCTACTTCATTAAAGGCTCTTCAAAGATTTTTGGGTTTTGCCAATTTTTATCGTAAATTTATTGGTAATTTCTCGGTTATTGTTAAACCATTAACTGATTTGACCAAAAAGGGTTCTGATGTGGTGAATTGGCCTCCTGAGGCAGTCTCTGCATTTCAGGAACTTAAGCAGAGATTCACTTCTGCTCCTGTTCTACGGCAGCCTGATGTTTCTCTGCCATTTCAGGTGGAGGTTGATGCCTCTGAAATTGGGGCAGGTGCCGTTTTGTCCCAAAAAGATCCAGAGACCTCTAAAAGTAACCCTTGTGCCTTTTTCTCTCGAAAATTTTCTCCTACTGAACGTAATTATGACGTGGGTAATCGGGAGTTATTGGCCATGAAGTGGGCTTTTGAAGAATGGAGACATTGGCTGGAGGGAGCCAAACATCAGGTGGTGGTCCTTACTGACCATAAGAATCTGGTTTATCTGGAATCTGCCAAGCGACTCAATCCTAGACAGGCCAGGTGGGCCTTGTTTTTCACACGTTTTAATTTTGTGGTTTCCTTTCTTCCTGGCCTGTTTTTTCCAGTTTTTTCAGTGGCTGCTGTTTTGATTTTGTTACACCAGAGAACTAATTTAGGTGGTAGAGGTCGTGTGATCTCAGGTGTTTTTGAAATTAGTAGAGTTGGTGCTTTTCAGGGTTTTCTGGGATTGCAGTAAGTACCCTTCCTATCCTTTTCTATTTAGTTAGTTTGGGCCCCAACGTTTGCTCATACTATTTTCTGTCTGTGTCAGTATTTCTTCTTGTCTAACCGCCATTACATGTTTGGGGGCTTTCTATTATCTTTGGGGTTCTGCTCCGGGGCAGATAGCTTTCCTATATCTATCTTTAGGTGTAGTTAGTTTCTCAGGCTCAGACGAGGCGTCTAGGACCAACGTAGGAACGCTCCACGGCTGCCTCTAGTTGTTGTGGTTAGTCAGGGTACTGCAATCTCATAGATTCCAACTGCTCTGGTGTATTGCCTTTTTTGCCTGCACTCCTCAGCTACCGAAACATAACAGTGCTCTGTTCCTCCACTCCCTGTGCTCGTTCACGTGCCCCCTGATAACACCCCTAGGCTGCACCGGTGACACCATTGGTGTCATCACACTATGGTTTGGTCACATGGTCTGTGTTGTAAGGTCCTGAAGGAGGACAGATCTCTGTGTGTTGGAAGGTCCTGCAAGTGGACCAGATTCCTGAAGAGCACAGGGTGAGACCATGTACCTTCAGAGCCTGTGATGGATAACTGTGTTGGGGAAGCTACAGACCTTCTAATGGTCTGGAACTGTAAGGCAGCTTCCCTAGAAGCCAGAACTGACAAGGATTCAGCGTGTGGAGCGGAGCTCAAGGAAGGTAACCTCAGACAAGGGGGTTGTAGTAAGGGCAGAAAAGTATCTGCTATTGGAACAGACTGTTGGTGCCTTATTATGTCCGTTGATGTTAAGTAATGGACTAGTCTGGGTCGGTTTATGATGTCCAAATAAACCAAATAGACTGCTTAAGTAAGAAACCGTTCCTGTGTGCCTTAAGCCCGTTGCCAAGCGAGTGTCCCCCAAGACATACAGTGAGCAGTGTCTTACAGAGGTCAAAACGAGGCACTCACTGACTTACATTGAGAGCTTGTGACCGTTACCTCTGACTTCAGGTCAGTCAGAAGCTGCGGTAGCAAAAGTGGCACTGAGAGGTGCAGAAGACAGCAGCTGGTAAGTATATCACCAAGGCCAGGGACCTACCTGCGTGACACCACTACAGCAGAGAAATAAAAAGAGAGGCCAGAGTGGTGCATTAAGTACTCTTAGGGCAAAAAAGATATACTATGTCATGCGCATAGCCTATGGGGTGGTAAATGGCACTGGTGCTCTCGCTTTACAATTTGTACTAATTCCTGTCTGATCCAGTCTCCACTAGTACAGCACTAGATATAAACCAGATTGCCAGTATTTCCCATGTGTTCCTTAAATATCTAAAAACATAGCCTTTTAAAGGGAATCTACCACCGGCTTTTTTCTCTCTCATCATGATATAGCAGCAGAGTCCCAGATTCCAACAATGTATCACTTACTAGGCTTCTTGCTGCAGATTTGATCAAATCAGTTTTATCTGCTGCACATCTACCAGTTCTCTGAATGCTGAGCTAGGTATAACTCCGCCCACACCACTGATTGGCTGCTTTTTGTGTATACTATTTATAGTCAGAAAGATGTCAATCAGTGGTGGAGAGGGGTTATACGGAGCTCATGAATATGGAGGACCACATGGCAGCAGGTTTACTAGACCTCTACTGATAACCTCCTGCTAATAAAATAGCGATTTTATCAAAACTACATTAAGCAGCCCAGTAATTGATACATCACAGGAACCAGAGTCTTCATCTCTACATTATGCTGCTCCAAGATTAGGTGGCAAAAACCTGGTGACATATTCCCTTTAAATATCATGTTAGTAAAGATTTTATTTTACAACTTCATTATTAGCATCTAGACATGTAGCTATTTGTAGTACTTTAATGAGTTTTAAGACTCTAAGGACTAGATTTTAAGATTCTGGAGCTGTCACTAATTAAAAAGGAAAACGACTTAGCAAAAATAGAAAGTGGAAAGATTTGAAAGTTCTACTTTGTCAGATCGTTCAGTTTTATTGTATAAGACAAAATTCTAAAATGTAAAATTACTACCGCTCTGTGTATCTCATTCAACCGTTATACCGTATATATGCAGGCATAAATTGTCATTTTTAGTCCAAGCGGATAATACAAATGTTTTACTAATATTTTGTAAGAAAATGTTAAAGAAAAACATTAGTGTCTGAGAGATGTGAAGTGATAAAACATAAATGCTTCATCACAAAAAAATTACAATCCAACTATATACAGGTAGGTAGGTAGCGCAGGATCTCCCGTTGCAAAAAGCTTGTAGGCTGGAATGCAGCCAGGGCTTGTCCATAGAAGACCAGGCAGGAGGCAGCAAGGTAGAATCAGAGTCAGAAGACAGACACAATAAGATGAGGTGAACTACAAGTACCAATCAACCATTCCAAAGGGAAGACAGGAGAATAATCGAAGAAATAAGGCCAAGTTACATCAGGTGGAGTCTTAGAGATCGCATTCAAGGATAAGAACCACAACAATGTACCTCAATCAACAAGCATGATGCCGAAGTTGGTTCCCCATTAAATAGGCTGCCAAAGCCCAATGTCAATCAGAAGCACCAGATGCCTCATCAATCATAGACAGATAGGATGAAAATGAGAGCTCTCTTGTCCATCCGCATCCATGGCTGCAATAGAGACCTATAAAAACGGAAAATTAGCGATGCAAGAAGCAAAACCCTGATGCAAATTTAGTAATGCAGGACACAGAAGACGCAAGTCATCTCAAGGAAGCTAATGAAGAAAATGTTAACCCTTTACAACCAGCCGATTTTCCATTATTGCGCTTTCGTTTTTTTCCTCCCTTTCATCCAAGAACCATAAGTATTTTATTTTTCCATCAACATAGCCCCATTGGGTCTTGTTTTTTTGCAGGACGAGCTTTACTTTTAAAAGACACTATCCATGTTATTATGTGATGTACTGGAAACCAAGAAATAAATTCCAAGTGTAGCCTAATAGTAAAATAAGTGCAATTCCTCCATTGTTTTTTGGGATTTGTTTTTACAGAGTCCATATATATATGGTAAAAATGACTTTGCAATATAATTCTCTAGGTCAGTGCTTATGATTATAGCAAACTTGCATATTTGTTTTTTATTTCAGTGGGCAAAACCTAAGACAGAAACAAAATGAGCATATACTCTGCTGTAAGTAAGTAAAAGTAATAGAGCATATAAATAACATGGGGTACTTCAAAAACACAGTTTTTGATTTAAAAAAAAGCATAAAAGCCATCCCAGCAGGGTCAAAGTGTACCTGAATCGGAATGGTCCTAAGTGGTAAAAAAAAAATTGGAGATTTGTAAAAAAAAATGTAGCTTGTTTTGCCATTTTCCAAGAACCATGATTTTTTTTTTTAAAGATCAACCCTCATGTTTATTGATATAAATATCAGGGTTGTCCATGGGAGGATCTTTTGCAGACTTACGCTATTTCACAAAAGCCTATATATTGTGTATAATCACAGTTCTGCTGACAGCGTCTTCTCCTAACTTTTGGTTCATTTTAAAGGGTCCTATGCACCTTAACGCCTCCTCTCCCCAATAAATTTTAAGTCCCCCATAGCATCACAATGAATTGTAAGATGGGGAGGACGCTATCAAGGGCTTAGCACCCTCCTCTACCACTCAATTCATTTCACATCCATATCTAATGTCCTCCTCCCCTCTCCCTGTTCATAAGTCCATTATAAGTCCCCTTTCTTCCCATCCCAATCCCCCGCATCCATCATTGTCCTCTCCACCATCCCCATTATTGCCCTCTCCACCACCTCCATCATTGTTCTCCCCACCACTCCCATCATCATCCTCTCCCCACCCCATCATTGTTCTCCCCACCAACCCATCATTTTCCTTTCCACAACCTCCCTCGCCTTCTCCTCCACCACCCCGATAATTGCCCTTTCCACCACCTGCATCATTGCCTTCTCCCCCACCAACCCCATCATTGCCCTTTCCACCACCTCCATCATTTACTCTCCACCACCACCCCATCATTGTCCTCTCAACTACCTCCATCATTTCCCTCTCCAACACCCCAATAATTGTTCTCCCCCACCATTCCTATAATTGTCCTCCCCACCATCCCATCAATGTCGTTTCCACAACCTCCATCATTGCCCTTTCCACCACCTCAATCATGACCTTCTCCCACGACCCCATCATTGTTTTTTCTACCACCACCATTACCTTCTACCCCACCACCCTCATCATTGCCCTTTCCACCACCTCCATCATTGCTTTCTCCCCTACCACCCCCATCATTGTCCTTTCCACCACCTACGCACACACACACACACACACCACCAATCACCTACACACACAGCAAGCACCACTCACCTCTCTGCATGCTCCCTGGCAGTCACAGCGCACACACACTCACACACAGCACCACTCACCTCTCCGCACGATCCCTGCACCATCACCGTTGCCGGCAGCTTCTTCTCTCTGGCACAGCCGAGCACTGAATGATGACGTTATCCAGCCGTGCTGCAGTATCAGATAGAAGGCGCAGGCAGGAAGCAGAGGACGGATTCCTGCAGCTTCGCTCCACTGCCATTTTCTCCTGTAAGCAGCGGAGCTTCAGGGATCACTCCCTGCCCGCCGCACATGAGGGCAATCAGGCCAGGGGCAACCCGGAGCCTCAGAAACGGTCCAGATTGCCCTCATTATTAGCCCCCCTGCAGGGTCCCCCTCCATCTCCGGGACCTTATGCAGCTGCATCGACTGCACATGCAGTGTGTCCGCCCCTGTGTGTAAGTATATTTGTATGTTTGGTATTTTTCGTTATCCCTGTTCGTATTACCCTGTTAGTCTGGTTGGTGTACTGCAGTACACTACTACTCCCCTCTTCCCTGGGTGGAGGAAGGGTATAGACTGAGGGCAGATTCAGGAGCTAAGGCAAGTACGTGGACCTGGCAGCTTCTTCACCATCAGAAGTAATCCAGGAGCAGAGTGAGCTAGGGCGCCACTAGCATTAAGAGCAGGGAAGGAGCCCCTGGTCCCGGAACACCCGAAATCAGAGCCGTGACAAGTGCCTTTACTAGTGTTGAGCATTCCGATACTGCAAATATCGGGTATCGGCCGATATTAGCTGTATCGGAATTCCGATTCCGAGTTCCGATATTTTCGTCTTATCGGATACGGAATCGGGATTGTCACTGTCACTGTCAGTGTCCGTCGGTCGGGTCTGTCAGGAGTCAGCGGCACTTACCCGGCAGAAGATCTCCGGCGGTCACGTCCTGCACTGCTTCATGGCCGCCATCTTCTTTCCCCGGCGGTCACATGCAGTTTCTCGCGATAACTGCAGTGACTGCTGGGTAATCCCGGCCGTAAAGCAGTCAGTCCGATGACGTCACCGCCGGGGAAGCAGGTAATCAGCTGTGCTGCGTTGCAATGACAGGCTCTGCCTGTCATTGCGATGTAGCAGAGCTGGATCGTCGTGGGACTATCGTTATGGACTGCGTCGGACAGGTGGTATACTGTTGGTTTGTTTTTTTTTCTTTTTTTACAGGAGATCGATGGCGTCGCAGGAATGAGAGTATAATAAAAGAAATGAAAACTGTGTTGTCTCTTTTATTTCATTAAAAGACTTTTTCTTGCTGTGTCTTTTTTTTATACATTTAATAACTTTCGGATTAATAATGGATCGGTGTCTTATTGACGCCTATCCATTATTAACCGGGCTTATGTCACCGTGCAATCAACGGTGACAATAACCCCTTATTACCCCGCTTGCCACCGCTACAGGGCAAGTGGGAAGAGCCGGGTAAAGTGCCACAATTGGCACATCTTTTGATGCGCAAATGTGGGGCTGCTGTAGCCTGGTATTATCAGGCTGTTGAGGGCCAAAATCCATGGGCCTTGACAGTCTTTTAATACCAGGCCGCAGCAGTCTGCATTTTACTTGGCTGGTTAACAAAAATAGGGGGGATCCCCACGCCGTTTTTTTTTCGAGGGGATCCCCTATTTTTGTTAACCAGCCAAGCTAAGCAGACTGCTGTGGCCTGGTATTATCAGGCTTGCAAGGTCCATGGATATTGGATCCTTACCAGCCTGAAAAACCAGGCCTCAGCGGTCTGCTTCATCTGGCTGGTTAACAAAAATAGGGGGGACCCCACGCCAATTTTTTTCAAGGGGATCCCCTATTTTTGTTAATCAGCCAAGATATGCAGACTGCTGTGGCCTGGTATTATCAGGCTGGCAAGGTCCATGGATCTTGGCTCCTTAACAGCCTGAAAATCCAGGCCTCAGCGGTCTGCTTCATCTGGCTGGTTAACAAAAATAGGGGGGACCCCACGCCAATTTTTTTCGAGGGGATCCCCTATTTTTGTTAATCAGCCAAGATATGCAGACTGCTGTGGCCTGGTATTATCAGGCTGGCAAGGTCCATGGATCTTGACTCCTTAACAGCCTGAAAATCCAGGCCTCAGCGGTTTTCTTCATCTGGCTGGTTAACAAAAATAGGGGGGACCCCACGCCAATTTTTTTCAAGGGGATCCCCTATTTTTGTTAATCAGCCAAGATATACAGACTGCTGTGGCCTGGTATTATCAGGCTGGCAAGGTCCATGGATCTTGGCTCCTTAACAGCCTGAAAATCCAGGCCTCAGCGGTTTTCTTCATCTGGCTGGTTAACAAAAATAGGGGGGACCCCACGCCAATTTTTTTCGAGGGGATCCCCTATTTTTGTTAATCAGCCAAGATATACAGACTGCTGTGGCCTGGTATTATCAGGCTGGCAAGGTCCATGGATCTTGGCTCCTTAACAGCCTGAAAATCCAGGCCTCAGCGGTCTGCTTCATCTGGCTGGTTAACAAAAATAGGGGGGACCCCACGCCATTTTTTTTTCGAAGGGAACCCCTATTTTTGTTAATCAGTTCCCTCTGACGTCACTGATTGTGTCCCTGGCTGACCTGAAGTGAAAGTGGAAAGCAATCAATTAAGCTTTCCACTTAAGGGCCCGTCTCACATAGCGATATCGCTACCGAGATCGCTGCTGAGTCACTAGTTTTGTGACGCAGCAGCAAGCTCACCAGCGATATCGCTGTGTGTGACATTCAGCGACGATCAGCCCCCCTGCCGGGTATCGCTGATCGTCGCTGAAATGTCAGGACCTTTGATCGCTGGTTTCCCGCTGACAGGCACACATCGCTGCGTGTGACAGGCGGGAGACCAGCGATCCGCTGGTAACCAAGGTACACAGCGGGTTTCCAGGCGCGGGGCTGTGCCTAGAAACCCGCTGTGTACCTTGGATACCAGCGCCCTGATGCAGGGAGCTGGTATCCAAGGTACACAGCGGGTTTCCAAGCGCTGCGCGGTGCCTGGAAACCCGCTGTGTACCTTGGTTACCAGCGGATCGCTGGTCTCCCGCCTGTCACACGCAGCGATGCGTGCCTGTCAGAGGGAAACCAGCGATCAAAAAAAGGTCCTGACATTTCTGCGACGATCAGCGATACCCGGCAGGGGGCTGATCGTCGCTGAATGTCACACACAGCGATATCGCTGGTGAGCTCGCTGCTGCGTCACAAAACTAGTGACTCAGCAGCGATCTCGGTAGCGATATCGCTATGTGAGACGGGCCCTTAAGCGATGTTACCCGCAGTGTCGCTGTCCCAGATCGCTGCCTGTTTGGCAGCTCAGCAGCGATCATGTAGCGATACACCAGCGATCCTGACAAGTGCATATCGTTGTCGGGATCGCTGGTGTATCGTTATGTGACACCCAGCCTTTACTCTCCTGTCAGGCAGGAGAGGAACTCATTCATTTGGGGTTTACTGTGAGGCTGCAGCATTAGCTGCGGTCCCTGCAGTAAACATTAACCCTTTCTGAAGGATTACACCGTGGGACCTGACTGTGCATGGGATAGGTAAGAATAATTTTGCTTTTTTATTTTATTTTTATTACAGGAAATGGTTTTTGCAGTAAAATAAAAGATGGTCAAAAACATGTGTCTTTATTTCATTAAAATGATTTTTAATTAAAGTGTGTGTGTTTTATTTTTATTTCATGCAATAGGATTAATAATTGATAGTTGTCTAATTGACAGCTCTCAATTATTAACCTGGCTTAAGGTCACCTTTCAATAGCAAGGTGGCTTTAACCCCATATTAACCCATTCGCCACCGCTACAGGGCAATGGGAATAGACGGGCAAAGTGCCAGAAAGGGCGAATCTAATTATAGATTTGTCTTTCCTGGGGTGTCTGGGGGCAGATGTTAGTAGCCGGGGGGGGCAAAAATAATGGTCCCTCTCTGGGCTATTATTATCTGCCCCCACTCACTGGCTTTGTCTGTCTGGTTGCGAAAATAGGGCGGGAGCCCACGCATTTTTTTTCAGCAATTTTACACCTCATATATATATATACATGTCATTGAATTTGTGACACATATATATATATATTTATATTTGTAGTTCATACACTTCTACATAGTATAATAGCCGCTAATTCAATTGCCGGCTTTTGTGAAAATGCAGAACCCGACATGAAATGACACTTGGTGTACATAGGGTTAACCATGTCTTTTCATGTCCTTTGCTATCTAATTTGCACAAACAATTAAATCAGACTATGTGTGCAAAATTTCACACCTGTAGGGGTTAATTAAAGGTGTAAATTCGTAGCAAAAAAGTCCGTTTTTTTTACAACGAATTTACACCTTTAATTAACCCCTACAGGTGTGAAATTTTGCACACATAGTCTGATTTAATTGTTTGTGCAAATTAGATAGCAAAGGACATGAAAAGACATGGTTAACCCTATGTACACCAAGTGTCATTTCATGTCGGGTGACATGAAATGACACTTGGTGTACATAGGGTTAACCATGTCTTTTCATGTCCTTTGCTATCTAAGGCCGGAGTCACACTGGCGACAAAATCGGACGACTGCAATGCGATGAAATATCGCATTGCAGTCGGACCTATGTTAATCTATGGAGCAGCTCCCAGTATCAGATTTTTTGTGGTCCGTTTTAAAACGTCCGTGTACAATCGCAGCATGCTGCGATTGTCACCGATTGTCGGTCGACAATCGCCAATGCAAGTCTATGGGAGCGATGAAAAATCTGATTACAAACGGACCACACTGTGTGACTTGCGATGAAATCGCATCGGTGTCCTTTAGAAAAGCCGGCAATTCATCCCCGCCTATACTGTAAAATCACACTGACAGCTTTAATAAAGACTAGAAAGAATAGATATATACACATAGAACACATACATATATATATACATGTCATTGTGACATGTATATATACATATATTTATAGTTCCTAGACTTCTACATACTGTAATAGCCGCTAATTCAATTGCCGGGTTTTGTGAAATCACAGAAGCCGACATGAAATGATACATTGTTTCCACACATTTAACCATGTAATTTCATGTATTTTTATATATATGTTTGAAACATACAATTACATGAGTGTATTTGTGCAAAATTTCAGACATGTAGGGGTTAATTAAAGGTGTAATTTCGTTGAAAAAAAATGCGTGGGCTCCCGCTGTATTTTCTCCACCAGACAGACAAAGCAAAGCGAGTGGGGGCAGATAATAATAGCCCAGGGAGGGTGCATTTTTTTGTGCCCCCCCTGGCTACTAACATCTGCCCCCAGACACCCCAGAAAGGGCAAATCTATAATTAGATTCGCCCTTTCTGGCACTTTGCCCGTCTATTCCCATTGCCCTGTAGCGGTGGCGAATGGGTTAATCTCACCTTACTGTCACCTTGCAATTGAAAGGTGACCTTAAGGCAGGTTAATGATTGATAGCTGTCAATTAGACAACTATCAATTATTAATCCTATTGAAGTAAATAAAAAAACACACACACTTTAAGAATAAATAATTTTAATGAAATAAAAACACATTTTTTTGACCATATTTTATTTTACACTAAATCCGTGCGAAGCCATTGATCTCCTAAAATAAAGAAAAAGAAATAAAACAACATTATTCTTACCTATTCCGCCGATCTGTCACGTCCCACGCTGTAATCCTTTACAAAGGGTTAACTAGCTTTGAGCCAAGCAGTGCAAGTAATCCTGCATGCTCAGCTCAAAGCTCATGAATGAATAAGTTCCTCTCCTGGCGACAGGAGAGGATGTGTTTCATGAATGAAGCTTAATTGATTGTGTCCACTTTCCCTTTAGGTCAGGTCACTACAGTTAAATTGGCAAGAAATCAATTAAGCTCCATTCATTAATCTATTCCTCTACTTTCGCTGGGAGAGGAACTTATTCATTCAGGGGAATACAGGTCTGAGACAGCATTATTAGCTCTCTGCGACCTGTAACCTGTTAACCCTTTCTGATGGATTACACCGTGGGACCTGACTGTACATCGGATTGGTAAGTATAATTTTGCTTTTTTATTTTATTTTTATTACAGGAAATGGTTTTAGCAGGAAAATAAAATATGGTCAAAAACTGTGTGATTATTTAATTAAACTTATTTTTTATTAAAGTGTGTGTGTTTGATTTTTCTTTCATACAATAGGATTAATAATTGATAGTTGCCTAATTGACAGCTATCAATTATTAACCTGGCTTAAAGTGACCTTTCAATTGCAAGGTCATTTTAACCCCTTATTAACCCATTCGCCACCGCTACAGGGCAATGGGAATAGACGGGCAAAGTGCCAGAAAGGGCGAATCTAATTATAGATTTGCCCTTTCTGGGGTGTCTGGGGGCAGATGTTAGTAGCCAGGGGGGCACAAAAAAAATGTACCCTCCCTAGGCTATTATTATCTGCCCCCACTCGCTTGCTTTGTCTGTCTGGTGGAGAAAATACAGCGGGAGCCCACGCATTTTTTTTTAACGAATTTACACCTTTAATTAACCCCTACATGTCTGAAATTTAGCACACATATACTCATGTAATTGTATGTTTCAAACATATATAAAAATACATGAAATTACATGGTTAAATGTGTGGAAACAATGTATCATTTCATGTCGGCTTCTGTGATTTCACTGAAGCCGCAATTGAATTAGCGGCTATAACAGTATGTAGAAGTGTAAGAACTATAAATATATGTATATATATATATGTCACAATGACATATATATATATATATATATATATATATATATATATATATATATATATGTGTATATATCTATTCTTTCTTTTGGCATTTAAATACTATTCTTTTGGATCCATTATATGTCAGTTTTGCAAGCCTGCGAGAAAATCTCGCAAGTCGGATGAAAATCGGATGTTACAAGGTACACACACATGCGATTAAATCGCATCTTTGAAGGAAAATCGGATGCCAGAAGGATGTGTGATGTTTTTATTTTGATCCGATTGTTGACCGTCTAAAACGGACCGATTTTTTGTGGTTGTGTGTGACTCCAGCCTAATTTGCACAAACAATTAAATCAGACTATGTGTGCAAAATTTCACACCTGTAGGGGTTAATTAAAGGTGTAAATTCGTAGCAAAAAAGTCCGTTTTTTTTTACAACGAATTTACACCTTTAATTAACCCCTACATGTCTGAAATTTAGCACACATATACTCATGTAATTGTATGTTTCAAACATATATAAAAATACATGAAATTACATGGTTAAATGTGTGGAAACAATGTATCATTTCATGTCGGCTTCTGTGATTTCACTGAAGCCGGCAATTGAATTAGCGGCTATAACAGTATGTAGAAGTGTAAGAACTATAAATATATGTATATATATATATGTCACAATGACATATATATATATATATATATATATATATGTGTATATATCTATTCTTTCTTTTGGCATTTAAATACTATTCTTTTGGATCCATTATATGTCAGTTTTGCAAGCCTGCGAGAAAATCTCGCAAGTCGGATGAAAATCGGATGTTACAAGGTACACACACATGCGATTAAATCGCATCTTTGAAGGAAAATCGGATGCCAGAAGGATGTGTGATGTTTTTATTTTGATCCGATTGTCGACCGTCTAAAACGGACCGATTTTTTGTGGTTGTGTGTGACTCCAGCCTAATTTGCACAAACAATTAAATCAGACTATGTGTGCAAAATTTCACACCTGTAGGGGTTAATTAAAGGTGTAAATTCGTAGCAAAAAAAGTCCGTTTTTTTTACAACGAATTTACACCTTTAATTAACCCCTACAGGTGTGAAATTTTGCACACATAGTCTGATTTAATTGTTTGTGCAAATCAGATAGCAAACGACATGAAAAGACATGGTTAACCCTATGTACACCAAGTGTCATTTCATGTCGGGTGCTTCTGTCTTTTCACTGAAGCCGGCTTTACCCGGCAATTGAATCAGAGGATATTTTACTATGTAGAAGTGTATAAACTATACATATATGTATATATATATGTCACAATGACATGTATATATATATATATGTATTCTATGTGTGTATATTTAGTGTTTACAAGGAAAGAATGAGTTTTTTTTAGTTGCGATATTTTGTTCCCATAGACTTACATGGGACTTCCGGTATCGGTATCGGGTATCGCCGATATTTTAGTGATATCGGCGATACCATTCCGATTCCGATACTTTAGGATATCGGAAAGTATCGCTCAACTCTAGCCTTTACCTTAGAATTAGTGATGATCGAAGGTGCTCAGATGACGTCTTATCCAAGCTTGCTCGGGTGTTATCCGATCATCTGGGCGAGCTGGTATATTATGTTCGAATGCGGCTGTATGATTTGCAGCTGTCAGACAGCCTCAACACCTGTGGGGATTTCCTAAAACAGGCAATCCTTCCATGTTTTTAGGCTGTCTAACAACTGCAAATCATGTAATTGCAGGGACACGAACATAATATACGCGCACACGAGAGATACTCTGATAACACCCGAGCATGCTCGGATAAGACGTTATCCGAGAACGATCGCTCATCACTACTTAGAATACAATTGTAACTTGATCTCATCACTAGAGTTTATCACCCTGTTTATGATTGGTTGAAAAGTGTGCAGATCTTTTCCTATCATCCTCAGACCCACAGCTGCTTTTAAGATGTAACTACTGAGAAGTGCGGTAGGATTCTTTAACTCATCTCTTTGAGGAAGTTTAATATTTTTACTGATTGAAATTTTTCGGTTCAAGTAATAAAAGTCTATGTGTTTAGAACTTTAAGATTTAACTCAGCTATCTGAAAAATTAAGCAATTCTTATGTATATCACTCAACGCTGCTGTTATCCTGTGATGGCCCCTGAGGCTGTCATCTGTGACGAGTGGGGCATCAGACCCCCTGAGATATTCTCAGGACAGCTGAGAACAGGCTAACGCAGTGGCAACATATTTTGAATGCTTTTGCGATGAAAAAACATTTAAGAAAATTGCCAAAAATTGAGTCTTTTTGTTATACTGACGCACAAAAACTAGAATAAAATGTGGTCAAAAAGTTGTATAAAAAAAATTGTATTTCTAAAATATCATCTCAACAAGAATTACAGCTCATCCGCTTCAAATGTTTTCTGTTTGGCTCATTTAATTGGCCAAGTTTGAGACACCTTGTATAGAAGAATGAAGGGTTAATCATAATCACATTTGATCATTCTTTACTGTTTGAGTAGTGAGACTCTGAAATTCGATGGACTAGTGTGTTCTTTCAACCATAAAACTATGATACTTGTCATGTAGTGATGATGTGCCAACCATATGTAAGTGACTGCTGATTATGCTACCATCACATATAGGGCAAGCAGTCATGGTCAGCACGTCACCACTGGAGGACTAATGAAAGACTATTCAAGATCGATGGAGTTACAGGTTACAGATTGGGAATTAGCAACTGAGAATTATTATTTTTTTTATTTTACCGCTTTCCCTGCCTTTTGTAAAATATTTTTATGTCCTGGAAAACCCTTTAACCCCTTAACCCCCAAGGGTGGTTTGCACGTTAATGACTGGGCCAATTTTTACAATTCTGACCACTGTCTCTTTATGAGGCTATAACTCTGGAACGCTTCAACGGATCTTCGCGATTCTGAGACTATTTTCTCGTGACATATTGTACTTTATGATAATGGTAAAATTTCTTTGATATAACTTGCGTTTATTTATGAAAAAATGGAAATATGGTGAAAATTTGGAAAATTTTGCAATTTTCAAACTTTGAATTTTTATTCCCTTAAAACAGAGAAATATGTCACACAAAATAGTTACTAAATAACATTTCCCACATGTCTACTTTACATCACCACAATTTTGGAACCAAAATTTTTTTTGTTATGAAGTTATAAGGGTTAAAAGTTGACCAGCGATTTCTCATTTTTACAACAAATTGTACAAAACCATTTTTTTAGGGACCACCTCACATTTGAAGTCACTTTGAGGGGTCTATATGGCAGAAAATACCCAAAAGTGACACCATTCTAAAAACTGCACCCCTCAAGGTACACAAAACCACATTCAATAAGTTTATTAACACTTCAGGTGCTTCACAGGAGCTGAAGCAACTTGGAAGGAAAAAATGAACATTTTACTTTATAGTCACAAAAATGATCTTTTAAAAACAATTTTTTTATTTTAACAAGGGTAAAAGGAGAAAATGGACAGAAAAAGTTGTTGTGCAATTTCTCCTGAGTACGCTGATATGTGGGGGAAAACCACTGTCTGGGAGCACAGCAGGGCTCGGAAGGGAAGGAGCGCCGTTTGACTTTTTCAAACCAAAATTGGCTGGAATTGAGATTGGACGCCATGTCGCGTTTGGAGAGCCCCTGATGTGCCTAAACAGTGGAAATCCCCCACAAGTGACACCATTTTGAAAACCAGACCCCCTAAGAAACTTATCTAGATCAGTTGTGAGCACTTCAAACCTCCAAGTGCTTCACTAAAGTTTATAATGCCTGGGTGTGAAAAAAAATTTCCACAAAAATGATTTTTTAGTCTCCAATTTTAATTTTTCCCAAGGAAATTGGACCCCAAAAGTTGTTGTCCAATTTGTCCTGAGTACGCTGATACCCCATATGTGGGGGGGAACTGTTTGGGTGCACGGCAAGGCTCAGAAAGGAAGTAATGACGTTTTGGAATGCAGACTTTGATGGGTGTCATATTCAATTTGCAGAGCCCCTTATGTGCCTAAACAGTGAAAATCCCTCATAAGTGACCCCATTTTGGAAACTAGACCCGCTAACGAACTTATCTAGATCTGTGGTGAGCACTTTGAACCCCCAAGTGCTTCACACAAGTTTATAATGCCCGGGCATGAAATTAAAAGAAATCATATTTTTTTCCACAAAAATTATCTTTTAGTCACCAATTTTTTATTTTCCCAAGGGTAACAGGAGAAATTGGACCACAAAGTTGTGGTCCAATTTGTCCTGAGTACACTGATACCCCATATGTGGGGGGAACCACTGTTTGGGTGCACGGCAGAGCTCGGAAGGGATGGAGTGCCATTTGACTTTTTCAAACCAAAATTGGCTGGAATCGAGATTGGACGCCGTGGCGCATTTGGATAGCCCCAGATGTGCCTATACAGCGGGAACCCCCACAAGTGACCCCATTTTAGAAACTAGACCCCCTATGGAACTTATCTAGATCTGTGGTGAGCATTTAGAATCCCCCAAGTGCTTCACACAAGTATATAACGTAGAGCCATAAAATTAAAAATTCATATTTTTTCAAAAAAAATGATCTTTCCACCCCAATTTTTATTTTCCCAAGGGTAATAAGACCTCAAAAGTTATAGTGCAATTTGTCCTGAGTACACTGATACCCAATATGTGGGGGTAAACCACTGTTTGGGTGCATGGCAGAGTTCGGAAGGGAAGGAGCGGCGTTTGACTTTTTTAACGCAGAATTGGCTCTGTGGGGGGCTGTGCTCTGTTCGGTGGCAATATACTTACAAGTCCCTGGCGGTGGTCCCGTGGCAGTGGTCCCGTGGCGGTGGTTTCAATGCAGCCTACCTGTGTTCTGTGGTGCGGTGGTGTCGGCGCTCTGTAGTGGGGCTGCAGCAGGGCTCTGTGCTGCGTAGGGGGGCTCCGCCGGCATTTCATCATAGCCAGAAAGCCCCCCGCAGCTCCGTTGCACTTGCTGGCATGCGGAGGCCTCCGGAAAGATGGCCGCCTGGGGCCTCTGGAAAGATGGCCGCACATGCTCAGATTCAGATCTCTGCAACGAAATCTTGGGACGAGATCTCGTTGCCGAGATTTGAATTTGAGTATGCGTGGCCATCTTTCTGGAGGCCACCGCGTTGCAGCAAGTGCAACGGAGCTGCGGGGGGCTTTCTGGCTATGACGAAATGCCGGTGGAGCCCCCCCACGCAGCACAGAGCCCCGCTGCAGCCACACTACAGAGCCCCGACACCACCGCACCACAGGGCACAGGGAGGCTCATCGGACCGCCGCCACGGGACCGCCGCCACCACCGAATTTGTGAGTATATTGCGACCATAAGACGCACCCTTTCGCCAAATTGGTTTGGGGATGATGAGCAAGGCTCTACTTGGTGAGTTAAAGCGGTAATTATGAGATGGAAACAGTTAAAGGGTCCTTATTAAAAAATACACACACAAAAAATACCTTAGTTTGAAATCCAATTTTCCTTTTTAATAAAAAAAAACCATTCTTTCCAGTTTCCCTTGTAGCCTGCTGTGTCGTGTCTGCATCTCCTGCTATCAGATAAGACAATTTCTTATTTTGTGTTTTTGCTATATTTTTGCATTTTGTCCTGCACTTCTGTGGGGCCTTCTGGGTCCCCTCCGGGGGCTTTTGCCCTCTCAGTTTAGTCCAGCCACTGTGTTTTGTACTTTTGCTTTTTGCAGTTTTTTCAGTGGCTGCTGTTTTTGTTACACCAGAGAACTAATTTAGGTGGTAGAGGTCGTGTGATCTCAGGTGATTTTGAAATTAGTAGAGTTGGTGTTTTTCAGGGTTTTCTGGGATTGCAGTAAGTACCCTTCCTGTCCTTTTCTATTTAGATAGTTTGGGCCCCAGCGTTTGCTCATACTATTTTCTTTCTGTGTCAGTATTTCCTCTTGTCTAACCGCCATTACATGTTTGGGGCTTTCTATTATCTTTGGGGTTCTGCTCCGGGGCAGATAGCTTTCCTATTTCTATCTTTAGGTGTAGTTAGTTTCTCAGGCTGTGACGTGGCGTCTAGGACCATCGTAGGAACGCTCCACGGCTGCCTCTAGTTGCGGTGGTTAGTCAGGGTACTGCAATCTCATAGATTCCAACTGCTCTGGTGTATTTCCTTTTTTACCTGCACTCCTCAGCTACCGTAACACAACAGTATCACCGGCCATAAAAATTGTATGGTACTCACAGAAGGGAAAAAATATTTTGAAGGAAGAAAAGTTGTCAGAGATATTTTTCTGTTTGTTGCATTTTTTTTTTCCCTCTGTATCTCTGGGTGCTGGGGAGGATCTTTTCTCCCAATGGAGTTTGCACAGTTGTCTGGCCGTGTGGATCAGCTTGCCACTGAGGTTCGGAGTATTGCTGCATATCTTGCTAGGTTGCCTGTTGTGGAACCTAGGATCCCCATGCCAGATTTGTTTTCAGGGGATCGAGCTAAGTTTCAGAATTTCAAAAATAATTGTAAATTGTTTCTTGCCTTAAAATCTAAGTCCTCAGGAAACGCAGCGCAGCAGGTTCAAATTGTCATCTCTCTCCTGCGCGGCGATCCTCAGGATTGGGCTTTTTCCCTCACACCTGGGGATCCTGTTTTGAGTGATGTTGATGCATTTTTTCAGGCTTTGGGTTATTGTACGATGAGCCTAATGTCACTGATCAAGCTGAAAAAGCCTTGTTGGCATTAAATCAGGGGCTTGATGACGCTGAGTTATACTGTCAGAGATTCCGTAGGTGGGCAGTCCTGACCAAATGGAATGACGACGCTTTGGCGGCCCTTTTCCGGAAGGGTCTGTCGGATAATGTAAAGGATGTTATGGTGGGATTCCCTGTCCCCTCTGGTCTCAATGATTCTATGTCATTAGCGATTCAAATTGACAGACGTTTGCGTGAGCAGAGAAGTATGCGTGGAGTGGTGTTGCCTTGTGAGCCAGCTGCTGAGCCCATGCAGTGTGATGGAGTGGTGTCTGGGGCACAGCGTCATGAGTTTCGAAAGCGCAATGGGTTATGTTTCTACTGTGGTGATGCCTCTCATGCTATTTCAGTCTGCCCTAAGCGGGAAGACGTTTTGCACGCTCAGTTGTCTTGGGTAGTGTTCAGACTAAGTTTTTATTAACTGTCACTCTGATATGCTCTCTGTCCTCATTTTCTGCTCAGGCTTTCGTTGATTCTGGAGCAGCTATTAACCTGATGGATTATGATTTTGCTAAAT
The DNA here is from genome assembly GCA_033576555.1 of Oophaga sylvatica. NCBI lineage: Eukaryota > Metazoa > Chordata > Amphibia > Anura > Dendrobatidae > Oophaga > Oophaga sylvatica. The sequence continues at coordinate 126,323,412 of JARQOD010000006.1, forward strand.
GTTGTGGATTTCCCTTGATACCCCTACAGAAGTCTATTCCCCTACTGGGGATCGATTCTACCCCTTTGGCTGAGAATAAACCCCAGTTTTCTACTCAGGTGATAATGAGGGTTGAACCTGATCACCAGGAGTGCTGCAAATTTTTGGTTCTATATAATCTGCATGACATTATCGTGCTGGGTTTCCCTTGGTTACAGTCTCATAATCCTGTTTTGGATTGGAAATCTGTGTCTGTAACCAGTTGGGGCTGCCAATGTGTTAATACCAACACTCCTGTTTTTTCTGCCTCCCCCCAGGCTGAGGATGTTCCTGACTTTTTGTTTGATTTTTCTGATGTGTTTAGCGAAAGTAAATCTGCATCCTTACCTCCCCATAGGAGCTATGACTGCGCTATTGAATTAGTGCCAGGTAGTAAATTCCCTAAGGGTCGCCTTTTTAACTTGTCTGTACCTGAACATGACGCTATGCGGTCTTATATCAAGGAATCATTGGAGAAGGGTCATATCAGACCATCCTCTTCACCCTTAGGTGCCGGTTTTTTCTTTGTGGCCAAAAAAGATGGTTCATTAAGGCCGTGTATTGATTATCATCTCTTGAACAATATTACTGTGAAATATCAATACCCGTTACCCTTGATTTCTGACCTGTTTTCCGGGGTGAAAAACGCTACTTGGTTTACCAAGCTTGACCTCAGGGGGCGTATAACCTTATTCGCATTAAGCACGGGATGAATGGAAGACGGCATTTAACACCCTGAAGGGCATTTTGAGTACCTTGTGATGCCCTTTGGGCTCACTAATGCTCCTTCCGTCTTCCAGTCCTTCATGAATGACATTTTCAGGGATTTTGTGGACAAGTTTCTGATTGTTTATTTGGATGATATCTTGATTTTTTCTAATGACTGGGACTCTCATGCGAAACATGTTCGAACTGTATTCCAGATTTTGAGAGAGAATGCTCTGTATGTGAAGGGATCAAAGTGTCTTTTTGGCGTACAGAAGATCTCATTTCTGGATTCATTTTGTCCCCATCTGTTATTGAAATGGACCCGGTCAAGGTTCAGGCCATCTGTGATTGGGTCCAACCTACTTCATTAAAGGCTCTTCAGAGATTTTTGGGTTTTGCCAATTTTTATCGTAAATTTATTGGTAATTTCTCTGTTATTGTTAAACCATTAACTGATTTGACCAGAAAGGGTTCTGATGTGGTGAATTGGCCTCCTGAGGCAGTCTCTGCGTTTCAGGAACTTAAGCAGAGATTCACTTCTGCTCCTGTTCTACGGCAGCCTGATGTTTCTCTGCCATTTCAGGTGGAGGTTGATGCCTCTGAAATTGGGGCAGGTGCCGTTTTGTCCCAAAAAGATCCAGAGACCTCTAAAAGTAACCCTTGTGCCTTTTTCTCTCGAAAATTTTCTCCTACTGAACGTAATTATGACGTGGGTAATCGGGAGTTATTGGCCATGAAGTGGGCTTTTGAAGAGTGGAGACATTGGCTGGAGGGAGCCAAACATCAGGTGGTGGTCCTTACGGACCATAAGAATCTGGTCTATCTGGAATCTGCCAAGCGACTCAATCCTAGACAGGCCAGGTGGGCCTTGTTTTTCACACGTTTTAATTTTGTGGTTTCCTTTCTTCCTGGCACTAAGAATGTTAAGGCGGATGCCCTCTCGAGGAGTTTCCTTGCGGACTCTCCTGAGCTATCTGATCCCTCTGTTATTTTGAAGGAGGGTGTAGTTCTTTCCGCCATCTCGCCTAATTTGAGACTTGCTCTGGAGGGTGTCAGGAGGATAGGCCCGAGCGCTGCCCTGTTGGAAAATTGTTTGTCCCGGACCAATGGAAAAAGAGTGTGATGTCTGAGATTCATTGTTCCGCATTGGCTGGGCATCCCGGAATTTTTGGTACCAGAGACTTGGTTAGTCGGTCCTTTTGGTGGCCTACCTTGTCTCGCGATGTCAGGGAATTTGTGCAGTCCTGCGGGACTTGCTCTCGCTCCAAGCCTTGCTCTCGCTCTAGTGGTTTGTTGATGCCATTGCCTGTGCCCAAGAGACCATGGACCCATATCTCTATGGATTTCATTTCCGATCTTCCTGTTTCTCAGAGAATGACCACCATCTGGGTAATTTGTGATAGGTTTTCCAAATGATACATCTTGTGCCATTACCTAAGTTGCCTTCCTCCTCTGAATTGGTGCCGTTGTTCCTTCAGCACGTGGTTCGTTTACACGGCATTCCTGAGAACATTGTGTCTGACAGAGGAGTCCAGTTTGTTTCCAGATTTTGGAGGACTTTTGTTCTAAACTGGGTGTTCAATTGTCTTTCTCCTCGGCATTTCATCCTCAGACCAATGGTCAAACTGAGAGAACAAACCAGACATTGGAGACTTATCTAAGATGCTTTGTGTCTGCTGATCAGGATGACTGGGTCTCTTTTTTGCCTTTGGCTGAGTTTGCTCTTAATAATAGGGCTAGCTCTGCCACTTTGATGTCTCCGTTTTTCTGTAATTCTGGGTTTCACCCTCGATTTTCTTCAGGACAGACGGAGGCTTCTGTCTGTCCAGGTGTTGACTCTGTTGTTGAGCGTATGCAGCAGATTTGGGACCAGTAGTGGAGAGGTTGTCCCTCTCTCAGGAGAAGGCCCAGCGTTTGCTAACCGGCATAGGACTGATGGTCCTCGGTTTAAAGTGGGGGACTTGGTCTGGTTGTCCTCAAAGAATATTCCTATGAGAGTAGCATCTCCTAAATTTAAGCCTAGGTTCATTGGACCTTATAAGATCATGGAGATTATTAATCCTGTTTCTTTTCGTTTGCTTCTTCCAGGGACATTTAAGATCCATAACGTGTTCCACAAGTCCTTGTTGAAGAGGTTTGTTGAGCCAGTGGTTCCTGCTGCTGTGCCTCCTGACCCTGTTTTGGTTGAGGGCAATCTGGAGTATGTGGTTGAGAAAATATTGGATTCTCGTTTTTTCTAGACGAAGACTCCAGTATTTGGTTAAATGGAGAGGTTATGGTCAGGAAGATAATTCTTGGGTGTTTGCTTCGGACATCCATGCTAGGAGACTTATCCGTGCGTATCATAGAACTCATCCTGACCGACCTGGTTGCTCAAATGAGGGTTCGGTGACCCCTCCTCAAGGGGGGGTACTGTTGTGAATTGGGTTTGAGATGAGTTCTGAGCAGAGGCTCCCTCTGGTGGTTACAAGCGGTACTAGTGAGGATTGGGAATCAGTGTTACTGATTGGTCTTATTTAAGGGAATCATTTTCCCATCAGGGTTGCCGGTGATCAATTGTTCTGGTCTGAATCCTTCTTTCCAGTTTCCCTTGTAGCCTGCTGTGTATTAAATTGCATATTTTCAATAAAAATTCTTAATTTTTTTTGTTGCCTAATATTTTTGGCAATTTGTCCTGCACTTCTGTGGACCCATTGTGGGTAACCACTCGGGGGCATTTGCCTCAGAGTTAGAAGACCCGTGTTTTGTACTTTTCTTTTTGCAGATATTTTCGTGGGCGGCTGTGTTTGTTCTCAAATACTAATGTGGCGGTAGGGTCGTGGATCTCAGTGGGGTGTTTGAATTCAGTAGCCTGTGTTTTTCGGGTTTCGGGATGCTGTAAGTGGTACACTCTGTCTGCATTAGGGGGCCCCCCGGCATTCATTCTTATGCCAGTAAGCCCCCCGTCAACTCCGTTACATTGTCATGGGGGCTTCGATAAGATCCTGGGGCCTCTGGACGTGGCCGCACTAGCTATTCAGATCTCTAACGAATCTTTGGCGAGTAGTTTCTCAGCATGTGAACGTGGCCTCCTGGAGGCCACCGTTGAGAAGCAACGGCTGCCTCTAGTTGACAGCGTGGAGCTAGTACCAGGGTGCAGCACACTACAGATCCCAACTGCTCGGGAAGGAGCTCTTTTAACCTGCACCCTCCGCTACCACGAATAAACACCATAAGACGCACCCCCATTTCCCCCAAAAATTTTTTGGGAAAAAAGTGCGTCTTATGGTCCGAAAAATACGGTAAGTTAAAGAATCACACACAGTAAAAGGTCCTTCAATTAACAAAACACACACAAAAAATAACCTTTATTTGAAATAAACCCCCCACCATCTTTTACCCATTTATTAATGTAAAAATAAGAAAACACAGTATTCCTCACCTGTCCGCCGATAATCCTTATGTCCCACAACGTGCTCCAACTCTGCTAAATCTGGATGCATTGCCGATCGGTGGCATAATGCAACCGCTCAGCCCTACATCCAGGAGACACTGAGCTGAGCGTGAGAGCAAAGCTTCAATGCCAAGCAGTTTGTCAATAAACGGGGTTCATAGCCAATGAACTCCAGTAGCCAACAGGTATGCCCCTGGGCAGATCCTGGTACTGCAGCTAATATCCCTAGTGGTCAGGTTCGCTGACACTGATTAGCTCTATGTTCAGACACACCGGTCTAGGATACTGAATCAGGGACTTGCCATACACAGACCTGGGGACAATGTTCAGTCATTGGCCACACTGGGACCAGGGGACTTCGGATTCAGAGTTGGCCACTCCAGGACCAGGGGGCAACATTCATGCACTGGCCGCACTGGGACCAGGGGACTTCGGATTCTGAATTGGCCACTCCAGAACCAGGGGACAACATTCAGGCACTGACCGCACTGGGACAAGGGCATGAGGTTCAGGAGTCTGGCTGCACTGGGACTAGGAATTTGGGTTCAGGATACTGGCCACGCCGGGACCAGGGATTTGGGTTCAGGACATGGCCACACTGGGGACAGGGGACCTCACAACTGTACTGGTAGAACACCAACTACCTAATGACTGAACTCATTGCTTGGCAACTCCCAAAGTCGACTTTCACAGATTCTACATGGGTTGCTGCCTCAAAAGGCTGGGAAGAGGTGGTCTTTGAAAGGACAGAGCCAGACGTGACATCTGCCTCACACGTGTCACCTGTCTGATCTGTTCCTGGAAGCTGGGAAAGGATGCTTTTGCAGAAGGTTCTGGGTTCGGTTCATCGAAGACCATATGGAAGGCGACCAGGGGGAATGAGCCATGGCAGGGCATCTCCTACTAGGTAGGACATCAGGAATCCCACCTTGGCCCGATCAGAGGAAAACTGCTGTCTGAAACTTCATAGTGCCACATGCACTGCTCCAGTAACCCACGGCACGGCTTTGGATCCCATAGTACCGAAGTGGATCAGACAGGACAGGTTCCGGGAACACAAGTTTCAGAGTGTGCAGACGTCAGAGTTTCCAATCGGGCATCTAGTATTGTCAGATGGAGCAAAATTTTTTCCTAGCTCTCTCGCTGATAGCGCAGCTGCCGACACAGCTCCGGGAGCAGAGAGGACATGGGATCAGCGGCGCCCAGGGCCTAGAAAACTGTTATGCCCAATGGTGAAGCACATGGATTTCTGGACCCATTGCGCTACAGGATCGGGACTTTCCATGAAGGGGTGTGGTTAAGCAACTACCAGGTGTTCACTGGAGCTACTGATGGTGGAGACAGACTGGGTTGCAGGTAGCCACCAGGTACCACTCCTGAGCGTATCTCAGTACTGCAGCTGCTTACCCCAGGGGTCAGGTTTTCTGACACTTATTAGGGCTATGTTCAGACACACCGGTCTATGATACTGTCACGGGTGTGTCAGAAGCTGCAAACAGTCACACTGCATCAAGCTGCAGAAGGTCTCAGCAGTTGGGTTTGCAGACTCCTTCCTAATCCTTCTGAATTTAGGACCCAGTGGCAACCTCCCCTGGCTCTAGTTGACACACCGGCACCAGAATGTTTTTAACTCCCAGCTTGGTGCTGGGAGTAGCCGGTGATATTTCCATGTCCCTGTTGAGGCTTGGAGTTATAGCAGTTGGCTATTTTCCTCTTTGGTGTTTGGAGGAGGTCTGCCTTTCTCTCTGTTACCGCCGAGAGAATCAGCTCTACACCAAATTCGGGAAGTGCATCTTTAAGCAGACCTCGTTGCCTTTCTTGGGATGTATTATCTCCGATTCTGGTCTTATGACGGATCCCGAGAAGGTGTCTGCCATCCTCAACTGGCCACGACCGCAGGGTATTAAAGCCATACAACATTTCCTTGGCTTTGCAAATTACTACTGACAATTCATCCCTCATTACTCTTCTTTATCTCAGCCAATCTCATCCCTCATCCGTAAGGGGTCCAATCCCAAGGTCTGGTTGTCAGCAGTGGAGAGTGCCTTTGTAACCCTAAAACATTTGTTTGCGAAAGCTCCAGTATTACATTGTCCAGAGGGCAGTAAACCATTCATTCTCGAGGTGGACACTTCATCCATGGGAGCGGGTGCTGTACTCTCTCAGAAGTCTCCTTCTGGTCGTTTAGTTCCCTGTGGTTTTTCTCCAGAGGACTCTCTACCTCCAAACGCAACTATTTTATCGGGGACAGGGAGTTATTGGCCATTAAGATGGCATCGGAGGAAAGGTGGTATCTCCTGGAGGGAGCTGTACATTCTTTTGTCATGTACACCGAGAACAAAAATTTATCGTACATTCAGTCTGCTCGAAGGCTTAATCCTCGACAAGCCAGGTGGTCTTTGCTTTTTGCTCGGTTTGACATCGAACTCCGCTTTAGGCCAGGCATTAAGAATGCCAAAGCAGACGCATTGTCTAGATCCTTCCTGTTGGAGGATACTGTTAGCAGCGGATTAACCAGCGTAACATCCGGAGTCAACAACAGAGAATGTAGATTTATTCACATCCAGTATAGACAGCTTACAACACAGCATGAAATGTGATCAGCCTGATATCTGCTATGGCTGCAGCATTAAAAACATTACAAGAACACAGGAAGAGAAGGAGGAGGCATCCTGTCTGTGAGTGAGGTTTTTTTTTTTTACAAAACTTTGTTAACAACCTCACAATATGCACAACATATCAAACAGTACAGTAGTAGTTGTTGCAATACATACAAATCAATATGCATTATTCCAACACCCCCACTCAACAACTACTTATCCTCTTATTCCCATTGTGGTTCTCAATTCTTGGAACCTGGCTCGTGGCAATGGCTTTGTCATAATGTCAGCTAGCATCTTATCAGTTTCACAATAGACAAACTGAATTGTGCCACGATCTATCAAATCACGTAGATGATGGTGTCTGACGTCAATGTGCTTGGTTCTAGCACTGATCTTTTCACTGCATGCAAGTTTAATGCATCCTTGGTTGTCCTCATAAATCACCGTCGGCTGAGTTGACGGTTTGCCAAGATCGTCCATCAATTGTCTTAGCCAAACGACCTCCTGGCTTGCATAGGCTGCGGACAAATACTCCGCTTCTGTGGATGACAAGGCAACAGACACTTGTTTCCTACTAGACCAGGAGATTGAACTGTCTCCAACTTTAAACAAGTATCCGCTTGTGGATTTGCGATCACGCGAATCACCAGCCCAATCCGCATCTACATAGCCGGTAAGTTCTAGATCTCCCGCTGCAGATAGTTTTAAATTTACATCTTGCGTTTCTTTCAAATATCGCAGAAGTCTTTTAACAGCATTCCAGTCTCTTTGGCGCGGTTTTTCCACATATCTGCAAAGGATTCCAACTGTTGTTGTGATATCCGGTCGAGTCATAGTTGATATGTACAGAAGTGCCCCCACTGCCTGACAATATTTCTCATTGTTAGGCAACAGGTCATCTTCTTCCAGCTTCAGGTCGGATGATTCCATTGGGGTTGATATACCTTTGGCCTCTGACATTCCAAATTGATTCAGAATCAAATTAATTTTTGCACTTTGGTTTAGAAGAAAACTCCCATCTTCCTCTCTCTGGATTTGGATTCCTAGATAATATGTCACACTTCCAAGGTCTTTTGTTTCAAAATGCTGATTCAGAATTTCAGTCATTTTTCCAATTTCTGCGTCTTCTTGATGAACTACAATCACATCGTCCACATATAAGAGAATATACATCCACTTTCCATCTGTATGTTTTGTGTATAAGCATGGATCTGCTTGACCTCTTTTAAATCCTTCTTCCAACAAGACTTTATTCATCTTGGTGTTCCATGCTCTTGCTGATTGCTTAAGACCATAGAGAGATTTTTGTAGTTTGCAAACAAGATTCGCTTCACCTCTTTTTACATAACCTTCAGGTTGAGTCATGCGTAAGTCCTCCTCAATATCACCATTTAAGAAAACAGTTTTTATATCCAAATGTCTGACATACATCTTTTGTACAGCAGCTACAGCTAACAAAGCTCTGAACGTAGTCTGTTTAGCGACTGGAGCAAATGTAGCATCGTAATGTTCGCCATACTTTTGAGAATATCCTTTTGCGACCAACCTTGCTTTAAATCTGTGGACTTTACCTTCAGAGTCATATTTGGTTTTAAAGACCCACTTGCACTTGATTGCCTTTTTGCCCTGTGGTAGCTTGGTGAGTTTCCAAGTTTGGAGTTGATGAAGCGACTTGATTTCCTCATTAGCGGCATCAATCCACTTTGTTCTTTCATGGATAGGTAGTCCTTGCATTTCATCCCATGACTGCGGCTCTGACTCAGGTAGTGTCTTGACAATGTAGGATAGACGTTTAGCTGGTATACCGTTGTTTGATCTTGACGATCTTCTGATTTCAGATTCTTCTGATTTTTCTGTTGTTCCTTCGGTGGTTGAAGAATCCAGCCAGACTTCTACATCCTCCTTGTTGTTGTCTTGTAATTGTGACTTCAGCTGGACTACTGGAGTGATGTCACAAAACTTGGGTGATACAAAGTTCTCATCAATCACTACATCTCTGCTTATTGTGACCTTGTTTGTTTCTGTAGATTTTGTAGAATCCTATAACCTTTCTGGGTTTCACTGTAGCCTATCAGGATACCTTCTTTAGCGTGAGATTCCCACTTAGTTCTCTTTTCTTTGGGAATATGTACAAATGCTTTACTTCCGAATATTCTTATGTGGTGCAGTTTTGGCTTTCTGCTGTTCCATTGCTCAAATGGAGTTTTCTCTGTAGCTTTACCTGGTAGTCTGTTCTGAAGATAGCAAGCTGTCATGATTGCCTCACCCCAATATGTTGTAGGCAGATTTGCATCAAATAACATACTTCTTGCACTTTCACAGAGTGTTCCGTTCCTTCTTTCCGCAACACCATTTTGCTCAGGGTTGTACGGTACAGTGGTCTGAAATAGGATTCCATTTTTCTTTAGAATGCTCTGTGTCTCATTGCTTGTATATTCAGTCCCATTATCTGCACGTAGAATCTTTGGCATTCTTCCAAATTTATTATATACCTCAGCTAGATATATTTCAAGTTTCTCTGGAACTTCTATCTTGCTGTGAAGCAGATGGACAACTGTATATCTGGAATGATCATCAATAAATGTGAGAAAATATCTCTTCTTCCCAGGAGTCTGAGTGCTCATTGGACCACAGACATCTGTGTGTATTAAATCTAGTGGCTGTTCTGTTCTTGTAGTACTTCTCTTAGGAAAAGCTTTTCTAGACATTTTCCCTTTGATGCAGCTAGTACACTTCATTGTCTGGTTACATAGATCAATTGTGATATCATCAGCTAGTTGCTTCTGAACTAACTTTCTTATTGCTTCTGGGTCTCTGTGTGCCAGACGCCTATGCCATACATGAATACAGTTATTGTGCTCTTCTTGTTGAGCAGTATACACACACTCTTTACATTTCAGCTGATAAAGTTCATCTGTGATTTTTCCCTCTGCTAGTGTGTGACCCTCTTTTGAGATGATGCAGCTATCATGCTTAAATGTAACTTCATTTCCTTGTTTTGTGAGTTTCTTCACAGATAGTAAATTACTCTCAAGACTAGGCACATAGAGCACATCTTTTACTGGGATCTTCCTGCTTTGTGTTGGTGAGATTTGACAATCAATATAACCATCTCCTATGCCTTCTGAACTCATGTACTGACCATTAGCCATAATCACTTTCTCTGACTTATTTTGATTAAGCTTAGAAAAGAAGTCTCTGTTATTAGTCATGTGACTAGTTGCTCCATAGTCTATACACCATGCATTCTTTGATGTATTTGCACTGACATTAAATGCAATTTCAGTATTCACAGAATCATTTTCTCCAGACACAGCACTCTTAACCCTTTGCTGACTGTTTTGCTTTTTCAGCTGATTCATTCTAGCTTTCCAAACTCTGCAGTCGGCTTTCAAATGTCCTGATTTCTTGCAAACAAAACATTCACGTGTTTCTTTTAGGTGCTTTCTGTTATCATATAGACTCTGTGTTTGTAAAGCAGACTCTGTTTTGGTGCTTATACATTCTGCCTTCCATTTATATTCATCTATAAGCTTCCCTCTTACATACTCCAGAGTAAGCTCATCATCTGGGCGCGCATCTAGTGCGGTCACAAGCGTGTCATAGCTCTCTGGAAGACCACTAAGCAGTAATGCGGCTACATAAAAGTCCTTCAGATCTCCCCCAATGCCTCTCAAGCGTTCTACAAGCTCTAGAATACTCTGATATACTCCTGCATATCCTGGCCTTTCTGTAGCTTAGACTGGTACAGTTTCCTCATAAGATACAGTTTATTGCTTAAATTAATCCTCTCATGTACCTTTTGCAGCTGCTCCCACATTTCTCTTGCAGTATCACATTTACACACATGAAATATCTGATCATCATCTATGCTGAGTGATATGGTACTCTGTGCTTTCTGATCCATCTCTATCCACTCCTGTGGTACTGGGTCAGGTTTAGGCTCCTATGTGTATTTCCACGTACCTTCCCTTATCAGCAGCATCTTCACTTTGAATTTCCAGGATTGATAGTTCTGGTTAGTGAGACTTGGTACTGTAAACTTCATGGAGTTGCTGCTGCTGGTGGCCATCTTTGCTCTCTTTCTTTTCTTTTCTCTGTGTCTGGGGATCTCTGGGACTCTAGGACTCTGGGAACTCTGGGCCCATAACCTGTTAGCAGCAGATTAACCAGCGTAACATCCGGAGTCAACAACAGAGAATGTAGATTTATTCACATCCAGTATAGACAGCTTACAACACAGCATGAAATGTGATCAGCCTGATATCTGCTATGGCTGCAGCATGAAAAACATTACAACAACACAGGAAGAGAAGGAGGAGGCATCCTGTCTGTGAGTGAGGTTTTTCTTTTTTTTACAAAACTTTGTTAACAACCTCACAATATGCACAACATATCAAACAGTACAGTAGTAGTTGTTGCAATACATACAAATCAATATGCATTATTCCAACAGATACTGAGGAAGAACCCTCTCATATTATCGACCCTACCAGAGTGGCCGACTGCGCTTTTATGCACGCCTAAGGCTATGGTTCCACGGTCCGGAACCATAGCGCTTTGGACGGAGCGGAAATTCCGCTCCGTCTAAGCCCCGCCCCCTTTATGACGCGCGATCTTTCCGGAGGTGTTCAGGACACCTCCGGAACACCTCCGGAAAGAGCGCAGGGCTACATAGCCCTGTGTTAATTCTGTTGCGGCGACGCACCGTCGCCGCAATACGCGAGGACATGCTGCGGTCTAAAAAGACGCGCCGCATGTCCGTTTACGCAGGTCTGCCACCTGCGTATTGTTACGCATGGTGGAGACGGGATTCCTTGAAATCCCCTCCACTATGCTGTAACATCTGGACGCTGCGTGTTTGGCGCTGCGCCAGCGCACAGCGCCAAACACGCAGCGTTTCCTGACCGTGGAAACTCACCCTTAAGAGACGGACACCGACGGATCATAGACCAGATGGCGCCCTCAGTGTCTCCATCTGCCTATGCTGACAGTCATATGTGAGGGATTCTTTTTATTCTGGACAAGTTGACATTTTTATTGGTACCATTTTGGGCCAAATAACATTTTTGATCACTTTCTAATCTGATTTTTGGGAGACAGAAAGAACAAAAACCAACAATTCATGTTGTTTTTTTTTTGCTGTTCACTATATGGTAAAAGTGAAAAAAAAATTGTTTTTGCATCTCTTTATTCTGAGAGCTATAACTTTGTTATTTCTCTGCTTATAGAGCAGTATGGAGGCTTGTTTTTGTGGGACAAAATTACATTTTAAGCTGTATCATTTTTATTAATATTTGTCTCTGATTCAATTGGGAGGCATGAAAAAAATCATAGCTTTTTTGCTACGTTTTTAATTATTTTTTTATGGAGTTCACTGAAGGGGTTAAATAGTGTGACAATTTTAGGCCAGTCTCACACGTCCAGATATTTCCGGTACCGGAAAAATCGGTTTCGGAGATATCCGTGTGCGTATGTCCGTGTAAAAACTTGGTATATCCATGTGGCACACGTGTGCCGCATCAGGACAACACGGACAGCTACAGTAAGCACTGTCCCCACCTGTGGTTCTGAAGCTGCTTGTCATTATTCTCCCTGCTCTGCCGGCAACAGCGAGCAGGGAGAATCAATGAAAAACCCGACGTGGGGTCCCCCTTAGGTTTTCAACCAACCCGGCAAAACTATACAGCTGGAGGCTGCTATTCTCAGGCTGGAAAGGGGCCATGATTATGGGCCCCCAGCCTAAAAACAGCAGCCCCCAGCTGCCCAGAGAAGGCGCATCTATTAGATGCGCCTATTCTGGAGCTTTGTCGGGTCCTACCCACTTGCCCTGTAGCCAGGGCCGCCATCAGGGCATTACAGCCCTGACTGGCGTATGGGGCCCAATCAGCAGAGGGGGCCCGCACCGGGCCCCGTCACCTACCGATCAGGCCCCACTGCCCCACCCCCAGCGGCAGGATTCTGCCGCTCCATTAACTGAACCTGTGTCCAGGACGCAGGTTCAGTTACTCTATTACCGTGCGGGCCCGCACGGTAATAGTTAACGCTGCCAGCCAATCGGAGGCTGGCAGCTGACGTCAGCGCGCACGTCGCCGGCGCCTGACGTCATTGTCAGTTGCCGGCGAGTGCGCGCTTTCTGTAGAGTGTGGATCTCTCGCCGCTGGAACGCGGCAAGGTAAGAAGAAAGATTTTTTTTTTTTAATATTGCAAGACGGAGCCGCGGCAGAATGGAGAGTGGGCAGGACTGGGGCAGAATGGAGAGTGGGCAAGACTGGGGGCAGAATGGAGAGTGGGCAGGACTGGGGGCAGAATGGAGAGTGGGCAGGACTGGGGGCAGAATGGAGATGGGGCAGGACTGGGGGCAGAATGGAGAGTGGGCAGGACTGGGGGCAGAATGGAGAGTGGGCAGGACTGGGGGCAGAATGGAGATGGGGCAGGACTGGGGGCAGAATGGAGACTGGGCAGGACTGGGGGCAGAATGGAGAGTGGGCAGGACTGGGGGCAGAATGGAGACTGGGCAGGACTGGGGGAAGAATAGAGATGGGGCAGGAATGGAGCAGAATGGAGAGTGGGCAGGACTGGGGGCAGAATGGAGATGGGGCAGGACTGGGGGCAGAATGGAGATGGGGCAGGACTGTGGACAGAATGGAGAGTGGGCAGGACTGGGGGCAGAATGGAGACTGGGCAGGACTGGGGGCAGAATGGAGATGGGGCAGGACTGGAGGCAGAATGGAGATGGGGCAGGACTGGGGGCAGAATGGAGAGTGGGCAGGACTGGGGGCAGAATGGAGATGGGGCAGGACTGGGGGTAGAATGGAGACTGGGCAGGACTGGGGGCAGAATGGAGAGTGGGCAGGACTGTAGGCAGAATGGAGACGGGGCAGGACTGGGGGCAGAATGGAGACTGGGCAGAACTGGGGGCAGAATGGAGAGTGGGCAGGACTGGGGGCAGAATGGAGATGGGCAGGGCGGGGCAGAATGGAGATGGGGCAGGACTGGGGGCAGAATGGAGATAGGGCAGGACTTTGGGCAGAATGGAGATGGGGCAGGACTGGGGGCAGAATGGAGATAGGGCAGGACTGGGGGCAGAATGGAGACTGGGCAGGACTGGGGGCAGAATGGAGATGGGGCAGGACTGGGGGCAGAATGAAGACTGGACGGGGAAGGATGGAGACGGGGCAGAATGGGAGACACTGGGGGGCAGATAGAGACGGAGCAGGATTGGAGACACTGGAGGCAGGATTGGTCATACAGACAGGGGGCAGAATGAAAGACATGGAGGCATTATTGAGACACTGGGGGCAGGATGGAAAAGGGGCAGGATTGGAGACAGGGCAGGATGGGAGACACTGGGGGCAGGATTGGAGACACTGGGGGCATGATTGGAGGCACTGGGGGCAGGATCGGAGGCACTGGAGGCAGGATTGGAGGCACTGGGGGCAGGATTGGAGACACTGGGGGCAGGATAAAAGACATGGGGCAGGGTTGGAGACAGATGGGGCAGGATGGGGAGATCATATGGGGCAGAATGGATACTCATGAGGGCGGGATGGGAGAACATATGGCTGAAGCCAGGAATGAGACACATGGGGCCAGGATGAGGGATATTATTTCCATAGGGGCTAATTAAGGGATATTATTACTGCAGTGATGTATTTTATTTTTTTGAGAATACTGTTTTAAATGGGGAGGCGGTCCTGTTACTGTGCAGAGCGACACTATGTTGCCTTTTTTTCTTCATCTGGTGTAGTTTAGAAGTTGGGAAAAAAATAAGTAATGTGTTCTGCATTTGGAGCTCTAGATAACTGTGTTATTTCCTGCAGAGATGAGCCCTGGCTGGAAGACGTGATGGCGGTCTGTGCTGGATGAAAGATGAAAAGCAAAGATGAAGGACTTCACCTAGAGACGTCACTGGTGAGTCAGTGTTACCTGTACACTGACACTATACACTGTATACAGAGCTCCTGTGTACAATGTCACTGGTGATTACTGTATTACCTGTACACAGACACTGCATACTAAGTACAGATCTCCTGTGTATAATGGCCCTTATGGTGATAGTATTGTGTTTTTTTTATTACTGATCAGTATTGTAGTATTCAGTCACTATGTGGTTGTAATTTGTGGTCTGGTCATGGTGCAGCGGTATTTGTTCCTTGTATGTGATATTATTTTGGTCACTGTGGTGGTAATATGTGGTCTGGTCATGGTGCGGTGGTATTTGATCCTTGTGGGCTCATACTCACTTGCTGGACAAAAACGGTCAGTTTTCAGGATGGTCCGATTATGTGCAATTGTCATACGATTTGCATGCGATTTTTTATAGCACCATCTATTGCATTAGCGATTATCATGCCAAAATCGCATCAAATCGCAGCATGTTTCGATTTTTTTCTCACACAGATTTCGGCTGAGAAAAAAATCGCAAATGAGATGTCACCTATTGAATAACATTGGTCCGATTTGAATCAGATTTTTTATCGGCTGAAAATCATTCGTTTTCGGCTCAAGTGAGTATGAGCCCTGTATGTGATATTATTGGTCATTTTAAAAATTGAAAAATAAAAATATACCTAAATTGTATTGGATATTTTAACAAATATTTAATAGGTTACAGTAGAGTAGGGCCCGGCCAAAAGTGTCTAATGTGTTACGGTGGCAGCTTAAAAAAATCTTTTGGCCAAAACTAGAGCTGCAGGCTATATGTGTGATCTGGTGATGGGAACTGTTAATGTGTGATTGGTGAGAAGTGGAGTTTTTCCAAGAGAGAGTGGTGGGACTGTAGACAGTTCGAGGGGTAGAGGCGGGGCTGGGGTGGAGGCGGGGCTGGGGTGGAGCCTGGGTGAAGTCTCAAGGGGGCCCCGAAAATTTTGCCAGTATGGGGCCCCGAAATTCCTAGTGGCAGCCCTGCCTGTAGCGGTGGCAAGTGGGGTTAATAAAGGGTTAATGCCACCTTGCTATTGTAAGGCCTCTTTCACACTTCAGTCGTGCGACGTCAGTCAAAATCCGCCAAAGTGTGAAAAAAGCGGAGCCACCATTTTTTTGGGCGATCCGCTTTTTTCCCATTGACTTGCATTAGTGGCGGATTTTGATGGATAGTCGTCCGTTAGGTCCGTTTTTTGACGAATCCGCCAAAAATTTGGCGTCCGCCGTTTTTGAAAAACGTCCAATGCAACGTTTTTTCTGTCCGCCAAAATGGCGGACTATGGCGAATCCGCCACATCCGCCAGTTTGTATAATGGCCGCCTATGGGTGGCGGATCCGCTGCCATCCATCTTTGACGGAATCCGCCAGCGGATCCGTCGCTTCCATAGAAAACCATACAAAATGCTGACAACACTGTCCGAGGTCTCTCTCTCTCTCCTCCGTGCCAGACATGCGTACCTGCATTTTCCGGGTTATATTCTGGGTTGAAAAGTTCATAGCGGATCCGTTTGCATTCGTTTTCCACCTTTTCTGGCGGATCCATAAAATCTGGCGGATTTTAACTGACGCCAAAAGACTGAAATGTGAAAGAGGCCTAAGGTGGCGTTAAGCCAGGCTTAGTAATGCATAGGTGTCAATAAGACACCTATGCATTACTAATCCTATAGTAAAGAAAGGGTTTAAATGAACATACACACAGTAACAATAAAGTCTTTTAATGAATGAATACACTACACAGGTTTTACATCTTTATTACACTGCCATTCCTTAATCGATGCCATCGATCTCCTGTAAAAAATATAAAATAAAAAGCAACAATATCCCATACCTATAAAATGAAGTGAAGAAGGCAATTTAAATGTGTGTCTAGTAACAGGTCTGAAATACAGACCAGGGATGATAACCCCACACATAGATGCCTGAATATAGAACAGACCAACTACAGTAAGCATAGCAACAAAGAAAAAATTGCAGTCACAAAGTCCACAAAATACAAAATTTTATTGAATAAAAATCAGAAAAAGGCAAGGAAGGGAAATGTGACCCAAATACACATAGTGGAAATAGGGCCAAGGAGATGAACATGACCTCTACAAAGCAACAAATGTGACCTGTACTACAATGATGAATAGTATAAATTACATGACCGACCAAAAAAATATATAATATCACCGTAACCACAATCTACCTCAGCCCACATAAAGTGTGGCATTGCAAACAGAGAGGTGGGCAGGGATATACAAAGTATGATGGTCAGAATAACAATAGAGTCTAATAGTAGCAGACATCAAATGAAGCAAATAATTACCCAGTGGTATAGAGGCCAGCTATCTCCAGGCCCTCTCCGACGCGCGTTTCGGAGTGAAACAAACACTCCTTCCTCAGGGGGCGTGGAGTCTGGGGTCAAATATACCTCTATTTATATGGCCAATAAGTTATGCGCACACGTGTTAAACGATACTGCCACTCACCAGCGCATACCACAGGACGCCGCTTCCGGAACACACATGGGGCCCCATGTGATCCGGATAGCGACGTCACCGGAAGTGACGCGGCAGGCAGCGGTAAAGAAGCCACGCGTGCGCAATATAACATGCGATGGGCAATTAAAAGGACGTGACCGTGAAAAAAGACGCACATGTGCGATCCCAAAGAGATCGCAAACCTGCGTAACTACAAAGGAGTGGCAAAAACACATAGAACTCTATGCGATACAGAACAGGTATCTTGAGACACATGTGCGATCCCAAAGAGATCGCAAACCTGCGTAGCTACAAAGGAGTGGCAAAAAACACATAGAACTCTATGCGATACAAGACAGATATCTTGAGACAACATGATCCATCAGGATACAATAATAACGCACATATGCAATCCCAAAGAAATCGCAAACATGCGTAAACTCCAAAAGGAGCGACACAAACCACATAAAACTATATGCGATACAAATAATATCAACATAATACATAAGGATACAATGGTAACGCACATGCGCAGTCTTGTTTAGAAAAAAAGAGACATCAATGATAACATGTAAAGATAGCGACCCACATGTGCGATCTCATAAAGTCGCAAATCTGTGTTTAACTCACAAGGCGCTGCAGGGAACGCATGGAAAACGTGCGATCTAAACAACACCAAAGTATGAGCAAGAACGACAAATAAGAATACAAGGGTAACGTATACATGCAACTAACATTTGAATGAATGGAAACAAAAAAACATAATACAAAAGAAAATAACAAATATCAAAATATATAAACTTAAACATAATAGATATATAATGAACATACAGAAAACAAAATATTCACTTATATACATTAAAATAATAATAATGTCCATTCAAACAAAAGGAAGAATAAATCCAAAATATCCAGAAATCTTGATTGAAGATAGATACATCCTGTAGAATAACGAAACCACGGCCAACGACAAGAAATATGAAAACCTAAAATAGCAAACAAAGTATTAAAATAAAATAAAACAAAACTATGCGGATCTGGGGAACAAAATAACTGCAGAAATGGGAGATCACAAAAAGGGAGCATAGGATATATTTTCGTTAAGACCATTTGGATGGATAGTTTGAAGAGTCCAAATCCATCTAGTCTCTGCCTGGGCCAGCCGTCGAGATAGATTCCCTCCTCTGATGTTAATCTTGAGACAATCAATGCCTCGCACCTTCAATAAAGAACCATCACAATTATGATGTTCATAAAAGTGACGGGGCAATGTTTTTAAAGAAGCTGCGTCCGTGCAGGCAGATGCGGCAGAAATGCCCAGAACGTGCTCTCTCACACAAACTTTTAATTGCCTCGTAGTGAGACCTACATAAAAGAGTCCACATGGGCAACTGGCACTATAGATCACATAACGAGTGGTACATGTGATACGCTTTTTAATCAAAAAATTCTTTGTACCATCAAAGTTCGTGAAAGATGAGCAACGTTCGATGTTAGGGCATGCCACACATCTGCTGCACGGAACACAGCCACCCCTAACAGTTATCGCATCCAAGAAGGTAGGGATAGGCTGGCCCAGATAGTGACTACTGGTCAAATGGTCACGAAGATTTCTGGCTCGTCTAAAAGTGAAGGACGGCCTCTCCGGGAGAAACTTGCAAATAATAGGATCCGTTTTCAGTATTGGCCAAGCATTCTGAACTGCTCTACGCATTTTATCATGATGAGGATGATATATAGTAATAAACCTAACTGTGTTGGAATCCTTAGGAGTCGTAGGTTTATATAATAAATCATTCCTTATGGAATACTTGGCCCTGTGGTACGCCTTCTTAATACTACGTCTACTATAACCCCTCTCAAGGAAACGCATTTTTAGTTCCTCGGCTCGCTTCTCAAAATCCACCTGTGTGGAGCAGATACGTCGAAGTCGAAGGAACTGCCCAACAGGAATCGCATTAACCACATGCGAAGGATGACAAGAGGAAGCATGTAACACTGAATTAGTAGCGGTCTCTTTACGAAAAATATCCGTCTGGATAGTATTCGAACTGTCTCTCTTGATAGTCACATCAAGGAAATCGATTTTAGCTGGTTCCCAAACCAGGGTTAGTTTTATATTCAGATCGTTACAATTTAACATGGTAATAAATTGCGCAAGGTCGATGGATGTGACCTGCCAGATAAAGAAGATGTCGTCGATATACCTTCCCCAAAAAGAGACACGGTCTATCGACCCCTGTTTATCTGAAAGGAAAAGATCCCTCTCCCAGAGCCCCAGGAAGAGGTTGGCGTACGACGGGGCAAAGGCCGCACCCATAGCCGTCCCCTGGAGCTGCAGGTAGAAGGATCCCTTAAACACAAAAAAATTGTGAGTAAGGGTGAACTCTAACAGCTCCAGGAGTAGATCCCTCAAACCGGTGGAAAGTGTGGAGGAGTCCAGAAAATATCGGACAGCCGCCAAACCATCAGAATGCCTGATGTTGGTATAGAGGGATTCCATATCAGCTGAAGCTAATAGAGTATCACCCTCTAAACACAATCCATCGACCTTGCGCAATAACTCACCCGTATCTTTGAGGAAAGAGGGGAGGTCGGCAACTAAAGGTTGTAAATAATGGTCTATCCATTTGTTCACATTTTCCAAGAGGTTCCCCCTGCCAGATACAATTGGTCTGCCGGGGGTGTCGAGCGATTTTTGTGAATTTTGGGCAATAGATATAAAGTAGCCACAGTTGGTTCTTTAATTCGTAGTGCCGAAGCCAGCTCACTGGTGATAACGCCGTTGTGTACCGCTTTATTTAAGATGTCCTCTAATTTTGCGGAATAGGCCAGGAGAGGGTTATAAGTAAGTTTCCTATAGCATACAGTGTCATATAATTGTCTATAGGCCTCTCTTTTGTACATGGATTTTGGCCACACAACCACGTTACCACCTTTGTCAGCTGGCTTCAGCACGACGTCAGGCAATTCCTGAAGATATTTAAGACGAGTTCTCTCAGCCTTAGTAAGGTTATCATACAAACTCCTCACTGGAATTTTAGATAAATCATTCGCCACCACCCTAACAAACAAATCAATGCTGGGACAAGATGTGAATGGGGGGTACCTCTTGGAACAGGGACGAATGGAGGGAGGAATCTTACCTCCATCAGAGACGTTTTCTAGTGCCAATTCCTCCAATATCCTTACTGCCTCCTGTTCCTCTTCTGTGGGGAAAAGATGTGAAATATCACAATTAGAGTAATACCTTTTAAAAAACAACGATCTGGCGAAGATGTGAAGGTCCTTAACACCCGTGAAGGGATCATATTTGGAAGTGGGAGAAAAGGACAGCCCCCTACCAAGAAGAGACAGATCAGCTACTGACAGTATATGATCACTCAAATTAATCACCTTGTTGTCATGGCAATTAACTTCGGGCGGATTAACATTGCGTCTCTTGTAGGACTGATAGGCATGACTGCGTAGTCTATTGGTGTCAAAAATCCCATGGGAAGTATTAGAGGCAGATGACATATCCGAAAGTTCACTCAAGGAGGAAACTGAAGCACTGGAAGTCGTTCTATGTATATTAGTTTGTACGCTCTTCCTCCAAAAGTATATTTTCTTGACTTGATAGTCCCTAGAGTCTCTTGTATATTTTTTAAGCTAGTTCTCCTGTATCTTTTTAACCAGTTGATCCAAGGAGTTCTCCATATCCGATTCAAATAGTGAAATTCTCTCCGGCGTACAGCCACTACGAATCTCAACCTGCATGCTATCTATGTTTTTATCCAATTCAGCAATATTTTCAGAATTTAAATTAATTAATAATTGCATAAGAGAAAAGGAACACATATCGCATGCCTCTTCCCATTTAGAAATAAATTGTTGATTGTCAACAGGGAAGGTAGGTATAACACGAACCCTAAGGCCTCTAGGGATCATCTTATTAGCAACGTATTTCTCCAAGAAAAGTCTATTCCACCATAATTTAGACCTTCTTAACAGCAAATTTTTCACACTAGAAAATTTGGCATCCCAACTTGGATCACCCAAATTCTGCACGTCATCCCCGCCTGTGCCAAAAACCTGATCCATCTACGTGAGCCAAGCTTTCTCCTTCGCTCGGTAATCCATACTCCTCACTGAAAAAAATGCTGTGCAAAACACAGCCAGAATTAGACATATAAAATGAAGTGAAGAAGGCAATTTAAATGTGTGTCTAGTAACAGGTCTGAAATACAGACCAGGGATGATAACCCCACACATAGATGCCTGAATATAGAACAGACCAACTGCAGTAAGCATAGCAACAAAGAAAAAATTGCAGTCACAAAGTCCACAAAATACAAAATTTTATTGATTAAAAATCAGAAAAAGGCAAGGAAGGGAAATGTGACCCAAATACACATAGTGGAAATAGGGCCAAGGAGATGAACATGACCTCTACAAAGCAACAAATGTGACCTGTACTACAATGATGAATAGTATAAATTACATGACCGACCAAAAAAATATATAATATCACCGTAACCACAATCTACCTGAGCCCACATAAAGTGTGGCATTGCAAACAGAGAGGTGGGCAGGGATATACAAAGTATGATGGTCAGAATAACAATAGAGTCTAATAGTAGCAGACATCAAATGAAGCAAATAATTACCCAGTGGTATAGAGGCCAGCTATCTCCAGGCCCTCCCCGACGCGCGTTTTGGAGTGAAACAAACACTCCTTCCTCAGGGGGCGTGGAGTCTGGGGTCAAATATACCTCTATTTATATGGCCAATAAGTTATGCGCACACGTGTTAAACGATACCGCCACTCACCAGCGCATACCACAGGACGCCGCTTCCGGAACACACATGGGGCCCCATGTGATCCGGATAGCGACGTCACCGGAAGTGACGCGGCAGGCAGCGGTAAAGAAGCCACGCGTGCGCAATATAACATGCGATGGGCAATTAAAAGGACGTGACCGTGAAAAAAGACGCACATGTGCGATCCCAAAGAGATCGCAAACCTGCGTAGCTACAAAGGAGTGGCAAAAAACACATAGAACTCTATGCGATACAAGACAGATATCTTGAGACAACATGATCCATCAGGATACAATAATAACGCACATATGCGATCCCAAAGAAATCTCAAACATGCGTAAACTCCAAAAGGAGCGACACAAACCACATAAAACTATATGCGATACAAATAATATCAACATAATACATAAGGATACAATGGTAACGCACATGCGCAGTCTTGTTTAGAAAAAAAGAGACATCAATGATAACGTGAAGATAGCGACCCACATGTGCGATCTCACAAAGTCGCAAATCTGTGTTTAACTCACAAGGCGCTGCAGGGAACGCATGGAAAACCATGCGATCTAAACAACACCAAAGTATGAGCAAGAACGACAAATACCTGTCCGGCGATCAGTCAAGTCCCACGGCGTAAATCCATCTCGGGGGTTAATCAGTTTACAGCTGGAGCTCTGCTAACGCAGCCGCTCTGGCTGTAAACCACTGGGGAATGAATGTGAGCAGCGAGCAGAGAGTCAGTGACGTCACCACTCTTCATTGAGTCTGTGCGCACTGCTTCCCATTCATTCCCCAGTAGTTTTGCCGGGTTGGTTGAAAACCTAAGGGGAATCCCACGTCGGGTTTTTCTTTTATTCTCCCTGCTCGCTGTTGCCGGCAGAGCAGGGAGAATAATGACAAGCAGCTTCAGTACCACAGGCAGAGGACAGCACTTACTGTAGCTGTCCGTGTGCACGTAGGGCTGTGTGAACAGTTCTCCGTGTGCACGTAGGGCTGTGTGAACAGTTCTCCGTGTGCACGTGTTCAGCATTTTTCGGACCGAGCGCTCCCACGAACACTGACATGTCTCCCTGTTTTCCACACGGACACACGGTCCGTGAAAACATGCTGACATGTGCAGAGACACATTGATTTTAATGTGTCTACGTGTGTCAGTGTCTCCGGTACGTGAGGAAACTGTCACTGCACGTACCGTAGCCACTGATGTGTGAAACCGGCCTCTCAGGGAAGGAAGCCTCTTAGACCATGCTCTCCGCATGGTCTAACAGGCTTGCCGTAGTTGGCTGACCCAGTGATTGTCATGACGATCATGCGTTTCCATGAAAATGATCGAGCCATGGCAATGATGTTGCGGAGTGCCGATCCAAAGGGAGAGGTAGCCACCTTCCTCTCCCAGCTTTCTAAATGCTGTGATTGCTATTGATCATGGCATCTAGGGGGTTAAATGGCCCAGGGTGGTGCGGGCGCTGCTTCTGGCAGTGACAGCCGGAGCTCAGGTACTGCTCTTGCACCTGCATAATCGCCATGATGTAAACTTATGTCAAATGACGTGAAGGGGTTAAAGAGTACCTGTATTTTTATTTACTAAATCAATAGGGCACGTGCAAATAAGAAGCTTTGTAATATATCTTATCAGAAAAATTGGCTTCTTTCTTCCCCCGGACTGATCACTTTCAATTCAGGGGCAAAATTTGAAAAATCTGTATTCAGTGAAGATAGATTTCCTCCTGAGATAGATTACAGTTGGCGCTTTTCAGTTCTATGGAGGGAGAAGCTGCGGTCAGACACAGACTTTCTCCTGTAAGTTCTCTACGGTTATAGTTCTCCATAGAACCTTATGAGCACCAACTGTCATCTCCTGGCTCGGTAATGGGAAACTGTCCACTGAGGACACATTGTACCTGTGATCTGAGAATGAAAAATCTGACCAGGAGGAGAAAGAAACTGATCTCTCTGAGATTTATCACGGGGGCCGTTGCCCCGGGCCCAGTCACATGCAGGGGCCCACTGGGAGACATGGCCAGTATCTGGTGTCAGGGAGAGAGCAGCACAATGCCGGATCCCTCTGCCACTGGTTGCAGTGCCTGTCTGTGTGCCCAGTGCACAGAGCTGCTGTCTCACCAGAGGAGCTTCTTCCTTCCTGGCAGGCAGCAGCTGCAGTTTCACTTTCTGCCCTGCAGGCTCTGGTTGTCTCAGCCACACTGGGTCCTAGTGCCCTCTGTGTGCAACACTGGACACTTCCTGGTCCTGCCTCAGCCACTGCCTGCAAGCTTCATTGGTAAGTGGGGATGGAATTTATTAAATTTATTCAGCTTAGGCATGTCATAGTCACTGTGGGGGGAATGTGAGAGGATGGGGGTATTGTGGGGGATCGGGTACAGGGCACTGGGGGTGAATGTAAGAGGATGGGGTATTGTGGGGGCTAGGGCACTGGAGGTTTACTGTGAGAGGATGGGGGTATTGTGGGGGAGGGGGTACAGGGCACTGGGGGGTGAATGTAAGAGGATGGGGTATTGTGGGGGCTAGGGCACTGGGGGTTTACTGTGAGAGGATGGGGGTATTGTGGGGGCTGAAGTGGGGGGGGCAACAGGGCACGGAGGGTGAATGTGAGAGGATGTGGGTATTGTGGGGTCAGGGGGACTGAGCACTGAGGGGTGCATGTGACAGGATGGGCTGTTGGGGTGTGGGTGGGGGACGGGGGAGGTAGGGGACTTTTTTTTACTTGTGGGCTCGTAAATACTTTAATAATAGATTAATATTTCAGTATTATTATACCAAGGGCACAGACAGACGGCCGTATAACTCACGCGAGGATCGCACTGCAATCCTCGGACTGGCAGGTACCGCTCCTGACATGAGCGTGATGGATTACTATGCAGCTGTCACACTCAGGTGTGGAGGGCCGACTTTCAGTCTGAGGATTGCGATGTGATCTTCGCACGAGAAATACTTCCATCTGTCTGCCCCTTAACAAGTATAACCATACAATAACCACGAGCTGCATTCTATCTAATAATTTAATAATAAGCAATTTATTATTATGAAGTTCTTAAAGGGAATCTGTCACCCCATTTTAGCCATATCAGCTAAAGATATGACTGAATAGTGTGTCCCATAAGCAAGCTATCGGTATGTAGCTTATATCCAGATACCCCCGTTTTGATAGCAAAATACCTATTTAAACTTGTGATTCTCTTCTGTAAATCAGGGCGCTCCGGTCCGGAGGGCGGCGATTTCTCTCCTCACCCCCCCCCGCTCTTCGGCATCTCTTGCATATCGCCGTTTGTGAATAGCACAGATGGCGTTCTGCTTCCCGCTATTGCACTGTTCAAATTACCCCCCACGCATGCGCAGTGTGCTTTGCCCAACAGTGGGCAAAGCATAAAATCATTACAGCGCATGCGCAACTCTTTCCTTGCCCCGGAAATGACCGCTTGCCTTGGACGACTTCCAGGGCAAGGAAAGTGAATGACAATAGTTGCGCATGCGCTGTAATGATTTTATGCTTTGCCCACTGTTGGGCAAAGCACACTGCGCATGCGCGGGGGGTAATTTGAACAGCGCAGGAAGGAATTATTTCCGAAACGCGCGTCGGGGCGCGTTCTGGGAGGTTTTCCACATTGCCCATCGGCTCCCAGGTAGTATATGGCCTTATTTATCTCATCCCTTATTTAGCACTCATTTTGTGTTATAGCTTTTTCATAGCACTGTATAACATTTATGTGATAGCTAGGTTTTCACAGCAAAGCACTGTGGGTGCTTGTTCATATTTATGTTTGGTGCACAGTTTATGCATGGCTTTATTATTGTTTGTTTAATATTTAGGTTATTTAGGTTATTAATATTCACCTGGCACTATTATTTTTTTATTAATTAATTGTGTTTTGTAATATTTAGCACGGCATTTTTTCACATAATTTTGGATGTGATTGCACTTCTAGTCTTTATTAGGACTGTTAGTGGTGTATGTGATATATTGCAAACATTTGCATATTATCCAGGGTTTGCACTTTTATTTTTGCATGGCCAACTACCTGGTCATTTAAATTGAGCTTTATTGCATGTGGGCTACTTTGTTTTGGTGGACTTCCTCCTTCTTATAATATGTATATTTGATATTTTGTCTGTGCATATTTATTTAATAATGAACCAATATTTCACCCATTGCACATGTAGCATTTATTTTCGTCTCACTAGTCCAGGTCCTCCCCTTCCTTAACCACATCAGGTGCACCGTGTCTTTTCTCACTTGTCCGGGTGGTCTGCCATCCATCATTTGGGTTTTGTTGAATTTTTATTGATCTTTTATGATTAGTATTTGATAGTAATTTAGTCAATTATTGGATTTCAACAATTCCTGTTTTTCTAAAATCATGATGGGGTGCGCCTGCCGTCATGAGACCCCATGACCACTGGTGCGATCAGGCGGTCATGCGACCACCTTTGCTATTTTCACGTGTCGACTAGTAAGTTTGACTTCACTCAATAGAAGATAATTGGGAGAAGCCGAAAGAGTCATCACATGACCCCCTGCTCACATCAGCGATGCTGGGGCCATTACAACTGTGCATAGGGGGACTCAGATAAATATTAAGTGGACACTTAAGAAGCATTATTATTTATAGGGGCACCTGTAGGGTAACTACTGGGTGGCAGATGGTGCTGAGGCGGCTGTCAGTCAGTGCCGTGGTGCTGTTACAGCTGCTACTCTCTATACACAGAGCGTAGACTGAAACCGTGCCAGCCCCTATGACTGGAAGAGCAAGGCTACCGGGAGGAATAAAGTTAATTTCCTCCCTGCAGAGGAGCTCTCAGTGCAGGCGCATTACGGTGTCATAACACTATTAACGATTATACTGAGTATTGGAGGAGCAGTGGGGACATTATTCTATATATAGGGGAACTCTGGGGGACATTATACTGTATGTACGGGAGCTGCGGGTCCATCATACTGTGTATAGAGGAGCTGTGTGATCATCATATGGTGTATAGGAGAGCTGTGGGATCATCATACGGTGTATAGGGGAGCTGTGGGCCCATCATACAGTGTATAGGGGAGCTGTGGGCCCATCATACGGTGTATAGGGGAGCTGTTGGATCATCATACTGTATATAGGGGAGCTGTGGGATCATCATATGGTGTATAGGGGAGCTGTGGGATCATCATATGGTGTATAGGGGAGCTGTGGGATCATCATATGGTGTAGAGGGGATCTGTGGACCCAGCAAACTGTATATAGAGGAATTATACATGGGGAACTCAGTGAACATTATTAAATGTTAACTGGGCACTTAAACATTATTGTTATAGGGGCTCTCAGTATTGTGACCATCAAAGTTGCACATGGAGTATTATTACTTTCTAGGGACAAAATGTGGAGGGCACATGTACAGGAAATTAATATTTTCTAGGGGGCAATTTTACCATTTAGAGAGCACACATGAGACATTATTACGATGTAAGGGGCAGTGGTGGCATTACTATGTGAGCCAGGAAGAGAAGCTCTGTTTTTGTACCACACAGCAGGTGCAGTAATAGGGACACGGCAGCAGTGGCTCAGTATTGGGGTATTGGCAGGATGAGGAGTTTGTGCAGGTTGGGAATACATTTGCACATGAAAACAGGAGACGCAATGGGATGAAACTGAAGGGGAGAAGATACAAATTAGATATTAGAAAACACTTTTTGACAGTGAGGGTAATCAATGAGTGGAACAGGCTGCCACGAGAGGTGGTGAGTTCTCCTTCAATGGAAGTCTTCACACAGAAGCTGGACAGACATCTGTCTGGCATGGTTTAGTGACTCCTGCATTGAGCAGAGGGTTCGACCAGATGACCCCGGAGGTCCCTTCCAACTCTATCATTCTAGGATTTCATGATTTTACATGTGAACGGTGCTGGAAATGTGAGAAGACAGATGTGTCTTTGTTGTAATCTTTGCAGATGAGTCCTGGCTGGAGAAGTCGACATGTCGGTCTGGGCCAGATAGAAAAGTGAATGACTCCACCAGAAAGAACGTCCTCTGTAAGTCACCATCTATAACTGCAGTAATCTCTATATGACCTGAAAGACTGGTATCTACCACTATATGTCACCATAAGGCGGTAATATCAATGCTAGTCTTTGTATAGACTTTTATTTTCAATAACAGCGGGGTCATCTCCTGAGGTTCCCCTATACCACCATAGTTATAATCATGATTACCTGGTTAGGGTCCACAGACTGAAAGGGCCCCTGTGCAAGAACAATATATGATCCCTCTGCAGCCCAAGAGCCCCTAAAAATGCAAATTTGCACCTTTTTTGGAAGTACAGTCATGGCCAAAAGTTTTGAGAATGACACAAATATTAATTTTAAGTCTACTGCTTCACTTTTTCTAATGGCAATTTGCATATAGTCCAGAATGTTATAAATAGTGATCAGCTTAACAGCAGTTACTTGCAAAGTCAATATTTGGCTAGAAAATGAACTTTATCCCCAAAACACATTTCAACATCATTGCAGCCCTGCCTTAAAAGGACCAGCTAACCTCTTTTCAGTGATTGCTCCATTAACACAGGTGTGGGTGTTGATGAGGACATGGCTGGAGATCAATCTGTCATGATTAAGTAAGAATGAGACCACTGGACACTTTAAAAGGAGGCTGGTGCTTGGCATCATTGTTTCTCTTCTGTTAACCATGGTTATCTCTAAAGAAACACGTGCAGTCATCATTGCAATGCACAAAAATGGCCGTAACAGGGAAGAGTATCGCAGCTAGAAAGATTGCACCTCAGTCAACAATCTATCGCATCATCAAGAACTTCAAGGAGAGAGGTTCCATTGTTGCCAAAAAGGCTTCAGGGCGCCTGTTGTGAATGGACTTGAAATGAGTTCTGAGCAGAGGCTCCCTCTGGTGGTTACAAGCGGTACTGGACTGTCCAGTGAAGATTGTGAGGAGTGGGAATCAAGTGTTACTGACTGGTCTTATATAAGGGAGTCGCCTTCCCATCAGGGTTGCCGGTGATCAATTGTTCTGGTCTCAATCCTTGAGTCCTGTTTCCTTTGTAGCCTGCTGTGTCGTGTCTGCATCTCCTGCTAACAGATAAGACATTTTCTTCTTTTTGTTTTTGTGCTTGATTTTTGCATTTTGTCCTGCACTTCTGTGGGGGCCTTCAGGGTCCCCTCCGGGGGCTTTTGCCCTCTCAGTTTAGTTCAGCCACTGATGTTTGTACTTTTGCTTTTTCCAGTTTTTTCAGTGGCTGCTGTTTTGATTTTGTTACACCAGAGAACTAATTTAGGTGGTAGAGGTCGTGTGATCTCAGGTGATTTTGAAATTAGTAGAGTTGGTGCTTTTCAGGGTTTTTTGGGATTGCAGTAAGTGCCCTTCCTATCCTTTTCTATTTAGGTAGTTTGGGCCCCAACGTTTGCTCATACTATTTTCTGTCTGTCAGTATTTCATCTTGTCTAACCGCCATTACATGTTTGGGGGCTTTCTATGTTCTTTGGGGATCTGCTCCGGGGCAGATAGCTTTCCTCTTTCTATCTTTAGGTGTAGTTAGTTTCTCAGGCTGTGACGAGGCGTCTAGGACCAACGTAGGAACGCTCCACGGCTGCCTCTAGTTGTGGTGGTTAGTCAGGGTACTGCAATCTCATAGATTCCAACTTCTCTGGTGTATTGCCTTTTTTACCTGCACTCCTCAGCTACCGAAACATAACAGTATCACCGGCCTAAAAATTGAAAATTGTATGGTACTCACAGAAGGGAAAAAATATTGTGAAAGAAAAAAGGTTGTCAGAGTTGTCAGAGATATTTTTCTGTTTGTTGCATTTTTTTTTCCCTCTGTATCTCTGGGTGCTGGGGAGGATTTTTTTTTCTCTCAATGGAGTTTGCACAGTTGTCTGGCCGTGTGGATCAGCTTGCCACTGAGGTTCGGAGTATTGCTGCCTATCTTGCTAGGTTACCTGTTGTGGAACCTAGGATTCCCATGCCAGATTTGTTTTTAGGGGATCGAGCTAAGTTTCAGAATTTCAAAAATAATTGTAAATTGTTTTTTGCCTTAAAATCTAAGTCCTCAGGGAACGCAGCGCAGCAGGTTCAAATTGTCATCTCTCTCCTGCGCGGCGATCCTCAGGATTGGGCTTTTTCCCTGACACCTGGGGATCCTGTTTTGAGTGATGTTGATGCATTTTTTCCAGGCTTTGGGGTTATTGTACGATGAGCCTAATGTCACTGATCAAGCTGAAAAAGCCTTGTTGGCATTAAATCAGGGTCTTGATGACGCTGAGTTATACTGTCAGAGATTCCGTAGGTGGGCAGTCCTGACGAAGTGGAATGACGACGCTTTGGCGGCCCTTTTTCGGAAGGGTCTGTCAGATAATGTAAAGGATGTTATGGTGGGATTCTCTGTCCCCTCTGGTCTCAATGATTCTATGTCATTAGCGATTCAAATTGACAGACGTTTGCGTGAGCGGAGAAGTATGCGTGGAATGGTGTTGCCTTGTGAACCTGCTTCTGAACCCATGCAGTGTGATAGAGTGGTGTCTGGGGCACAGCGTCATGAGTTTCGAAAGCGCAATGGGTTATGTTTCTACTGTGGTGATGCCTCTCATGCTATTTCAGTCTGCCCTAAGCGGGGAAGACGTTTTGCACGCTCAGTTGTCTTGGGTAGTGTTCAGACTAAGTTTTTATTAACTGTCACTCTGATATGCTCTCTGTCCTCATTTTCTGCTCAGGCTTTCGTTGATTCTGGAGCAGCTATTAACCTGATGGATTATGATTTTGCTAAACGTTGTGGGTTTCCCTTGATACCCCTACAGAAGTCTATTCCCTACTGGGGATCGATTCTACCCCTTTGGCTGAGAATAAACCTCAGTTCTCTACTCAGGTGATAATGAGGGTTGAACCTGATCATTAGGAGTGCTGTAAATTTTTGGTTCTGTATAATCTGCATGATATTATCGTACTGGGCTTCCCTTGGTTGCAGTCTCATAATCCTGTTTTGGATTGGAAATCTGTGTCTGTAACCAGTTGGGGCTGCCAATGTGTTAATACCAACACTCCTGTTTTTTCTGCCTCCCCCAGGCTCAGGATGTTCCTGACTTTTTGATTGATTTTTCTGATGTGTTTAGCGAAAGTAAATCTGCATCCTTGCCTCCCCATAGGAGCTATGACTGCGCTATTGAATTAGTGCCTGGTAGTAAATTCCCTAAAGGTCGCCTTTTTAACTTGTCTGTACCTGAACATGACGCTATGCGGTCTTATATCAAGGAATCATTGGAGAAGGGTCATATCAAACCATCCTCTTCACCCTTAGGTGCCGTTTTTTTCTTTGTGGCCAAAAAGGATGGTTCATTAAGGCCGTGTATTGATTATCGTCTTTTGAACAATATTACTGTAAAATATCAATACCCGTTACCTTTGATTTCTGACCTGTTTTCCAGGGTGAAAAACGCTACTTGGTTTACCAAGCTTGACCTCAGGAGGGCATATAACCTTATTCGCATTAAGCACGGGGATGAATGGAAGACGGCATTCAATACCCCTGAGGGGCATTTTGAGTACCTTGTGATGCCCTTTGGGCTCACTAATGCTCCTTCTGTCTTCCAGTCCTTCATGAATGACATTTTCAGGGATTTTGTGGATAAATTTCTGATTGTTTATTTGGATGATATCTTGATTTTTTTCTAATGACTGGGACTCTCATGTGAAACATGTTCGAACTGTATTCCAGATTTTGAGAGAGAATGCTCTGTATGTGAAGGGATCAAAGTGTCTTTTTGGCGTACAGAGGATCTCATTTCTGGGATTCATTTTGTCCCCATCTGTTATTGAAATGGACCCGGTCAAGGTTCAGGCCATCTGTGATTGGGTCCAACCTACTTCATTAAAGGCTCTTCAAAGATTTTTGGGTTTTGCCAATTTTTATCGTAAATTTATTGGTAATTTCTCGGTTATTGTTAAACCATTGACTGATTTGACCAGAAAGGGTTCTGATGTGGTGAATTGGCCTCCTGAGGCAGTCTCTGCATTTCAGGAACTTAAGCAGAGATTCACTTCTGCTCCTGTTCTACGGCAGCCTGATGTTTCTCTGCCATTTCAGGTGGAGGTTGATGCCTCTGAAATTGGGGCAGGTGCCGTTTTGTCCCAAAAAGATCCAGAGACCTCTAAAAGTAACCCTTGTGCCTTTTTCTCTCGAAAATTTTCTCCTACTGAACGTAATTATGACGTGGGTAATCGGGAGTTACTGGCCATGAAGTGGGCTTTTGAAGAGTGGAGACATTGGCTGGAGGGAGCCAAACATCAGGTGGTGGTCCTTACGGACCATAAGAATCTGGTTTATCTGGAATCTGCCAAGCGACTCAATCCTAGACAGGCCAGGTGGGCCTTGTTTTTCACACGTTTTAATTTTGTGGTTTCCTTTCTTCCTGGCACTAAGAATGTTAAGGCGGATGCCCTCTCGAGGAGTTTCCTTGCGGACTCTCCTGAGTTATCTGATCCTTCTGTTATTTTGAAAGAGGGTGTAGTTCTTTCCGCCATCTCACCCAATTTGAGACTTGCTCTGGAGGGGTGTCAGGAGGATAGGCCCGAGCGCTGCCCTGTTGGAAAATTGTTTGTCCCGGACCAGTGGAAAAAGAGTGTGATGTCTGAGATTCATTGTTCCGCGTTGGCTGGGCATCCCGGAATTTTTGGTACCAGAGACTTGGTTAGTCGGTCTTTTGGTGACCTACCTTGTCTCGTGATGTCAGGGAATTTGTGCAGTCCTGCGGGACTTGCTCTCGCTCCAAGCCTTGCTCTCGCTCTAGTGGTTTGTTGATGCCATTGCCTGTGCCCAAGAGACCATGGACCCATATCTCTATGGATTTCATTTCCGACCTCCCTGTTTCTCAGAGAATGACCGTCATCTGGGTGATTTGTGATAGGTTTTCCAAGATGATACATCTTGTGCCATTACCTAAGTTGCCTTCCTCCTCTGAATTGGTGCCTTTGTTCCTTCAGCACGTGGTTCGTTTACACGGCATTCCTGAGAACATTGTGTCTGACAGAGGAGTCCAGTTTGTTTCCAGATTTTGGAGGACCTTTTGTTCTAAACTTGGTGTTCAATTGTCTTTCTCCTCGGCATTTCATCCTCAGACCAATGGTCAAACTGAGAGAACAAACCAGACATTGGAGACTTATCTAAGATGCTTTGTGTCTGCTGATCAGGATGACTGGGTCTCTTTTTTGCCTTTGGCTGAGTTTGCTCTTAATAATAGGGCTAGCTCTGCCACTTTGATATCTCCATTTTTCTGTAATTCTGGGTTTCACCCTCGATTTTCTTCAGGACAGACGGAGGCTTCTGTCTGTCCAGGTGTTGACTCTGTTGTGGAGCGTATGCAACAGATTTGGGACCAGGTAGTGGAGAGGTTGTCCTCTCTCAGGAGAGGGCCCAGCGGTTTGGTAACCGGCATAGGACTCATGGTCCTCGGTTTAAAGTGGGGGACTTGGTCTGGTTGTCCTCAAGAAATATTCCTATGCGAGTGGCATCTCCTAAATTTAAGCCTAGGTTCATTGGACCTTATAAGATCATGGAGATTCTTAATCCTGTTTCTTTTCGTTTGCTTCTTCCAGGGACATTTAAGACCATAACGTGTTCCACAAGTCCTTGTTGAAGAGGTTTGTTGAGCCAGTGGTTCCTACTGCTTTGCCTCCTGACCCTGTTCTGGTTGAGGGCAATATGGAGTTTGTGGTTGAGAAAATATTGAATTCTCATTTTTCTAGACGGAAACTCCAGTATTTGGTTAAGTGGAGAGGTTATGGTCAGGAAGACAATTCTTGGGTGTTTGCTTCGGACATCCATGCTAGGAGACTCATCCGTGCGTATCATAGAACTCATCCTGACCGACCTGGTTGCTCAAGTGAGGGTTCGGTGACCCCTTCTCAAGGGGGGGGTACTGTTGTGAATGGACTTGAAATGAGTTCTGAGCAGAGGCTCCCTCTGGTGGTTACAAGCGGTACTGGACTGTCCAGTGAAGATTGTGAGGAGTGTGAATCAGGTGTTACTGACTGGTCTTATATAAGGGAGTCGCCTTCCCATCAGGGTTGCCGGTGATCAATTGTTCTGGTCTCAATCCTTGAGTCCTGTTTCCTTTGTAGCCTGCTGTGTTGTGTCTGCATCTCCTGCTAACAGATAAGACATTTTCTTCTTTTTGTTTTTGTGCTTGATTTTTGCATTTTGTCCTGCACTTCTGTGGGGGCCTTCAGGGTCCCCTCCGGGGGCTTTTGCCCTCTCAGTTTAGTTCAGCCACTGATGTTTGTACTTTTGCTTTTTCCAGTTTTTTCAGTGGCTGCTGTTTTGATTTTGTTACACCAGAGAACTAATTTAGGTGGTAGAGGTCGTGTGATCTCAGGTGATTTTGAAATTAGTAGAGTTGGTGCTTTTCAGGGTTTTTTGGGATTGCAGTAAGTGCCCTTCCTATCCTTTTCTATTTAGGTAGTTTGGGCCCCAACGTTTGCTCATACTATTTTCTGTCTGTCAGTATTTCATCTTGTCTAACCGCCATTACATGTTTGGGGGCTTTCTATGTTCTTTGGGGATCTGCTCCGGGGCAGATAGCTTTCCTCTTTCTATCTTTAGGTGTAGTTAGTTTCTCAGGCTGTGACGAGGCGTCTAGGACCAACGTAGGAACGCTCCACGGCTGCCTCTAGTTGTGGTGGTTAGTCAGGGTACTGCAATCTCATAGATTCCAACTTCTCTGGTGTATTGCCTTTTTTACCTGCACTCCTCAGCTACCGAAACATAACAGGCGCCCAAGAAAGACCAGCAAGCGCCAGGACCGTCTCTTAAAAGTGTTTCAGCTGCGGGATTGGGCTACCAGCAGTGCAGAGCTTGCTCAGGAATGGCAGCAGGCAGGTGTGAGTGCATCTGCACGCACTGTGAGGCGGAGACTCTTGGAGCAAGGCCTGGTCTCAAGGAGGGCAGCAAAGAAGGCACTTCTCTCCAGAAAAAACATCATGGACAGACTGATATTCTGCAAAAGGTACAGGCAGTGGACTACTGAGGACTGGGGTAAAGTTATTTTCTCTGATGAATCCCCATTTCGATTGTTTGGGACATCAGGAAAACGCCTCATTCGGAGAAGACAAGGTGAGCGCTACCACCAGTCTTGTCTCATGCCAACTGTTAAGCATCCTGAAACCATTCATGTGTGGGGTTGCTTCTCAGCCAAAGGAATCGGCTCTCTCACAGTCTTGCCTAAAAACACAGCCATGAATAAAGAATGGTACCAGAATGTCCTCCAAGAGCAACTTCTCCCAACCCTCCAAGAGCAGTTTGGCGATCAACAATGCCTTTTCCAGCATGATGGAGCACCTTGCCATAAAGCAAAGGTGATAACTAAATGGCTCAGGGAACAAAACATAGAGATTTTGGGTCCATGGCCTGGAAACTCCCCAGATCTTAATCCCATTGAGAACTTGTGGTCAATCATCAAGAGACGGGTGGACAAACAAAAACCTAAAAATTCTGACAAAATGAAAGCATTGATTGTGCAAGAATGGACTGCTATCAGTCAGGATTTGGTCCAGAAGTTGATTGAGAGCATGCCAGGGAGAATTGCAGAGGTCCTGAAGAAGAAGGGTCAACACTGCAAATATTGACTTGCTGCATTAACTCATTTACTGTCAATATAAGCTTTTGTTACTCATATGTTTGCAATATTATATTTCTGTCTGTGATAAAAAACATCTGTCAAACACAATAAAAACCAGAGGGCTGCAGATCATGTGAAAATATAATATTTGTGTCATTCTCAAAACTTTTGGCCATGACTGTAGAAATGGACCCCCTTACTTCTTGTGCCCATGTGCGGCCTCGCAGGTTGCACCAATGATATGTCCGCATGTTAGGGGCCCACTCAGATGTTTCGCCCCCCCCCCTGAGCTGAACCCCTAGCTACGCCTCTGATCACACCGTTACTTATTTTCATGTGTGCTATTGATTTACGAAAAAAAAGTATATGGTTTGTTTTTAAAGGTAAACCTCTTCACTTAGTTTACCAACCAATATAAGTGTGATAAAGATTAGCCCCACTGAGAATAATAAATATTGTCACAATATATAAGAGAAGTTACAGATAATCCCAGACCAGGAGAAACACTGCGAGAAGAGGCATGTGTCCTAGAAACTAAAACAACAACAATCCCCCCTCTTTCTGTGCCTGTGGAGGTAACACCTGATGGGGAGCCCGCAGACTATACTCTGCCCCTCTGCGCAGGCTCCGCGCCCCCTGGAACTGGAGAGCAGAAAATGATGCGCCGCCGCCCTCTAGTGGCCGCTCTCTGTACAGCACCGCATCGCTGCCACTCGCGCGTGCCGCCATGTTGTGGACGCTGACGGCGAGCTGGGGGAGGAGGCTGTGACGTCATTCCGTCAGACGACAGGCCCTCCCTGTTTGTGCAGCTGTGTCCGGGACACAAGGACCCGGAGGAGGTGTCTGGGGAGACGGCGTCAGGAGACAACAAGGAGCCTCCAGGTAATGCGGCAGCCAGTGCCCCGCAGCGGCCACACAACCCGGCGCTGTCCTGATGGCGGCAGGTGTGGACATATGGTGGAGTGATGCAGCACTGGCCGCGGGGCAGACACAGCCCGCAGTGTGCCGTGGCCCTGCGCTCACTAGCCTGGCGAGTGTAGGGAGATGCTTCACATTTGCCATTTTTGATGCCATATTACTTGCCATTATTTAGTGGCACATTTCCCACACAGAATCCCTTAGGCACTGGCTAAAAGCCATAAACTTTGTAGGAGTTGCTGAGCCCAGTGATTGTCTGCAGCGGTCACGTATACGTGTGATGTCACCGCTGCAGCCTGTATGAGCTGCGGCACATATGGCGCCATAGGAGGGGATGTTACTGAAGCAGAACAAGGAATGAAGATCTGTGACCCGTCAGCGAGCAGCGTCGCCTGGTGACCCAGAGCGTCATCGTGGTGTCCAGCTTTATCCTGGATGGAGTGGCGTGGCACTGCGCCTTTTATACAACTGAAATGAAACCCGCAGGTCCTCGCCTCCGTGGTTCCAGCCGCAGCTCCACCACTCTTCTGTTCTCTGTGTACTAACTGCATCGGTGACCTCACCATCCGGCACACATCACTGCTGCAGCCAATCACCGAGCTCACGGGCTCTGCCGATGTAGTCGGACAAGATAATGTTTTAACGTGACCGATCCACAAGTGGTTAAAGGCGTCATCCACTGTGGGACAACTTTTTATTAATGGACTCATGGTGCTACATTAAAAAATAAAATTTATACTTGCGTCATTGACCTCTGATCTGGGCCCTGTGTCCCCAAACAGTCTCCTGACAGTCACATAACCGCTGCATCCAATCAGCACCTGCTGAACGGCTGCAGCCTACATAATTATGTCTAAGCGGCAGAACACTGCTGGACACGTAAGGCCGGCGTGCTTTACACTGGTGTGAATAAAACCCAGCAAGATATATTAGGAGGCCACGGCCCTGAATGTGTCTGGTGCTCTGCGTGCCGCATAAAATAATCAAAGCTACAACAATGGCCACAGTAATGGACAGCCGGGCTCTCTCACATTACCGTATGACTCACGAGCACAATGCCAGAAAACATGGCAGTGCACTCTGACCAATGTTAGTAATTGAGTCGGCGCTCATCTGCGAGGTTTTTTTTTCAGATTGGACTGGAAAAAAAATCTCGGGATGTTGCGATTTTCAGCAAGAATCAGATTGCACTCGCCAATGCAAGTCAATGGGTGCGAGGAAAAAAAACATGGTACATGCCGTCTGATTTTTTTTTTTTTTAAGCACCCATCTTATAGGGAACCTGACATTTCATCAGCCAAGTTCAGTAAATTCACAGTGTGAACCATCAGAGTAGAGAGATGGAAAGATGTCAGTGAGATCTATGATTATTGCTTTGTATGTTTAGTTTTCTGTACATGTATTTAATAAAAT
Source organism: Oophaga sylvatica (assembly GCA_033576555.1). Lineage (NCBI taxonomy): Eukaryota > Metazoa > Chordata > Amphibia > Anura > Dendrobatidae > Oophaga > Oophaga sylvatica. Next base: position 126,361,307 of record JARQOD010000006.1, read on the forward strand.
TAAAAAAATGGCGTGAGGCCCCCTTATTTTTTAGAAACCAGCTGAGGGAAAGCAGATAGCGGTGAGCTGGTGTTATTCTGGAAAGTGGGCAATAAACATGGAGCTTAATGTCAGCTCATAGCTGTCTACTTGGCCTTTACTGGTTATTAAAAAGAGGGGACCCAAAAAAATGACTTGGGGACCCTCCTATTTTTAATAAACAACAAAGGGCAAGCAGACAGCTGCAGCCTGCTATTAACCCCCGGAGCTTTTTCGGTTTTGCGTTTTTGTTTTCCGCTCCCCTACTTCCCAGAGCCATAACTTTTATTTTTCTGTCAATATGACGGCTTGTTTTTTGCGGGACGAGTTGTACTTTTGAACAAAACCAATGGTTTTACCATGTAGTGTACTTGAAAATGGGAAAAAAAAATTCCAAGTGCGGCAATATTAGGTGCAATCCCACACTTGTTTTTTGTTTGGCTTTTTTGCAAGGTTCACTAAATGCTAAAACTGACCTGCCATTATAATCCAGGTCATTATGAGTTCATAGACACCAAACATGTCTAGGTTCTCTTTTATCTAAGTGGTGAAAAAAAAATTACAAAGTTTGCTAAAGAAAAAAAAAAAAAGCGTCTTTTTCCGAGACCCGTAGCTTCTCCATTTTTCATGATCTCGGGTTGGGTGAGGGCTTATTTTTTGTGTGTCGAGCTGACGTTTTTAATGATACCATTTTTGTGCAGATACGATCTTTTGATCGCCCCTTATTGCATTTTCATGCAATGTCGCGGCAACCAAAAAACGTAATTCTGGCGTTTTGATTTTTTTTTTCTCGCTACGCCTTTTAGCGATCAGGTTAATCCTTTTTTATTGATCGGGCAATTCTGAATGCGGCGATATCAAATATGTGTAGGTTGGATTTTCTTTTTTTTCATTGTTTTATTTTGATTGGGGCGAAAGGGGGTGATTTGAACTTTTATGTTTTTTTTAATTTTGTTTAATTTTTAAACACTTTTTTATTTTTGACATGCTGCCATAGCACGATCATCTCTGCTACATAGAGGTGATGTGTAGATCACCTGTATGTAGTAGAATTACAGCATTGCTATGAGTGCCGACCACAGGGTGGCGCTCATAGCAATCTGCCATCAACAACCATAGAGGCCTCAGGTTGTTATGGCAACGCATCGCTGACCCCTGATCACGTGATGGGGGTCAGTGTTGCGCTCATTTCCGGTCGCACGCCGGAATCCCTAGTTGAATGCCCACTGTCAGCGTTTGACAGCGGGATTTAACTACTTAATAGGTATGGGTGGAACGCGAATCCGCTCGCGCCTATTGCGGGCACATGTCAGCTGTTTATAACAGATGACATGTCACGGGTTTGAGGTGGGCTCACCGTCGGAGCCACCTCAAAGGGGGGATACTGCTAGCTGACGTACTATTCCGTCAGCTGGCAGTAAGGGGTTAATAGGCTGGGAATGGGCCATGGATATTGTTATTTAGTTACTGACTATAATTGTCTTGCCTTCATTACCTATAATTGAGGTGACATTAGTGCACTGTGTGTGTGTGCGCACACTATATATCTGTCTACAAATGTCTCAATATATACAAATATACTGTCAACAAATATCTCAATTGTTGTCACATTGTAGAAGGATCATCTTTATTCTCATTTGCACAAGGAAAGACTAGAAGCAATGAGATGAAACTGGAAGGAGACACTAATTAGATATTAGGAAAAACTTTTTGACTGTTAGGGTGATCAATGAGTGGAACAGGCTGCCACGAGAGGTGGTGAGTTCTCCTTCAATGGAAGTCTTCAGAGGCTGGACAGACATCTGTCTGGGATGATTTAGTGAATCCTGCATTGAGCAGGGGGTTGAACCAGATGGCCCAGGAGGTCCCTTCCAACTCTACCATTCTATATATAGTGGGTACCACATTGGCTGTACTTTCATGGATATTATGTTTGCATAAAGCACTTTATGCATTTATATGACTACAATCCTGATCATATGGTGATGGAGAGGCTCATAGCTTCCCAACCCTGACACATTGTTGATGACTTGCTGTCCTATACACCTGAACCTTTTCTGTTTTTTGACTTTTTATGATTTTTTTATGTATTTATGCCTTGTATTGTTATAATAAACTTTTTTTGATATTTATTATTTGTGGACCATGACTCCATGTTTTGTGTAGGAATAAAGCCTGATATTAACAGGCTGGGAAGGGGCCATTGATATTGGCTCCCTCCCAAACTATTAACACCAGTCTTCAGCTGCCCCTGAAATGGCACATCCATTAGATGCGCTATTCTGGCGCTTAGCCTAGTTTCTTCCTGGTTGCCCTGGTGCGTTGGCAATTGGGGTAATGTTTTTGGGGTTGATGTCAGCTGTTTTTTGTCCGCTGACATCAATCCTAGACGTTAGTAATGGAGAGGTGTCAACCAGACACCCCCATTACTAACCCGTAGTCAAAAGGAAAAACACAGAGAAAAGTCCTTTAATTGTACAAAACACTCCCCGACTCTTTTACCCGTTTATTACTATTCAAAAATAAAATCCAGTGGGGTCTGCCGTAAATCCATAATCAAAATGTCCCACAACAGTTCCGGACTCTGCTACATCCCGAGGCTGTTGTGAGCAGTGACATAAGTGATGTGACCGCTCACCACGGCAGCTGGAACACACTGACAGTAGCGCTTGAATCCGGCTGCTGCGACAAGCTCAGACGTCAGGTTGTCCCTGTTCACAGGCAATGAATTGCGGTAACCTCACTGTTGTAACTGCTTGCAGCATGAGAAATTACTGCAGGTTCTCTCTATCATATCTAACCAATTTGGGGCAAAAAGGGGGGTGATTTGAACTTTTTATATTTTAATATTTTTAAAAACTTTATTTTCACTTGCTCCTTCCAATAGTCTCCTTACGTGACTTGAAGCTGCGATCATCCAATCGCTTGTGCTACATATAGCAGGGCTTCAGAATTGATCATCTTCTATGAGTGCCTGTTACTGGGCTTCTCTCAATCACAGGGGTTTACTGCAGATCCCAGGTTGTCATGCCAAACCATTGGTGTCCCATGTTTGTGACAGGGGCGCCGATGGGCGGGATTAGTAATGCGCTTCCAGTTCGGCCATGTTAAATGCCGCTGTCTGAGATTGACAGTGGCTTTTAACATGTTAACAGCCGCGGGTGGATCACTATTCCACCCCCATCCACCGGTTGTCATGTGCTAGAAAACATTTGGGCTCAGCGACCAACTGGGGAAGCAACCTATGATGTATAAATGTCATATGTCGTCAAGGGGTTAAAGGGACTCTTATCCGCACACGATGACTATTCAAACTAGGTACCGCAGCTCGGTGCTTCATGGTGGGAACAATCATTTATATACACCTTCCCACCTGCTTGGTTTCCATCTATCTTCTTAGGGCCAGAGAAGGATGGAGATAGATGGAAACTAAGCAGGTAGGAAGGTGTCTATAAAGGATTGGCCCACGTGAAGCACCGAGCTTGTACTTGTTTTGAACAGTCATTCTGTGCAGACAGAATCCCTATAAAAAGGGACCTGTCAGTCATTGGCAGCAGAAGAGGAAAAGCCGCCGGGGACCTGCCAGTCCAACTAGTCTATAGCGCGGCTCGGTCTATGGCGCTTTTAAGGTTTGTTTTTCCCTGAAATGCTGCAGGATTTCAGGGAAAAACAATAATTAGCTGAGATCATTAGCAGTGCCTGATACATTCTGCCCACGGATCGGGTAACATGTATTAGCTGACAGGTTAACTTTAATGTCATGTAGTCATTTAGAGCATGCTGCCACTCAGAAATGGAGCTGTGTTCTTATTAAAAGGAACCTATGGCCAGTTCTTGTGTGTGAACCAATGCCACCACCTTTCTGAGCGCCTGTACAGTCATGGCCAAAAGTTTTGAGAATGACACAAATATTATATTTTCACATGATCTGCTGCCCTCTGGTTTTTATGTGTGTTTGACAGATGTTTTTATCACAGACAGAAATATAATAATTGCAAACATATGAGTAACAAAAGCTTATATTGACAGTTAGAATGAGTTAATGCAGCAAGTCAATATTTGCAGTGTTGACCCTTCTTCTTCAGGACCTCTGCAATTCTCCCTGGCATGCTCTCAATCAACTTCTGGACCAAATCCTGACTGATAGCAGTCCATTCTTGCACAATCAATGCTTTCATTTTGTCAGAATTTTTAGGTTTTTGTTTGTCCACCCTTCTCTTGATGATTGACCACAAGTTCTCAATGGGATTAAGATCTGGGGAGTTTCCAGGCCATGGACCCAAAATCTCTGTTTTGTTCCCTGAGCCATTTAGTTATCACCTTTGCTTTATGGCAAGGTGCTCCATCATGCTGGAAAAGGCATTGTTGATCGCCAAACTGCTCTTGGAGGGTTGGGAGAAGTTGCTCTTGGAGGACATTCTGGTACCATTCTTTATTCATGGCTGTGTTTTTAGTCAAGACTGTGAGAGAGCCGATTCCCTTGGCTGAGAAGCAACCCCACACATGAATGGTTTCAGGATGCTTAACAGTTGGCATGAGACAAGACTGGTGGTAGCGCTCACCTTGTCTTCTCCAAATGTGGCGTTTTCCTGATGTCCCAAACAATCGAAAAGGGGATTCATCAGAGAAAATAACTTTACCCCAGTCCTCAGCAGTACACTGCCTGTACCTTTTGCAGAATATCAGTCTGTCCATGATGTTTTTTCTGGAGAGAAGTGGCTTCTTTGCTGCCCTCCTTGAGACCAGGCCTTGCTCCAAGAGTCTCCGCCTCACAGTGCATGCAGATGCACTCACACCTGCCTGCTGCCATTCCTGAGCAAGCTCTGCACTGCTGGTAGCCCGATCCCGCAGCTGAAACACTTTTAAAAGACGGTCCTGGCGCTTGCTGGTCTTTCTTGGGCTCCCTGAAGCCTTTTTGGCAACAATGGAACCTCTCTCCTTGAAGTTCTTGATGATGCGATAGATTGTTGACTGAGGTGCAATCTTTCTAGCTGCGATACTCTTCCCTGTTAGGCCATTTTTGTGCATTGCAATGATGACTGCACGTGTTTCTTTAGAGATAACCATGGTTAACAGAAGAGAAACAATGATGTCAAGCACCAGCCTCCTTTTAAAGTGTCCAGTGGTGTCATTCTTACTTAATCATGACAGATTGATCTCCAGCCATGTCCTCATCAACACCCACACCTGTGTTAATGGAGCAATCACTGAAAAGAGGTTAGCTGGTCCTTTTAAGGCAGGGCTGCAATGATGTTGAAATGTGTTTTGGGGGATAAAGTTCATTTTCTAGCCAAATATTGACTTTGCAAGTAATTGCTGTTAAGCTGATCACTCTTTATAACATTCTGGAGTATATGCAAATTGCCATTAGAAAAAGTGAAGCAGTAGACTTTGTAAAAATTAATATTTGTGTCATTCTCAAAACTTTTGGCCATGACTGTATTGCACTACACAAATGTGTCCTTCACCCCCTAACTCCCTACCATCTACTCCCTTGTATACCACCAAAAATACTTTTGTATTTTCCCTGCGCTATACGTAAATGCTTTTTGGCCCGGTCCAATGTGTTGTGCCCGCAGTACGGCAGAGCAAAGTGATGACGATGGCGCAAGATCTCTCGGCTATGTGGATTGTGCTGGGTGTGAGATCCACATCGCTGAAAACCGGAGGATGGCTTTTTGGGGCAAGGAGGCAACACAGACGGTGAGATGAAGATGACCATCGGACCAAACCAAAAGCATTTACATACAGCTCGGGGAAAATGCAAAGGTATTTTAGGTGGTATACAGGGGTGAGTTAGGGGGTGATGGACACATTTGTGTAATGCAGTACAGGAGCTCAGAAAGGTGGTGGCATTTGTTCACACACTCAAACTGGTGACAGGTTCCCTTTAATCTTGTGTAGCCCCGACCTTGTAACCTCAATAATCCTTCTATTGGCAGAGTTAGAGGCCGCTCCCATAAAGTTTTTTTTTTTTTCATTAAATCTGTGTAGTGTGTATTATATACTCACTGCCTTCTCTGTAATCAAACTATTCAGCAAAGCCACTAAAGAAGACTCGGTCTCCAAAAATCCAATTTAAACAGCAAACAAAAAGGCAGCAAAACTCACCTGCCCAGATCTTGGAACAAAATGCACTACAGGGTGCAGCTAGCCCATAAAGCAAGATGTTGGCTACACAGGTGCAAAATACCAGATCTACAGCCACTCTCCACATACCCATTCAAGGAGGGGGTGACTGCCCAGGTTTTTTTTTTTTTTTTGCACTGTATATTTCAGGGTGCAGCCAAGCCCAAACACGTCTGGTCTCGCATGAGGGGTGTTCACACTGGTGCGCATTGAGAGTGTGCTGGCCTACCCGCCTAGTCGAATAGTAGGGGCGTGACTAATAGGCTGTGTACCAGACACTATGCATTAACCTTGTGTGAACGGTACCCTATGTGGGCCTTCATTGTGCAATTGTATACTGGGCAGTCACACCCTCCCTGAATGGGTATGTGGTGAGTGGCTGTTGCTTTAGTAGTTTGCACCTGTGTAGCTAACATCTTGCCTTATGGGCTGGCTGCACCCTGTAGTGCATTTGTTCCAAGACCTGGGCAGGTGAGTTTTGCTGCCTTTTTGTTTGCTGTTTAAATTGGACTTCTCTGGAATCACCTCCATTCTTTACTCGATGATGTAGCTAATCTTCAGACTGTCGGAAGTCTTTTACAATGTAGGCCTATGGGGCCTTGTTGTGACTCCATAGTCTTACATTTTAAAAGTTGCTTCCAGGTCACGCTGCTCTATGTGACCCTGAAGAGTCTGCAGAGGGGTGAAGTTACTGAGAAGAGGAGAAGGGCTCTGGATCCTAGAGAAAGCCGGGATCCATGAGGATATTCATACTTGCACTACACTACATAGACAAATACACACACGTTTGGGAGAAAACTTTATGGGAGCCTTCTTTAAGCTTTGTGCTTTACTAATCTAGACGTCTCTGACATTTCCTAAGGGTTTGTTCACATGTAATGTTTTTCTTGTCTTTCCGTGCGACTTGTTTTTGCAGAAAAAAATGCGGTATTTAGTAATAATAGAAAATTGCATCTTTTACACCCAGACTTTTCACTGAGATTTTCTGATCATAGCCTGGGTTTTTCATGCAGACAAAAAAGGATAAAAAAGCCTGTGTGTGAATATTACCTCTTTAAATAACTCGCTTCTTAGGGTTTCTACTTTGAAAATATGAAATTGAACATTTTTAGGGCATGTTCCATTTCCGTTGTCGGTTGCAGAATCTTCCTTCATTCCCCATAATGATGTGAAAACCTTTTTATATGGGTTGTCTGACCCTTTTTTTTTTGTTTTGTTTTTTTAAAGGCATGGAGCCAGCGCCCATGAGGATTCATCACAGGCCACTCTGAAAGTCTGCGCCAGCTCCAGAAGCCACATTAGGAACTAAGAGCATTGTTGCAGCTTGTAATTGGCTGGAGTAGTCAGGTGACTAGAAGGGCGGCCTATCAGCTGATTTTCCGATGACACACATTTCTAGTCACCTGACTAGAAATGGGACACACCAAATGGGCTGCACCAGTAGTACACTGACTTCTCGCCAGAGCTGACAACAGCGCCACCTCCAGACCTCCAGAGTGGCCTGCGCTGCATCCAGCGGGAACTGGAGGAGGGGTATCCCTCCATTTTATTACTTTTACTCAATCTAGGCCT
>JARQOD010000006.1:126369125-126513944 GCA_033576555.1 Oophaga sylvatica
TTAAAAAAAACCCTTAATAAAAACACAAATGCTTCAGATGTAAAAAAAAAGGTTTTTTAAAAAAAAGACTGTACCATAGGGAAGAGAAAAAAAAAAATTAAACAAAAAAAGGCATACACAGAAAGAAAAAAAACAAAATTTTCCGATTGTGTAAAATAATTGGGAATGGCACATTCAAAATAAAGAAAGAATCATCATTGGGTTTGGGTTTTTTGATTCAGGAGCAACGAGTCATAGGGACAATTACAATTTTTTTTACTGATTTTGATTTAAAAAGAAAGAAGCCATTTATTTTGCAGATGGAGCAAAAAAAACCCGCAAAAAGTTACCGGAAAAAGGTTTTGCAAAAATTGTTCAAACAAGTTGGGACAAGATTGAAAGATCTTGTACGGATGTTTTGATTTTCCCAAAATTAAAAGGCAGATTTTTATCTGTAAAAACATTTAATAGAAAAAGGGATTTCAGTAAAATTCAAAGACAATGGTGTGAAATTTTGCAGGAAAAAGATGATCCCCAAAGTAAGGCAGTGAACAATTATTCATTTTGACAAACCAAAGGAACAGATAAAGGGTATGACCTTATACAAAAACTGTTTTCAATTGGATGACGTCTAGGACATGCACCCGATGTATAAGGGAACTACAGAGAAAAGAATTGACAAAAAGTTTTAAAGATTAAATTTGCTCATTTACCAAAAGATGTGAATGTTGTAAAAAATCCAAAGCCCAAGGATATTTTTCCCCAAAAAAAAGTAAATGAAAAGCAAAAGGGCCCACTTGTTTTGGTGCATACTGATGTATTGGACCTGAAATGACAAACATAGGGGCAATAGATACATGTTTTTGTGAATGGGTTTGAGATGATTTGGCAGGGCTCCCTCGGTGGTTACAAGCGGTACAGTGGGATTGGGGGAGGGGAATCGGTGTTACTGATTGGTCTTTTAAAAAAGGGGTCATTTTCCCATCGGGGGTTGCGGGGATCTTGTTTGGGCGAATCCCTTTTTCCATTTCCTTTAGCCCGCTGTGCGTGTCGCATCCTGCTATCAGATAGACAATTTTTATTTTGTGTTTTTGCTATTTTTTCATTTTTTCCCCCCCTTTTGTGGGGGCCTTTAGGGTCCCCTCCAGGGGGGTTTTGCCCTCTCAGTTTGTCCAGCCACTGTGTTTTGTACTTTTGCTTTTTTTCAGTTTTTTTTCAGTGGTGCTGTTTTTTTTGTTCCCAAGAAACTAAATTTGGTGGTGGGTCGTGGTTCCCAGGTATTTGAAATTAGTGAGTTGGTGTTTTTTTCAGGGTTTTTGAGATTGCAGTAAGTCCCTTCCTATCCTTTTCTATTTAGATAGTTTGGGCCCCAGGTTTGTCAACTATTTTCTTTCTGTGTCATATTTCCTTTGTTAACCCCCCTTAATGTTTGGGGGTTTCTATTATTTTTGGGGGTTTTCTGCTGGGGAATAGCTTTCCTATTTCTATTTTAGGTGTAGTTAGTTTCTCAGGCTGTGAAGGCGTCCAGGCCCCACGTAGGACGCCCAAAGTCCCCTTAGTTCGGTGGTTAGTCAGGGTACTGCAATCCCATAGATTCAACTGCTCTGGTGTATTTCCTTTTTTTACCTGCATCCTCAGCTACCGTAAATAAACAGTATCACGGCCCAAAAAAAAAATTGTTGGTATACAGAAGGGAAAAAATATTTTTTAAGTAAGAAAAGTTGCAGAGATATTTTTTTTGTGTTGCATTTTTTTTTTTTTTTTTTTCCCCTGTTCTCTGGGTGCTGGGGAGGATTTTTTCCCTCCCAATGGAGTTTGCACGTTGTTGGCCGGTGTCAGCTGCCATGAGGTTCAGAGTTTGTGCATATCTTGCGGTTGCCGTTGTGGAACCTAGGATCCCAGCCAATTTGTTTTTAGGGGTGAGCTAAGTTTCAGAATTTCAAAAAAAAATTGAAAAATTTTTCTTGCCTTAAAATCTATCCTCAGGAAAACGCAGCGCAGCAGGTTAAATTTATTTCCCGCGCGGCGATCCTCAGGATTGGGCTTTTTCCGTACCTGGGATCCTTTTTTGAGTGATGTTGTGATTTTTTCAGGCTTTGGGGTTATTTACAGGCCTAATGTCATGACAAGCGAAAAGCCTGTTGGCTTAAATGGGGTTGATGACGTGAGTTAACTGCAGAGATTCCGTAGGTGGGCAGTCCGACCAAGTGGAATGACGACGCTTTGGCGGCCCTTTTCGGAAGGGTCTGTCGGATAATGTAAAGGTGTTTGGTGGGATTCCCTGCCCCTCCTGGTTCTCAATGTTCTAGTCATTAGCGATTCAAATTGACAGCGTTTGCGTCAAATAGGTTTGGGAGTGGTGTTGCCTTGTGAGCCGCTCCTGAAACCATGCAGTGTGTAGAGTTGGTGTCGGGGCACAGCGTCTTGAGTTTCGAAAGCCCGCAATGGTTATGTTTCTACTTGGTGATGCCCAATTTTTTTTCAGTCTGCCCTAAGCGGGGGAGGACGTTTGCACGTAGTTTTTGGTAGTGTTCAGACTAAGTTTTTATTAACTGTCACTCTGAATGCCTTGTCCTCATTTTTGCTCAGGTTTCGTTGTTTGGAGCAGCTTTAACCTGATGGATTAGATTTTGCTAAACGTTGTGGGTTTCCCTTGTACCCCTACAGAATTTATTCCTTTATGGGGGATCGATTTACCCCTTTGGTGAGAATAACCTCATTCTCTACTCAGTGATAATGAGGGGGTGAAACCTGATCACCGGAGTGCTGCAAATTTTTGGTTCTATATAATCTGCTGACATTATAGTGCTGGGTTTCCCTTGGTTACAGTCTCATAATCTGTTTTGGATTGGGAAATCTGTGTCTGTAACCAGTTGGGGGGTCAATGGTTAAAAACCAAACCCCTTTTTTTCTGCCCCCCCAGGCTCAGGTTTTCTGATTTTTGTTTGATTTTTTGAGTGTTTAGCGAAAGTAAATCTATCCTTACCTCCCCTAGGAGCATGACTGCGCTATTGAATGTGGCAGGTATAAATTCCCTAAAGGTCGCCTTTTTAACTTGTCTGTACCTGAACATGACGCTAGCGGTCTTTATCAAGGAATCATTGGAGAAGGGTCATATCAGACCACTCTTCACCCTTAGTGCCCCGGGTTTTTTTTTTGTGGCCAAAAAAGATGGTTCATTAAGGCGTGTATTGATTTATCGCCTTGAACTTTATGGAAATATCAATACCCGTTACCCTTGATTTCTTGACTGTTTTCCAGGGTGAAAAAATGCTACTTTGGGTTTTCCAAGCTTGACCTCGGGGGGCTTTATAACCTTATTCGCATTAAGCACGGGGATGAATGGAAGACGGCTTTAACACCCCTGATGTAATTTGTATTACAGTTCATATAGGTCTTGTGCTTGGGTGCGATGAACATACATAGACACAGGTTTGATATAGAAAAGTCCCCGTATTATTATACAAGTTGGCCAGAAATGTCACAAGTTTGCAGACCAGAAGCAGGAGAACAGAGGCCAAGTAAACTAAGTCAGCAAATCCCTCCAACACAGATTCAGGATCTTTTCTTGTTACCGTAAGTCCTGCAAACGTGGGTCTTTCAAAGAGGGGTTCAGAGTCCAAAGTGCTTCAAGTTCCTCAAGGAAAAGTGGAGTAAAGGTCCAAGGCTTAAGGGTCAGTCACGGTTCACGAGGCTAGATTCGAAGCATATTGCTAGTGTGGTGCTTAAGAAGCAAAGGAGGAATCAGGGGGGAACAGAAGCTGGAAATCCATTTTTGACTGAGGGCAAGTTAGTACAGAAAGACAGAAAGTAAAATGGCTGACGAACAAACTGAGTTTCAGGAATATATACTTAGAACCTTACATACTCCCCCTTAAGGACAACCTCCGGATGACTCAGACCAGGCTTGTGTGGGTACCTCTGATGAAACTGACGGAGCAAGCGAGGAGCATTAAACGTTATTGACTGGTTCCCATGAGTTGTCTTCCACTGGGTAGCCCTGCCATTAATCAAATATTGTAACTGATTTCTATACAACTGGAATCTAAAAATCCTTTCCACACAAATTCTTCCTGACATGACTAGCACTGGGTCAGGGCAAGGAGAAGAACGTCCAGGAAACGTATTGGGTGTTCCCAGCTTTAGTAGGGATACATGAAAGACAGGGTGGATTCTCATAGTTCGGGGGCAGTTGAGACGACAAGCAACGGCACTTATAATTTTACTGATTTTATAGGGTCCAATGTACTTATGTCCCAACTTAGACGATGGAATCCTTAACTTAAGATTTCTGGTTGACAGCCAAAACCAAGTCTCCTACCTTGAAAGCTGGTGCAGGTTTACGAAATTTATCTGCTGCTTTCTTGTACCTTTCTTGAGCCGATTCCAGATTTTCCTTTAGAAGATCCATATTCTTCTGTAAAAGACTGATTCTTTCAGCCACTGCTGGAAAAGGCGTTTCTATGGGAAATCGTGTAGAATGTTAGGATGATAACCTAGATTAGAGTAAAAAGGAGACTGTTTAGTGAAGGCACTCTGAGAGTTGTTATACGAGAACACTAATGGAAGTAGATCCACCCAATCACCTGTAGATGGCAGAAAAGCAGCGGAGATACTGCTCCAGGGTTTGATTGGTTCGTTCGGTCTGTCCATTAGTCTGGGATGAAAAGCAGAAGAAAGGTTTACTTTTAATGTCCAATGTCCCACAGAAATTTTCCCAAAACCTAGAAGTGAATTGCACCCTCGATCGAAATAACCTCATCCGGTACTCCATGTAAGCGAAACACATCTTTAATCATCAAATCTGATGTCTGTTTTGCAGTGGGTAACCCGACACAAGGGATAAAATGAGCTGCCTTTGTTAGACGGTCAACCACCACTAAAATGGTGTTTCTTTCCCTGAGAGGTTGGTAATCCACAATGAAGTCCATAGAAATGGATCCCCACGGGCGGGACGGGGTGGGAAGAGGCTGTAACAGACAGTTGGTGAGGGCGAGGTGTTTTGCATCTTGCACAGACCTCACATGAGTGACATAATTCAAAACATCCTTCTGCAAGTGGGCCACCAAAAGAAACGAGAAAGAAATTCCTGTGTCTTTAGAATTCCTCTATGCCCAGCTATCTTGGAATCGTGAATGAGTTGCAATACTCTCAATCTGACTGTTTCAGGAATATACAGGCGTTGTCCCTGAATCCACACACCTTTCTTAAAGACAAGACTTACGTCCCTTGGGGGTTGGCCAAAAAGGAATCCGCATGGTATGCTTCCTTGATGTCCTTAAGTAGGTCTTGATTATGAATTACTCCTAGGAATCTAGAGTCAGGAAGAATAGACTTAGGAGGAGTAATTGGACGTGTCTTGCTGAGTAAATCCTAGAGAGTGCATCAGCCTTTCCATTGCGCGACCCGGTCTATAGAAATGACAAAATTAAATTGTTTAAGAAAAGATTCCAGCGAGCCTGGCCAGGAGTCGACACTTAGCCGACCTGATAAACTCAAGGTTACGATGTCTGTCAGACGACTATTTGCTGTGCAGCTCCCTGAAGAAGGTGTCTCCATTCTTTGAAGGCGGCAATAATGGCCAACAACTCTCTATTGCCCCCATCGTAGTTCTCTCAGCCGAAGACAACTGTGGGAAAAGAAGGCACAGGGATGAAGACATTTTTTCTCACCTGTTCCTGAGAGAGTATAGCTCCAACGGCACAGTCTGAAGCATCCACCTCTATTATGAAGGCAAGCTCGGGTTGGGATGTACTAGGATAGGTGCAGTGGTAAATTTATCTTTTAGACGGGAAAATGCTTCTGGGCTTGGGGAGTCCAGGAGAACCTAGACTCTTTCCGGGTAAGTTGAGTGATAGGTGACACTACCTCAGAAAATTTCTAATGAAACGTCTATAGAAGTTGGGAAAAACCGATGAAGCGCTGTACTCCTTCACATTTCTAGGACTTGGCCAATCCTTGATGGCTTGGGTTTTGCTTCCATCCATACTAATTCTTGTGTAGACAGTACATACCCAGAAATTGAATTTCGGTCCTATGGAAATTTACACTTTTCAAGTTTGATGTAAAGATGATTTTGTCTTAGACGTTCCAAGACCATTCTCACATGTCCATGATGTTCCTCTGTGGAGTTAGAAAAAATTAGAATATCATCCAAAAAATTACCACGAATGTATCTAGCAGATCCCTGAAGATGTCATTCACCAAGTGTTGGAAAGTGGCTGGGGCGGTACTCCCGACCAAAAGGCTAACTAAATATTCAAAGTGTCCATAGCGTGACCTGAATGCAGTCTTCCATTCATTCCCAGGTCTAATACGGACAAGTTATAGGCCCCACGAAGATCTATTTAGAAAAAATTTTGGCATGTGCACTCTCTCCAATAACTCAGGGATTAAAGCAATGGTTAACCCGGGTTTTTAATAGTAACCTTATTGAGTTCCCTATAGTCTACGCATGGGCTCAGAGATCCTCTTTTCTCTTTACAAAGAAGATGGGTGCACCTGCAGGAGTATGAAGAGGGGGCGTATGAAGCCCTTGGCTAGATTTTCGTCTATGTAATCCTTTAAAGCCTTTGCTCGGGCCCCGCCAGTAGATCTTACCAAAAGGTATTCTCTGCTCCAGGCAATAATTCAATTGGACAATCATATGGACGGTGAGGAGGAAGCTGGTCAGCATTCTTCTTGTCACATAAATCCACATAGTCCTGGTATACAGCTGGTAGTTCAGGGACTGACATGATTCCTTTAGGAACAGAGCAAGCTGAAACTTTTGGACTCATCTGTTTCTCTGAAAGTGTAATTCCTTGGTCTCCCAGTTAATGGTAGATTCTGAGCCTGCAGCCATGGTAGCCCTAGAATAATGGGAAAGTGGGGAGAAGAGATAAGCATAAAGGATAGTTTCTCTTGATGATCTTTACCCATAAGAACCTTCAAAGGCTCTGTTTCCTGATCCACTGGTCCAGAGGTCAGCAGGGAGCCATCCACAGTTTCCATCTGTACTGGAGTAGCCTTCTTCACTGAACGTATTCCCTGTTTCAGAGCAAAGGAGACATCCATAAAATTTCCACTTGCCCTGAGTCGATCATAGCAGAGCTAGACACCCAAGCTGAGTCAACCCAGAGTTTGATGGAAAGAAAGCAATGAGAATTGTTTTTCTTACAACTCACTGGGACACCGCTGAGGAAACTTGAAAAAATGGCAGCGTTTACACAGTCAACGTCCTCAGAGGTAACGGAGTTTAAGTCCGAGAAATCAAGATCTGTTGCTGCAGATCTCTCTGGAGCTGAGGCTCGGACCTGACAGATCCCCTCTCGCAACACTCACAATGAATGAGTGCTGCAGTAGTCTTACGAGAACGGCTGGGGCAGTTTATAATGAAGTGCCCTGACTTACCACAATAGAAACATTAGATTCTCCTTAAAACGATGTTCCTTGCGTGCATCACTAGCCCGTCGTTGTAAAGAGTCTACCTGCATGGGTTCAGGTTCAGGTTCCAGTGTAATCCTACTCAAAGGTTCCTTAGCTGGAGAGGAAGGTAGGAAAAGGTTAGTACGATTGCTTTCGAACCATCTCTCTTGCCTGCGTTCAGTCAGACGAGTATCAATACGGATGCAGTAGTAAATAAAGTCACCTAACGCAGTGGGAGGGTCGGCACGAGCAAGTTCATCCTTAATCAGTGGAGATAACCCCTTTCGAAAAATAGATTTTTTGGCGGAACTGTCCCAGGTGGTATCAAGGGCCCATCTCCTGAAATCCAAGGCATATTCAGCTACCGAGTGCTTACCTTGGCGCAAAGCTAACATGGCTGCTTCAGCTGTTGCACCTCGATTGGGGTCATCAAACACCTGCCCCATGGCTGAAATAAAATCATCAAGGTGATTCAAACAATCATCCTCAGTCTCAGTCAGAGGGTTTGCCCACATCAAAGCCTTGTTGGTAAGCAACATAATTATAGTAAGCACCTTAGATCGTTCAGTGGGAAATTGTGAAGCATGTGCAGAAAAAAAAGATTGCATTGATTAATAAATCCCCTGAATTTCTCACGTTCACCGCCAAAACGAAAAGGGGGCAACTTGGGAATCCCAGCACTCGGGGCTACGGCAGGAGCCTGGACTCGCCCCTCTAGAACCTCAATCCTGGCTCGCAAATCCTGGTAGTCTGTCCAACCACTTGCAAATTGTGATTATTGAGGTCCTGTAGATTTGTAAAACGGGTCTTTATATTCTGCAAATCTGCAAGGATATTATCAGTCACTTCGCAAAGTTCCTTTATGCGGGCCTCCATTTTCCAGATCTTTTAAGACAGGATTACTGGAAGAAGAGGAGAGGAGAAAAAAAAAACAATAGTGTTCACCTGTGGCAACACTGCAGAGAGAAAAAAAAATTAAGGGAACTGCTCACCTGGAATGGTTGTGAGAAGTCACAACCACTATCATCACAGAAAGTTTCAACCAGACATCTGATATCCAGAGTTACAGCAGACAAAAAAGAGAAAAGAAAAAAAAAACAATAGTGTTTACGTGTGATAACACTGCAGAAAGAAAAAACTTAAGGGAATTGCTCACCTGGAATGGTTGTGAGAAGTCACAACCACTGTCATCACAGAAAGCACAACCGGACGTCGATATCCACAGTTACAGCAGACACAGCCTTCCAGACCCAGCAGACACTAACGTTTTGGCTTCAGAATCTTGTAATGTATGTAGTACAGTTCATATAGCGTCTTGTGCTTGGGTGCGATGAACATACATGAGACACAGGTTTGATATAGAAAAGTCCTGTATTACTTCATACAAGTTGGCAGAAATAGTCACACAGTTTGCAGACACAGAAGCAGGAGACACAGCAGGCCAGAGTAAACTAAGCTCAGCAAATCACTCTCCAACACAGATTCAGGATCTTCTTCTCTGTTACCGTAAGTCCATGCAAACGTGGGTCTTTCAAAGAGCAGGGTTCAGAGTCCACAAGTGCTTCAGAGTTCCTCAGTAGGAATAGCTGGAGTACAAGGTCCAAGGCTTACAGGAGTCAAGTCACAGGTTCACTGCAGGCTAGATTCTGAAGCACTGATTGCTCAGCTGTGGCTGCTTAAGAAGCAAAGGAGAGAATCAGGGCGGGAACATGCAAGCTGGAAACTCCATTTTGACTGAGGGCAAGATAGCTACAGAAAGACAGAAAGTAAAATGGCTGACGAACAAACTGAGTTTCAGGAATATATACATAGAACCTTACACCTGAAGGGCATTTTGAGTACCTTGTGATGCCCTTTGGGCTCACTAATGCTCCTTCCGTCTTCCAGTCCTTCATGAATGACATTTTCAGGGATTTTGTGGACAAGTTTCTGATTGTTTATTTGGATGATATCTTGATTTTTTCTAATGACTGGGACTCTCATGTGAAACATGTTCGAACTGTATTCCAGATTTTGAGAGAGAATGCTCTGTATGTGAAGGGATCAAAGTGTCTTTTTGGCGTACAGAAGATCTCATTTCTGGGATTCATTTTGTCCCCATCTGTTATTGAAATGGACCCGGTCAAGGTTCAGGCCATCTGTGATTGGGTCCAACCTACTTCATTAAAGGCTCTTCAGAGATTTTGGGTTTTGCCAATTTTTATCGTAAATTTATTGGTAATTTCTCGGTTATTGTTAAACCATTAACTGATTTGACCAGAAAGGGTTCTGATGTGGTGAATTGGCCTCCTGAGGCAGTCTCTGCGTTTCAGGAACTTAAGCAGAGATTCACTTCTGCTCCTGTTCTACGGCAGCCTGATGTTTCTCTGCCATTTCAGGTGGAGGTTGATGCCTCTGAAATTGGGGCAGGTGCCGTTTTGTCCCAAAAAGATCCAGAGACCTCTAAAAGTAACCCTTGTGCCTTTTTCTCTCGAAAATTTTCTCCTACTGAACGTAATTATGACGTGGGTAATCGGGAGTTATTGGCCATGAAGTGGGCTTTTGAAGAGTGGAGACATTGGCTGGAGGGAGCCAAACATCAGGTGGTGGTTCTTACGGACCATAAGAATCTGGTCTATCTGGAATCTGCCAAGCGACTCAATCCTAGACAGGCCAGGTGGGCCTTGTTTTTCACACGTTTTAATTTTGTGGTTTCCTTTCTTCCTGGCACTAAGAATGTTAAGGCGGATGCCCTCTCGAGGAGTTTCCTTGCGGACTCTCCTGAGCTATCTGATCCCTCTGTTATTTTGAAGGAGGGTGTAGTTCTTTCCGCCATCTCACCCAATTTGAGACTTGCTCTGGAGGGGTGTCAGGAGGATAGGCCCGAGCGCTGCCCTGTTGGAAAATTGTTTGTCCCGGACCAATGGAAAAAGAGTGTGATGTCTGAGATTCATTGTTCCGCATTGGCTGGGCATCCCGGAATTTTTGGTACCAGAGACTTGGTTAGTCGGTCCTTTTGGTGGCCTACCTTGTCTCGCGATGTCAGGGAATTTGTGCAGTCCTGCGGGACTTGCTCTCGCTCCAAGCCTTGCTCTCGCTCTAGTGGTTTGTTGATGCCATTGCCTGTGCCCAAGAGACCATGGACCCATATCTCTATGGATTTCATTTCCGATCTTCCTGTTTCTCAGAGAATGACCACCATCTGGGTAATTTGTGATAGGTTTTCCAAAATGATACATCTTGTGCCATTACCTAAGTTGCCTTCCTCCTCTGAATTGGTGCCGTTGTTCCTTCAGCACGTGGTTCGTTTACACGGCATTCCTGAGAACATTGTGTCTGACAGAGGAGTCCAGTTTGTTTCCAGATTTTGGAGGACTTTTTGTTCTAAACTGGGTGTTCAATTGTCTTTCTCCTCGGCATTTCATCCTCAGACCAATGGTCAAACTGAGAGAACAAACCAGACATTGGAGACTTATCTAAGATGCTTTGTGTCTGCTGATCAGGATGACTGGGTCTCTTTTTTGCCTTTGGCTGAGTTTGCTCTTAATAATAGGGCTAGCTCTGCCACTTTGATGTCTCCGTTTTTCTGTAATTCTGGGTTTCACCCTCGATTTTCTTCAGGACAGACGGAGGCTTCTGTCTGTCCAGGTGTTGACTCTGTTGTTGAGCGTATGCAGCAGATTTGGGACCAGGTAGTGGAGAGGTTGTCCCTCTCTCAGGAGAAGGCCCAGCGGTTTGCTAACCGGCATAGGACTGATGGTCCTCGGTTTAGGGTGGGGGACTTGGTCTGGTTGTCCTCAAAGAATATTCCTATGAGAGTAGCATCTCCTAAATTTAAGCCTAGGTTCATTGGACCTTATAAGATCATGGAGATTATTAATCCTGTTTCTTTTCGTTTGCTTCTTCCAGGGACATTTAAGATCCATAACGTGTTCCACAAGTCCTTGTTGAAGAGGTTTGTTGAGCCAGTGGTTCCTGCTGCTGTGCCTCCTGACCCTGTTTTGGTTGAGGGCAATCTGGAGTATGTGGTTGAGAAAATATTGGATTCTCGTTTTTCTAGACGAAGACTCCAGTATTTGGTTAAATGGAGAGGTTATGGTCAGGAAGACAATTCTTGGGTGTTTGCTTTGGACATCCATGCTAGGAGACTTATCCGTGCGTATCATAGAACTCATCCTGACCGACCTGGTTGCTCAAATGAGGGTTCGGTGACCCCTCCTCAAGGGGGGGGTACTGTTGTGAATGGGTTTGAGATGAGTTCTGAGCAGAGGCTCCCTCTGGTGGTTACAAGCGGTACTAGTGAGGATTGTGAGGACTGGGAATCAGGTGTTACTGATTGGTCTTATATAAGGGAGTCATTTTCCCATCGGGGTTGCCGGTGATCAATTGTTCTGGTCTGAATCCTTCTTTCCAGTTTCCCTTGTAGCCTGCTGTGTCGTGTCTGCATCTCCTGCTATCAGATAAGACAATTTCTTATTTTGTGTTTTTGCTATATTTTTGCATTTTGTCCTGCACTTCTGTGGGGGCCTTCAGGGTCCCCTCCGGTGGCTTTTGCCCTTTCAGTTTAGTCCAGCCACTGTGTTTTGTACTTTTGCTTTTTCCAGTTTTTTTTCAGTGGCTGCTGTTTTGTTTTTGTTACACCAGAGAACTAATTTAGGTGGTAGAGGTCGTGTGATCCCAGGTGATTTTGAAATTAGTAGAGTTGGTGTTTTTTCAGGGTTTTCTGAGATTGCAGTAAGTACCCTTCCTATCCTTTTCTATTTAGATAGTTTGGGCCCCAGCGTTTGCTCATACTATTTTCTTTCTGTGTCAGTATTTCCTCTTGTCTAACCGCCATTACATGTTTGGGGGCTTTCTATTATCTTTGGGGTTCTGCTCCGGGGCAGATAGCTTTCCTATTTCTATCTTTAGGTGTAGTTAGTTTCTCAGGCTGTGACGAGGCGTCTAGGACCAACGTAGGAACGCTCCACGGCTGCCTCTAGTTGCGGTGGTTAGTCAGGGTACTGCAATCTCATAGATTCCAACTGCTCTGGTGTATTTCCTTTTTTACCTGCACTCCTCAGCTACCGTAACATAACACATGTTGACTTTTATAGACGACTACTCAAGATACACAGTCACATACTTAAGAACAAAAGTGAAGTTTTTGATAAACTTGAAGACTATGTAACAAGATCAAGTAACAAATTTCAAAGGAAGCCAATTGTCATCAGAAGTGATAATGGAGGTGAATTTACAGGTCACAGAATAGAAGACTACTTAAGACAAAATGGAATAGAACATCAGAAAACTGTTCCATACACACCTGAACAAAATGGAGTAGCAGAAAGGAAAAACAGAACTCTAATAGAGATGATGAGATATATGCTGACAGATTCTAAACTACCAGAAAAATATTGGGGTGAGGCAGCAATGACAGCTACATATCTACAGAACCGACTTTTTTCCAGAAAACTGAAGAAAACTCCATATGAACTTTGGCAAGGTATGAAACCAAGTGTCAATCATTTAAAAGTTTTTGGATGTAAAGTTTTTATATTCATTCCAACAGAAAAACGTTCCAAACTTCAAAACAGATCCATGGAAGGAATATTCGTTGGATATAGTGAAAACTGCAAAGGAAATAGAATTTTAGATCCCAAAACAGACAGAGTTACAGTGAGTAACAGTGTAACATTCATTGAAGATTTAAATGAAGACATTATGATTTCAGTTGAAACAAAAAATGAGAAAAACAATAGTGACATAACTGAAGAAATATCTGATGAGAAAGAAGTAGAAATTAATGAAGAGCAAAATACTGAAAGTGAAGAATCACAACTACAAACAGATACAGAACCAAGATGTTCAATAAGAGAGAACAAAGGAAAACCACCAAAACGTCTTTCATACAAGACAAGTATAAGAAAAATCCATGAGCCTGCCTCTTGGGAAGACATATCTAAATTCCTGAAGAAGAAGCTAATAATTGGATAGAAGCAACAGAAACAGAAATTAAATCCATGCATGATTCAAATACATGGACATTAACAGATTTGCCAGAAGGAAGAAAAGCCATAGGATGTAAATGGATTTTTAAAGTAAAATACCAAACAGATGGCACACCTGAAAGATATCGAGCAAGACTCGTAGCTAAAGGGTTTTCTCAAAATATGGAGAAGACTATGATGAAACATTTGCTCCAGTTGTCAAACACACTACAATAAGAACTTTACTTACAGTTGCAGCAATGGAACAGATGGAACTAAGACATCTGGATGTAAAGACAGCTTTTTTGAATGGAGATTTAACAGAAGACATTTACATGGAACAACCTCCAGGATTTAAAGATGAAAGAAATCCAAACAAAGTTTGTAAACTACAGAAAAGCATATATGGTTTAAAGCAAGCAGCTAAAGCGTGGAATGACAAAATCATGGAAGTACTAAGGCTGCTTTCACACTTGCGTTTGAGCGACCTGCGCCTGTCTGCGCACGGCCGCCACTAAGCACCGCCCCGGCCGTGCCTCCTCCCGACGGCTCCGCCTATGGGCGCATGACGCCACATGCGACCTGCGTACCCTATCTTTATTATTGGGTATGCAGGCTGTGCGCAGGTATGCGTTTGGCGGCGCATGCGTCCTTTTGACGGTGCGCCGAGTGCACCAAAATGTTGCATGTTGCTTTTTGGTGCGCTCGCCGCACCAGTCAAAAGGACGCATGCGCCGCCAAACGCATACCTGCGCATGGCCTGCGTACCCAATGATAAAGATAGGGTACGCAGGTCGCATGCGGCGTCATGCGCCCATAGGCGGAGCCGCCGGGAGGAGGCATGGCCAGGGGCGTAGCTTAACGGCGGCCGTGCGCAGACAGGCGCAGGTCGCTCAAGCGCAAGTGTGAAGCCAGCCCAACAAATTAAAAATTTCAAAGAAGCAAAGCTGATCCATGCTTGTACACAAAAAGGATGAGTAATAGATGGATTTATGTACTCATACGTGTAGAATATATGTAGACGACATTTTGATTTGTTTTAAACAAGAAAGGGATAAAGAAAACATTCTAAAAACCCTGAAACAACATTTTGAAATCAAAGACTTAGGAAATGTAAAACAGTACCTAGGAGTACAGATAGAAAGACAAGAAGTACTGTGGTTAGGACAATTGTTGACAGAATTAGGACAATCACACTTGGAACCAACAAAACTAAAAGAGGACCAAGGAGTCTTGAAGTTGGAGTATTGCCCTACTGAAGAAAGGACAGCAGACATTTTCACGAAGGCATTAAATGCTGATAAACAGAGACTAATAAAAAGGTTGGGTTTGATTGAATAAGTCCTTACTGTTGAGAAATGGTGTTGGCATATGCAACAGATTAGGACTTATTATAAGTATAAGGAGGACTTTATGATGACCTGACAATAGATGGTGATGTTGTGTAACGTTTCCTTCTGTTTAATGTATTGTATAAGAAATAGTCTCACTTGTAGTTTCACTTTCGTTTTGTTCCTGCTTCCTGATGCAATGCTGAAATAACTGTGCATTTTTTCCTTTTACCTTATGTTGTAAGAAGTAAAAGCTTGTTATCCCATGAAGCCTGCTCTGTGAAGTTTTCTACTGCAAAGGTGTGGATTCAGAAGCTGTGCAACAGTGGTCTGTGGTCCCCATCTTCAGAACCACTCCTTTATTGAGTGTGTCTTGATAATTGCCAATAATTTCCATCTGTTGTCTATTCCATTTGCACAACAGCATGTGAAATTGATTGTCAATCAGTGTTGCTTCCTAAGTGGACAATTTGATTTCACAGAAGTTTTATTTACTTGGAGTTATATTCTGTTGTTTAACCCCTTAATCCCATCTGACGTACTATTCCGTCCATGTGACCTGGTACTTAATTCCCAGGGACGGAATAGTACGTCACATGCGATCAGCTCCTGTGGGGAGCGCAGCTGATCGCAGCCGGGTGTCAGCTGATTATCACAGCTGACACCCGGCACTATGTGCCAGGCGCTCCCGGAACATTAACCCCTGGCACACTGCGATCAAAGATGATCGCAGTCTTCCAGCGGTATAGGGAAGCATCGCGCAGGGACCCTCCTCACTGCAGGACCCCGGATCCAAGATGGCCACGGGGTCCTTCTGGGTCCTGCAGGGAGGCGGCTTCCTCAGCGTCTGCTGAGAGCAGGCGCTGAGGAAGCCTGCAGCAGTGCCAGTGAGATCGCTGGTGTGACAGAGTGCTGTGTACACTGTCACACTAGCGATCTGATATAATACAGTGATGTCCCACCTGGGACAAAGAAAAAAAGTTAAAAAAATAAAAAAAACAAGTGTAAAAAAAATTCATAAATAATGAAAAAAAAAAAAATAAAAGTACACATATTTAGTATCGCCGCGTCCGTAACGACCCGCCCTGTAAACCTGTCCCATTAGTTAACCCCTTTAGTGACCCCGTAAAAAAAAAAAAACAAGTCTAAAAAACAATGATTTATCATCATACCGCCAAACAAAAAGTGGAATAACGCGTGATCAAAAAGACAGATATAAATAATCATGGTACCGCTGAAAACGTCATCTTGTCCCGCAAAAAATCGAGCTGCCATACAGCATCATTAGTGAAAAAATAAAAAAGTTACAGCTCGCAGAATAAAGCGATGCAAAACAATTATTTTTTATATATAATAGTTTTTATTGCATAAAAGCTCCAAAACAGAAAAAAATTATATAAATGAGGTATTGCTGTAATCATACTGAAACAAAAAATAAAACCGCTTTATCGATTTTACCACACATGGAACGGTATAAACGCCCACCCCCCCAAAAGAAATTCATGAATTGCTGGTTTTTGTTCATTCTGCCTCCCAAAAATCGTAATAAAAAGCGATCAAAAAATGTCATGTGCCCAAAAATGGTACCAATAAAAAAGTCACCTCATCCCGCAATAAATAAGACCTCACATGACTCTGTGGGTCAAAATAAGAAAAAATTATAGCTCTCAAAATGTGATGATGCAAAAACTATTTTTTGCAATAAAAAGCGTCTTTTAGCGTGTGACAGCTGGCAATCATAAAAACCCGCTATAATTGTGAATCAAACCCCCATTTATCACCCTCTTAGTTAAGGAAAAATAATAAAATTAAAAAAAATTATTTATTTCCATTTTCCCATTAGGGTTAGGGTTGGGGCTAAAGTTAGGGTTAGAGTTGGAACTAAGGTTACGGGTGTGTTAGGGTTCGGTTTGTGGTTAGGGTTATGATTAGGGTTGGGATTAGGGTTAGGGGTGTGTTGGGGTTAGGGTTGGAGTTAGAATTGGGGAGTTTCCACTGTTTAGTCACATGGCTCTCCAAACGTGACATGGTGTCTGATCTCAATTCTAGCCAATTCGGCATTGAAAAGTCAAACGGTGCTCCTTCCCTTCTGAGCTCTGCCATGTGCCCAAACAGTAGTTTACCCCCACATATGGGGTATCAGCGTACTCAGGACAAACTGCACAATAACTCTTGGGGTCTAATTTCTTCTGTTACCCTTGGGAAAATAAAAAATTGGGGGCGAAAATATCATTTTTATGGAAAAAAATATGATTTTTTATTTTTATGGCTCTACGTTATAAACTTCTGTGAAGCACTTGGAGGTTCAAAGTTCTCACCACACATCTAGATAAGTTCATTTGGGGGTCTAGTTTCCATAATGGGATCAAAATGGTTTCACTTGTGGGGGGTTTCCATTGTTTAGGCAGATCAGGGGCTCTCCAAACGCGACATGGCATACAGCCAATTCTGCGTTGAAAAAGTCAAACAGCGCTTCTTCCCTTCCGAGCTCTGCCATGCACCCAAACAGTGGTTTACCCCCACATATTGGGTATCAGCGTATGCAGGACAAATTGCACAATAACTTTTGAGGTGTTGTTACCCTTGGGAAAATAAAAATTGGGGTGAAAAGATCATTTTTGTGGAAAAATATGATTTTTTAATTTTACGGCTCTACGTTATAAACTTGTGTGAAGCACTTGGGAGTTCAAAGTGCTCACCACAGATCTAGATAAGTTCCTTAGGGGGTCTAGTTTCTAAAATGGGGTCACTTGTGGGGGATTCCCACTGTTTAGGCACATCAGGGGCTATCAAAATGCGAAATGGCGTCCAATCTCGATTCCAGCCAATTTTGGTTTGAAAAAGTCAAATGGCGCTCATTCCCTTCGGAGCTCTGCCGTGCGCACAAACAGTGGTTCCTGTTGTGAATGTGCTAGAAATGAATTCTGAGCAGAAGCTCCCTCTGGTGGTTACAAACAGTACTGAACTATCCAATGAAGATTGTGAGGATTGGCGATCAGGTTTTACTGACTGGTCTTTTATAAGGGAGGTTCCCTCCCATCAGGGTTGCCGGTGATCAATTGTTCTGGTCTCATCTTTGATTCCTGTTCACTTTGTAGCTTGCTGTTTCGTGCCTGCATCTTCTGCTAACAGATAAAACATTTTCTTCTTTTAGTTTTTTGTGCTTGCTTTTTGCATTTTGTCCTGCACTTCTGTGGGGGTCTGCCGGGTCCCCTCCGGGGGCTTGTGCTCCTCTCAGTTTAGTTCAGCCACTGTTGTTTGTTCATTTGCCTTTTCCAGTTTTTTCAGTGGCTGCTGTTTAGTTTTGTTACACCAGAGAACTAATTTAGGTGGTAGAGGTCGTGTGATCTCAGGTGTTTTTGTAATTAGTAGAGTTGGTACTTTTCAGGGTTTTTTGGGATTGCAGTAAGTGTCCTTCCTATCCTTTTCTATTTAGGAAGTTTGGGCCCCAACGTTTGCTCATACTATTTTCTGTCTGTGTCTGTATTTCCTCTTGTCTAACCGCCATTACATGTTTGGGGGCTTTCTATGTTCTTTGGGGATCTGCTCCAGGGCAGATAGTTTTCCTCTTTCTGTCTTTAGGTGTAGTTAGCTTCTCAGGCTGTGACGAGGCGTCTAGAACCAACGTAGGTACGCTCCACGGCTGCCTTTAGTTGTGGTGGTTAATCAGGGTACTGCAATCCCATAGATTCCAACCTCTCTGGAGTATTTCCTTTTTTGCCTGCTCTCCTCAGCTACCAAATCATAACAGTATCACCGGCCCAAAAACTGATATTTGTATGTTACTCACAGAAGGGAAAAATAGTGTTAAAGAAAGAAGATTGTCAGAGTTGTCAGAGATTTTTTTTTTTTCCCTCTGTTTCTCTGAATGCTGAGGAGGATTTTTTTTTCTCTCAATGGAGTTTGCACAGTTGTCTGGCCGTGTGGCTCAGCTTGCCACTGAAGTTCGGAGTATTGCTACTTATCTTGCAGGGTTGCCTGTTGTGGAACCTAGGATTCCCATGCCAGATTTGTTTTTAGGGGATCGAGCTAAATTTCTGAATTTCAAAAATAACTGTAAGTTGTTTTTTGCCTTGAAATCTAAGTCCTCAGGGAACGCAGCACAGCAGGTTCAAATTGTCATCTCTCTCCTGCGCGGTGATCCTCAGGATTGGGCTTTTTCCCTGACACCTGGGGATCCTGTTTTGAGTAATGTTGATGCATTTTTTCAGGCTCTGGGGTTATTGTACGATGAGCCTAATGTCACTGATCAAGCTGAAAAAGCCTTGTTGGCATTAAATCAGGGGCTTGAGGACGCTGAGTTATACTGTCAGAGATTCCGAAGGTGGGCAGTCCTGACCAAATGGAATGACGATGCTTTGGCAGCCCTTTTTCGGAAGGGTCTGTCAGAGAATGTAAAGGATGTTATGGTGGGATTCCCTGTCCCCTCTGGTCTCAATGATTCTATGTCATTAGCGATTCAAATTGACAGACGTTTGCGTGAGCGTAGAGGTATGCGTGGAATAGTGTTGCCTTGTGAACCAGCTTCTGAACCCATGCAGTGTGATAGAGTGGCTTCTGGGGCACAGCGTCATGAGTTTCGAAAATGCAATGGGTTATGTTTCTACTGTGGTGATGCCTCTCATGCTATTTCAGTCTACCCTAAGCGGGGAAGACGTTTTGCACGCTCAGTTGTCCTGGGTAGTGTTCAGACTAAATTTTTGTTGACTGTTACCCTGATTTGCTCCCTGTCCACATTTTCTGCTCAGGCTTTCGTTGATTCGGGAGCAGCTATTAACCTGATGGATTTTGGTTTTGCTAAACGTTGTGGGTTTCCCTTGATACCCCTACGGAAGTCTATTCCCCTACTGGGGATCGATTCTACCCCTTTGGCTGAGAATAAACCTCAGTTCTCTACTCAGGTGATAATGAGGGCTGAACCTGATCATCAGGAGAGTTGCAAATTTTTGGTGCTGTATAATCTGCATGACATTATCGTACTGGGTTTCCCTTGGTTACAGTCTCATAATCCTGTTTTGGATTGGAAATCTGTGTCTGTAACCAGTTGGGGCTGCCAATGTGTTAATACCAACACTCCTGTTTTTTCTGCCTCCCCCCAGGCTCAGGATGTTCCTGACTTTTTGACTGATTTTTCTGATGTGTTTTTAGCGAAAGTAAATCTGCATCCTTGCCCCCCCATAGGAGCTATGACTGCGCTATTGAATTAGTGCCTGGTAGTAAATTCCCTAAAGGTCGCCTTTTTAACTTGTCTGTACCTGAACATGACGCTATGCGGTCTTATATCAAGGAGTCATTGGAGAAGGGTCATATCAGACCATCCTCTTCACCCTTGGGTGCCGGTTTTTTCTTTGTGGCCAAAAAGGATGGTTCATTAAGGCTGTGTATTGATTATCGTCTCTTGAACAATATCACTGTGAAATATCAATATCCGTTACCCTTGATTTCTGACCTGTTTTCCAGGGTGAAAAGTGCTACTTGGTTTACCAAGCTTGACCTCAGGGGGCATATAACCTTATTCGCATTAAGCACGGTGATGAATGGAAGACGGCATTTAATACCCCAGAGGGGCATTTTGAGTACCTAGTGATGCCCTTTGGGCTCACTAATGCTCCTTCTGTCTTCCAGTCCTTCATGAATGACATTTTCAGGGATTTTGTGGATAAATTTCTGATTGTTTATTTGGATGATATCTTGATTTTTTCCAATGACTGGGACTCTCATGTGAAACTTGTTCGGACTGTGTTCCAGATTTTGAGAGAGAATGCTCTGTATGTGAAGGGATCAAAGTGTCTTTTTGGCGTACAGAGGATCTCATTTCTGGGATTCATTTTGTCCCCATCTGTTATTGTAATGGACCCGGTCAAGGTTCAGGCCATCTGTGATTGGGTCCAACCTACTTCATTAAAGGCTCTTCAGAGATTCTTGGGTTTTGCCAATTTTTATCATACATTTATTGGTAATTTCTCTGTTATTGTTAAACCATTGACTGATTTGACCAAAAAGGGTTCTGATGTGGTGAATTGGCCTCCTGAGGCAGTCTCTGCGTTTCAGGAACTTAAGCAGAGATTCACTTCTGCTCCTGTTCTACGGCAGCCTGATGTTTCTCTGCCATTTCAGGTGGAGGTTGATGCCTCTGAAATTGGGGCAGGTGCCGTTTTGTCCCAAAGAGATCCAGAGACCTCTAAAAGTAACCCTTGTGCCTTTTTCTCTCGAAAATTTTCTCCAACTGAACGTAATTATGACGTGGGTAATCGGGAGTTATTGGCCATGAAGTGGGCTTTTGAAGAGTGGAGACATTGGCTGGAGGGAGCCAAACATCAGGTGGTGGTCCTCACGGACCATAAGAATCTGGTTTATCTGGAATCAGCCAAGCGACTTAATCCTAGACAGGCCAGGTGGGCCTTGTTTTTCACACGTTTTAATTTCATGGTTTCCTTTCTTCCTGGCACTAAGAATGTTAAGGCGGATGCCCTCTCGAGGAGTTTCCTTGCGGACTCTCCTGAGTTATCTGATCCTGCTGTTATTTTGAAAGAGGGTGTAGTTCTTTCCGCCATCTCGCCCAATTTGAGACTGGCTCTGGAAGGGTGTCAGGAGGATAAACCCGAGCGCTGCCCTATTGGGAAATTGTTTGTCCCAGACCGGTGGAAAAAGAGTGTGATGTCTGAGATTCATTGTTCCGCGTTGGCCGGTCATCCCGGAATTTTTGGTACCAGAGACTTGGTTAGTCGGTCCTTTTGGTGGCCTACTTTGTCTCGTGACGTCAGGGAATTTGTGCAGTCCTGCGGGACTTGCTCTCGCTCCAAGCCTTGCTCTTGCTCTAGTGGTTTGTTGATGCCATTGCCTGTGCCCAAGAGACCATGGACCCATATCTCTATGGATTTCATTTCCGACCTCCCTGTTTCTCAGAGAATGACCGTTATCTGAGTGATTTGTGATAGGTTTTCCAAAATGATACATCTTTTGCCATTACCTAAGTTGCCTTCCTCCTCTGAATTGGTGCCTTTGTTCCTTCAGCACGTGGTTCGGTTACACGGCATTCCTGAGAACATTGTGTCTGACAGAGGAGTCCAGTTTGTTTCCAGACTTTGGAGGACTTTTTGTTCTAAACTTGGTGTTCAATTGTCTTTCTCCTCGGCTTTTCATCCTCAGACCAATGGACAAACTGAGAGAACAAACCAGACATTGGAGACTTATCTGAGATGCTTTGTGTCTGCTGATCAGGATGACTGGGTCTCTTTTTTGCCTTTGGCTGAGTTTGCTCTTAATAATAGGGCTAGCTCTGCCACTTTGATGTCTCCATTTTTCTGCAATTTTGGGTTTCACCCTCGATTTTCTTCAGGACAGACGGAGGCTTCTGTCTGTCCAGGTGTTGACTCTGTTGTGGAGCGTATGCAGCAGATTTGGGACCAGGTAGTGGAGAGGTTGTCCCTCTCTCCGGAGAGGGCCCAGCGGTTTGCCAACCGGCATAGGACTGATGGTCCTCGGTTTGAAGTGGGGGACTTGGTCTGGTTGTCCTCAAGAAATATCCCTATGAGAGTTGCATCTCCTAAGTTTAAGCCTAGGTTCATTGGACCTTATAAGATCATGGAGATTCTTAATCCTGTTTCCTTTCGTTTACTTCTTCCAGGGACATTTAAGATCCATAACGTGTTCCACAAGTCCTTATTGAAGAGGTTTGTCGAGCCAGTGGTTCCTATGGCTGTGCCTCCTGACCCTGTTTTGGTTGAGGGCAATCTGGAGTATGTGGTTGAGAAAATATTGAATTCTCGTTTTTCTAGACGGAAACTCCAGTATTTGGTTAAGTGGAGAGGTTATGGTCAGGAGGACAATTCTTGGGTGTTTGCTTCGGACATCCATGCTAGGAGACTCATCCGTGCGTATCACAGAGCTCATCCTGACCGACCTGGTTGCTCAAATGAGGGTTCGGTGACCCCTCCTCAACGGGGGGTACTGTTGTGAATGTGCTAGAAATGAATTCTGAGCAGAAGCTCCCTCTGGTGGTTACAAACAGTACTGAACTATCCAATGAAGATTGTGAGGATTGGCGATCAGGTGTTACTGACTGGTCTTATATAAGGGAGGTTCCCTCCCATCAGGGTTGCCGGTGATCAATTGTTTTGGTCTCATCTTTGATTCCTGTTCACTTTGTAGCTTGCTGTTTCGTGCCTGCATCTTCTGCTAACAGATAAAACATTTTCTTCTTTTAGTTTTTTGTGCTTGCTTTTTGCATTTTGTCCTGCACTTCTGTGGGGGTCTGCCGGGTCCCCCCCGGGGGCTTGTGCTCCTCTCAGTTTAGTTCAGCCACTGTTGTTTGTTCATTTGCCTTTTCCAGTTTTTTCAGTGGCTGCTGTTTAGTTTTGTTACACCAGAGAACTAATTTAGGTGGTAGAGGTTGTGTGATCTCAGGTGTTTTTGTAATTAGTAGAGTTGGTACTTTTCAGGGTTTTTTGGGATTGCAGTAAGTGTCCTTCCTATCCTTTTCTATTTAGGAAGTTTGGGCCCCAACGTTTGCTCATACTATTTTCTGTCTGTGTCTGTATTTCCTCTTGTCTAACTGCCATTACATGTTTGGGGGCTTTCTATGTTCTTTGGGGATCTGCTCCGGGGCAGATAGTTTTCCTCTTTCTGTCTTTAGGTGTAGTTAGCTTCTCAGGCTGTGACGAGGCGTCTAGGACCAACGTAGGTACGCTCCACGGCTGCCTTTAGTTGTGGTGGTTAGTCAGGGTACTGCAATCCCATAGATTCCAACCTCTCTGGTGTATTTCCTTTTTTGCCTGCTGTCCTCAGCTACCAAATCATAACAGGTTCCCCCCCACATATGGGGTATCAGCGTATTCAGGACAAATTGGACAACAACTTTTATGGTTCAATTTCTCATGTTACCCTTGGGAAAATGAAAAATTGGTGACTTAAATATAATTTTTGTGGGAAAAAAAATAGGATTTTTTATTTTCATGCCTGGGCATTATAAACTTGTGTGAAGCACTTGGGGGTTCAAAGTGCTCACCACAGATCTAGATAAGTTCCTTGGGGGGTCTAGTTTCCAAAACGGGGTGACTTGTGGAGTTTTCCACTGTTTCTCCTTTTACCCTTGTGAAAATAAAAAAAATTCTTGTAAAAGATCATTTTTGTGACTAAAAAGTTAAATATTCATTTTTTCCTTCCAAGTTGCTTCAGCTCCTGTGAAGCACCAGATGGGTTAATAAACTTCTTGAATGTGGTTTTGAGTACCTTGAGGGGTGCAATTTTTAGAATGGTGTCACTTTTGGGTATTTTCTGCCATATAGACCCCTCAAAGTGACTTCAAATGTGAGGTGGTCCCTAAAAAAATGTTTTTGTACAATTTGTTGTAAAAATGAGAAATTGCTGGTCAACTTTTAACCCTTATAACTTCGTAACGAAAAAAAAATTTGGTTTCAAAATTGTGCTGATGTAGACATGTGGGAAATGTTATTTAGTAACTATTTTGTGTGACATATTTCTCTGTTTTAAGGGAATAAAAATTCAAAGTTTGAAACTTGCTAAATTTTCGCCATATTTCCCTTTTTTTCATAAATAACCGCAAGTTATATAGAAGAAATTTTACCACTATCATGAAGTACAATACGTCACGGGAAAACAGTCTCAGAATCGTGAAGATCCGTTGAAGCGTTCCAGAGTTATAGCCTCATAAAGAGACAGTGGTCAGAATTGTAAAAATTGGCCCGGTCATTAACGTGCAAACCACCCTTGGGGGTTAAGTGTTCCCTTTATTTTTTTGAGCAGTGTATATAGTGACTTAGACAATTCTCAGTGCTCAGGTCAACGTGGGTATTGTAGTAATTCACCATTGGAATAAAATGTTATTCAGAAATTGGACCATTCCCTAGCAGGCCTGGAACTCCAAGAGCCCACCAGAAATAATGCCTGTTAGGGAATAAAGATTTATCATGGTTCAAGGCTAGTGATGAGAGAACGTGCTGGGATAAGGTGTTATTCGAGTATGCTCTGGTGCTGAGTGACTTCGGAGTGCTAGGATAATATGTTCGAGTCCCTGCGGCTGCATGTCTCACAGCTGTTCGACAGCCACAACACATGCAGGGATTTACTGTTTGTTAGCCAATCCCCACATTTGTTGCGTCTAACAGTCACGATACATGCAGCCGTGGGGTCTTGAACATATTATCTGAGCACGCCGAAGTCACTCAGCACACGAGAATGCTTGGATAACTCCTTACTGAGCACGTTCGCTCATCACTATTCAGGACCTCTCCTAACCTACTTGAACTTGTATTAGTATTTCAGCATATACGGTAATATCATAACTCCTAGACAGGAAGGCCGCTATATCATTACTATGTCTGATTCAGATTTTCATTTCCTCATCACTTACACCTCAAATATCTCTGCAGAATCAGCCTTTGCTTACCGTAGAAACCACTGAAATACTTATTATTGCTCCAATTTATTTTTGCCTTGATTACTGGAAAGATGGTGTTACACAGGCAGATTTGCCTATAGGGAGGGATTGATTGACTAACATGTTGCTCAGCCCTCGTTTACATGGCAGCTATCATCAGAACATGACCTATTGTTTAAATCAGGTTTTTGAGTTGCATGCAGTTTAAAAAATATCTATATATTTTTTTCATGTTATGATCTTTTTTAAAATACAAAATTAGTAATCTTGTAATATTCACACTGGCCATCAGGACTTTTTAGAATATTTCCTGTTGTTCCAGGAAACAACACATGTTCAGTCATGGTCAAAAGTGTTGAGACTGACACAAATTTTAGTTTGCTGCTTCAATGTTTTTAGATCTTTTAGGGTGCTGTCACTTTATGTAGTGTCTCGTAGGGGCATACATTCGAAATCCCCCAGCAAAACGGGGTCCATACGTACAGCGGGTACGGAAAGTATTCAGACCCCTTTAAATTTTTCACTTTTTGTTTCATTACAGCCATTTGGTAAATGCAAAAAAGTTCATTTTTTTCTCATTAATGTACACTCTGCACCCCATCTTGACTGAAAAAAAACCAGAAATGTAGAAATTTTTACAAATTTCTTAAAAAAGAAAAACTGAAATATCACATGGTCATAAGTATTCAGACCCTTTGCTCAGTATTGAAAAGCACCCTTTTGAGCTAGTACAGCCATGAATCTTTTTGGGAATGATGCAACAAGTTTTTTACACCTGGATTTGGGGATCCTCTCCAGTTCTGTCAGGTTGAATGGTGAACGTTGGTGGACAGCCATTATTAGGTCTCTCCAGAGATGCTCAATTGGGTTTAGGTCAGGGCTCTGGCTGGGCCAGTCAAGAATCGTCGGAGAGTTGTTCTGAAGCCACTCCTTTGTTATTTTAGCTGTGAGCTTAGGGTCAGTCTTGTTGGAAGGTGAACCTTCGGCCAAGTCTGAGGTCCAGAGCACTCTGGAAGAGGTTTTCATCCAGGATATTTCTGTACTTGGCCGCATTCATGTTTTCTTCAATTGCAACCAGTCGTCCTGTCCCTGCAGCTGAAAACACCCCCATAGCATGATGCTGCCACCACAATGTTTCACTGTTGGGATTGTATTGGGCAGATGATGAGCAATGCCTGGTTTTCTCCAAACATACCGCTTAGAATTATCACCAAAAAGTTCTTTCTTCGTCTCATCACACCAGAGAATCTTATTTCTCATCTTCTGGGAGTCCTTCATGTGTTCTTTAGCAAACTACAGTACAGACCAAAAGTTTGGACACACCTTCTCATTCAAAGATTTTTCTGTATTTTCATGAAAATTGTAGAATCACACTGAAGGCATCAAAAATATGAAGTAACACATGTGGAATTATACATTACACTTTACAAAAAAGTGTGAAACAACTGAAAATATGTCTTATATTCTAGGTTCTTCAAAGTAGCCACCTTTTGCTTTGATTACTGCTTTGCATGCAGAAAAGGTGAACAGATGGACTCTACATGCCTAGTTCCCACCGTGAAGCATGGAGGAGGTGGTGTGATGGTGTGGGGGTGCTTTGCTGGTAACACTGTTGGGGATTTATTCAAAATTGAAGCGGTGAGCGGTCCAGCTCACCCCAAACCATCTCGATTGGGTTCAGGTCTGGTGACTGTGGAGGCCAGGTCATCTGGTGTAGCACCCCAACACTCTCTTTCTTGGTCAAATAGCCCTTACACAACCTGGAGGTGTGTTTGGGGTCATTGTGCTGTTGAAAAATAAATGATGGTCCAACTAAACGCAAACCGGATGGAATAGCATGCTGCTGCAAGATGCTGTGGTAGCCATGCTGGTTCAGTATGCCTTCAATTTTGAATAAATTTCATATTTTCAGTAGTTTCACACTTTTTTGTTAAGTATATAATTTCACGTGTTAATTCATAGTTTTGATGCCTTCAGTGTG
This sequence comes from Oophaga sylvatica, assembly GCA_033576555.1. Lineage (NCBI taxonomy): Eukaryota > Metazoa > Chordata > Amphibia > Anura > Dendrobatidae > Oophaga > Oophaga sylvatica. Next base: position 126,396,171 of record JARQOD010000006.1, read on the forward strand.
AATGTACAATTTTCATAGTCATGAAAATACAGAAAAATCTTTCAGTGAGGTGTGTCCAAACTTTTGGTCTGTACTGTATTTCTGCAGCTGGATATCCGCTTCTGCGCCAAATCCTGACAACCCGTTATTACCTAATCATTGCTTGGGTATCGCAATTTGTATGGTTTTTGCTTCTCAAACCGCTTTTTGAGGAATCACCATAGTTTCTCCCAGCTCTAACAAAAAGGCTAGAGCTGGGGCAGATGGGGGAGTGATGACGAGTGCAACACCATGCACAGAGGAACATGCCACTCATCTGGCGCCTCTTCATGAGTCAGAAGCGTCTGACTCCAGCACGCGTAAATGCAGGTCTTTGTCAGATTGTTTTTATTGAAGGGATTTTTACAATAGGGAGAAGGGGAAACTGGCATATATTAAACAATCAACATGTACAGAAAGGAAGGGAAAGGTAGGTAAATGGAGAAAGACAGGGGAAACTGGTGACATAAGGGAATGGGGAAAAAAGGGGGAAGAGGAATGACGGGGAATATACAGTATAGGTCACTAAGAATGCACTTTTATTTCAATTACTTTGCTTATTCCGATATGATCATACCGTTATAAAGCTGAATACATATATAATGTCGATATGAGAAGTATACGTTGATCTGGTCGTAATCGCTAGTTTGGATTAATTGGTTCAGTTTCCAATCTTCATAACTTCTATCTGTTGCTGCGTTCATTAGAAATTGGTGTTTTAGTTCAGAATGAAATGAGGCATAAAGTGCTCTGGGAGTGATGGAGCACTTCCCCAGATCTGCCACTGAGGTTATTTCCCTGCACAGTAACAGCCTCTTTAGCTTGATTCACTGACAGCGGGGTTTTTTTCTACACCAAAATGCTCACTTAGCAGTAATAACGCCCATTTTTCAGCATATAATTGGGTGCAAATGACATGTGCTTTGTCTACAGGACATGTTTAATAAAGTTAGTTTTAGGCACCAGAAACACCTTAGGCTTTGTTCACACACATTTTTTTTGTTGCTTTTTATGCAAATTAAAAGTCGCTTTTCACAGAACAAGCATAAACTATGAGATTTTAAGAATCTCAGGCACGAGCTTCTTCTTTCCCGACCATCTGGGCACTGCAGCATTTTTGCCATCTGCAGAATGTCAATTGTTTCAGCATTTTTTTCACCCCAGAAAGCAATGAAAGTGAAAAAACGCTGGAAAAATGAGTGTTTGGACACAGTGCGTTTTACTGCCAAGAGAGAGGGTTTTAGCTGTGGAAATAAAGCAGTACATTAGCTGCGTGTGAACACCACCTTAGAGCGTCCATAGATGCAGGCCCATACACACGTTTTGGATTTGAACTTACGGATGCCGTTTAGAGAGGTCTCGTCCCCAAGTCAAAAGTTACCGTTTTCTCTCTTAGGGTACATACCCATTTCTGAAAAAAAAAACGGTCCGTTTCCTGGATGGAAAAAACGGTCCGATTATATGCAATTGTCATGCGATTTTTAATCGCACCATCCGTTTTCCATCTGTATGCAATGCGATTTTAACATGACGTTTTACATAGAGCAGTTCTCTCTATGTAAAAACTCATGTAAAAATCACATTGTAAAAAAAAATGTACACAAAAAGCAAATAATTATATATATATAGGTCATACACTTCTACATAGTATAATAGCCGCTAATTCAATTGCCGGCTTTTGTGAAATTTCAGACCCGACATGAAATGACACATGGTTTACATACAGTTAACTGTTGTGAATGTGTTAGAAATGAATTCTGAGCAGAAGCTCCCTCTGGTGGTTACAAACAGTACTGAACCATTCAATGAAGATTGGAAATCAGGAGTTACAGACTGGTCTTATATAAGGGAGGTTCCCTACCATCATGGTTGCCGGTGATCAATTGTTCTTGTCTCAACTGTGGTTCCTGGTTCACTTGGAAGCTTGCTGAGTCTTGCCTCTTCTCCTGCTCTCAGATAAGATATTTTCTGTTTTTTTGTTTTTGTGCTTACCATTTGCATATTTCTCTGCATTTCTGTGAGGTTAGCCAGGTTTCCCCCCCCCCGGGGGGGCTTGGGCTCCTCTCAGTTCTTCTGGAGCCACTGTTATTTGTTCATTTGCCTTTTCCAGTTTTTTCAGTGGCTGCGGCTTAGTTTTGTTACACCAGAGAAATAATTTAGGTGGTAGAGGTCGTGTGATCTCAGGTGGTTTTGCAATTCGTAGAGTTGGTATTTTTTAGGGTTTTTTTGGTTTGCAGTAAGTGTCATTCCTATCCTTTTCTGTCTAGGCAGATTGGGCCCAACGTTTGCTCATACTATTTTCTGTCTGTGTCTGTATTTCCTCTTGTCTAACCGCCATTACATGTTTGGGGGCTTCCTATGTTCTTTGGGGATCTGCTCCGGGGCAGATAGCTTTCCTCTTTCTATCTTTAGGTGTAGTTAACCTCTCAGGCTGTGACGAGGCGTCTAGGACGAACGTAGGAACGCTCCACGGCTGCCTTTAGTTGTGGTGGTTAGTCAGGGCACTGCAATCCAGTAGATTCCAACCTCTCTGGTGTATTGCCGTTTTTGCCTGCTCTCCTCAGATACCAAATCATAACAGTATCACCGGCCAAACTGAAAATTATATGGTACTCAACAGAAGGGAAAAATAGTAAAAGGAAAAAGAAAAAAGGAAGTTGTCAGAAATTTTTTTTTTTTTTTTCTCTGTTTGTTGCATTTTTTCCCTCTTTTTCTCTGGGTGCCGAGGAGGATTTTATTTTCTCTCAATGGAGTTTGCTGTAAGGTTCTTTGTCTCTTTTGACATGTTCCTTGAAACTCAGTTTTCCGTCGGCCATTTTGCTTTCTGTCTTTCTGCAGCTCTTGCCCTCAGTTAATATGGAGTTTCCAGTTTTCATGTTCCCGCCCTGATTCTCTCCCTCTTGCTTCTTAAGCAGCTTCAGCTGAACAATCAGTGCTCCTGAATCAAGCCTCAGTCAGCCTGTGACCTGACTCCTGGAAACCTAGGATTTTGGACTCCAGCTATTTCCTACTGAGGAACTTTGGAATACTATTGGACTTTGGAAACCTGCTGTCTGGTGAAATCCATGTTTGCAGAGGAATTACGGTACAGAGAAGAGATCCTGAACCTGCTTTGGAGAGTTATGTAGAGCTTGAAGTTACTCTGGCCTGCTGTGTCTTCTGCCTCTGTTTCCTGCAAACTGTGTGACCTTTTCTGCATGCTTGTATGAAGTAATACAAGTCATTTCATACCAACCTATGTCTCATGTGTTTCCCTCGCACCCAAGCACAAGATGCTATAGGAACTGTACACTATACATGACAAGATTCAGGAGCCAATGTTTAGTGTCTGCTGGGTCTGGGAAAGCCGTGTCTGCTGGGACTGTGGATATCAGATGTCCGTTTAATACCTTCTGTGATGACAGTGGTTGTGACTTCTCACAACCATTCCAGGTGAGCGCATTCCCTTAAATGTTACTCTAGAGTGTTACCACAGGTAAACACTATTGTTTTTTGTTTTTTTTTTCCTTTCCTCTTCTCCTTCCAGCACTTCTGCCTTAAAAGATCTGGAAGATGGAGGCCCGCATAAAGGAGCTTTGCGGAGTGACTGATACAATCCTTGCAGATATACAGACTATAAAGACCCGTTTTGCAAGCCTACAGGACCTCACTAATCATAATTTGCAAGTGTTTGGACAAACTACCCAGGAATTACGAGCCAGGATTGAGGCTCTAGAGGAACGAGTCCAGGCTCCTGCCATAGCCCCGAGTTCTGGGATCCCCAAGTTACCTCCTTTTCGTTTTGGCGGTGAACGTGAGAAATTCAGGGGATTTATTAACCAATGCAATCTATTTTCTCTGCACATGCTTCACAATTTCCCACTGAACGATCCAAAGTGCTTACTATAATCATGTTGCTTACCAATAAGGCTTTGATGTGGGCAAACCCTCTGATTGAGACTGAGGATGATTGTTTGAATCACCTTGATGCTTTCATTTCAGCCATGGGGCAGGTGTTTGATGACCCCAATCGAGGTGCAACAGCTGAAGCAGCCATGTTAACTTTGCGCCAAGGTAAGCGTTCAGTAGCCGAATATGCCTTGGATTTCAGGAGATGGGCTCTTGATACCACTTGGGACACTTCCGCCAAAAAATCTATTTTTCGGAAAGGGTTGTCTCCATTGATTAAGGATGAACTTGCTCGTGCCGACCCTCCCACTGCGTTAGGTGACTTTATTAACTATTGTATCCGTATTGATGCTCGTCTGACTGAACGCAGACAAGAGAGATGGTTCGAAAACAATCGCACTAACCTTTCCCTACCTCCCTCCTCATCTAAGGAACCTTTGAGTAGGATCACAAGGGAACCAGAACCTGAACCCATGCAGGTGGACTCTTTACAAAGACGGGTTAGTGATGCACGCAAAGAACACCGTATAAAGGAAAATCTATGTTTTTACTGTGGTAAGTCAGGGCACTTCATTATAAACTGCCCCAGCCGTTCTCGTAAGACTACTGCAGCAGTCATTCACTGTGAGTGTTGCGAGAGGAACTCTGTCATGTCCGAGCCTCAGACTCCAGAGAGATCTGCTGCAAGAGATCTTGATTTTTCGGACTTAAACTCTGTTAGTTCTGGGGACAATGACGGTATAAACGCTGCAATTTTTCAAGTTTCCTCAGCGGTGTCCCAGCTGAGTTGTAAAAGAAACAATTCTCATTGTTTCCTGTCCATCAAACTCTGGGTTGACTCAGTATGGGTGTCTAGCTCTGCTATGATCGACTCAGGAGCAAGTGGAAATTTTATGGATATCTCCTTTGCTCTGAAACAGGGAATACGTTCAGTGAAGAAGGCTACTCCAGTACAGATGGAGACTGTGGATGGCTCCCTGCTGACCTCTGGACCAGTGGATCAGGAAACAGAGCCTTTGAGGGTCCTTATGGGTAAAGATCATCAGGAGAAAATGTCTTTTATGCTTATCTCTTCTCCCCACTTTCCCATTATTCTAGGGCTACCATGGCTGCAGGCGCAGAATCCTATGATTAACTGGGAGACCAAGGAATTACACTTTCCGGAGAAACAGATGAGTCAAGGAGTTTCAGCTTGCTCTGTGCCTAAAGGAACCATGTCAGTTCCTGAACTACCAGCTGTATACCAGGACTATGTGGATTTATGTGACAAGAAGAACGCTGATCAGCTTCCTCCTCACCGTCCATATGATTGTCCAATCGAATTATTGCCTGGAGCCGAGATACCTTTTGGTAAGATCTACCCCCTAGCGGGGCCCGAGCTAAAAGCTTTGAAGGACTACATAGATGAAAATCTAGCCAAAGGCTTCATACGCCCCTCTTCATCTCCCGCAGGTGCACCCATCTTCTTTGTGAAGAAGAAAGATGGATCTCTGAGACCCTGCATAGACTATAGGGAACTCAATAAGGTTACTATTAGAAACCGTTATCCATTGCCTTTAATCCCTGAGTTGTTGGAGAGAGTGCGGCATGCCAAAATTTTCTCTAAACTGGATCTCCGTGGGGCCTATAACTTGGTCCGTATTAGACCTGGGGATGAATGGAAGACTGCATTCAGGTCACGCTATGGACACTTTGAATATCTAGTTATGCCTTTTGGTCTGAGTACCGCCCCAGCCACTTTCCAACACTTGGTGAATGACATCATCAGGGATCTCCTAGATACATTTGTGGTGATTTATCTGGATGATATTCTAATTTTTTCTAACTCCACAGAGGAACATCATGGACATGTGAGAATGGTCTTAGAACGCCTAAGACAAAACCATCTCTACATCAAACTTGAAAAGTGTGAGTTCCATAGGACCGAAATTCAATTTCTGGGGTATGTACTATCTACGCAAGGGATTAGTATGGATGGAGGCAAGACCCAAGCCATCAAGGATTGGCCAATTCCTAGAAATGTGAAGGAGGTGCAGCGCTTCATCGGGTTTGCCAACTTCTATAGACGTTTCATTAGGAATTTCTCTGAGGTAGTGTTACCTATCACCCAACTTACCCGGAAACAGTCTAGGTTCTCCTGGACCCCGCAAGCTCAGGAAGCATTTTCCTGTTTAAAGGATAAATTTACCACTGCACCTATCTTAGTACATCCCAACCCCGAGCTTGCCTTCATAATAGAGGTGGATGCTTCAGACTGTGCTGTTGGAGCTATACTCTCTCAGAGAACAGGTGAGAAGAATGTCTTGCATCCCTGTGCCTTCTTTTCCCAGCAGTTGTCTTCGGCTGAGAGGAACTACGATGTGGGCAATAGAGAATTGTTGGCCATTATTGCCGCCTTCAAGGAATGGAGACACCTTCTTCAGGGAGCTGCACAGCAAATAGTCGTCCTGACAGACCATCGTAACCTTGAATTTATCAGGTCGGCTAAGTGCCTGACTCCTCGCCAGCCTCGCTGGAATCTTTTCTTAAACCAATTTAATTTTGTCATTTCTTATAGACCAGGATCGCGCAATGGAAAGGCTGATGCACTCTCTAGGATTCATTCAGCAGAGACACGTCCACTTACTCCTCCTAAGACTATTCTTCCTGACTCTAGATTCCTGGGAGTGATTCATAATCAAGACCTACTTAAGGACATCAAGGAAGCATACCATGCGGATTCTTTGTTGGCTCAACCCCCAAGGGACGTAAGTCTTGTCTTTAAGAATGGTGTGTGGATTCAGGGACAACGTCTGTATATACCTGAAACAGTCAGATTGAGAGTTTTGCAACTCATCCACGATTCCAAGATAGCTGGGCATAGAGGAATTCTAAAGACACAAGAATTTCTTTCTCGTTTCTTTTGGTGGCCCACTTACAGGAAATATGTTTTAAACTATGTCACTTCATGTGAAGTCTGTGCAAGATGCAAAACACCTCGCTCCTCACCAACTGGTCTGTTACAACCTCTTCCCACCCCGTCCCGCCCGTGGGGATCCATTTCTATGGACTTCATTGTGGAGTTACCAACCTCTCACGGGAAGAACACCATTCTAGTGGTGGTTGATCGTCTAACAAAGGCAGCTCATTTTATCCCTTGTGTCGGCTTACCCACTGCAAAACAGACATCAGACTTGATGATTAAGAATGTGTTTCGCTTACATGGAGTACCGGATGAGGTCATTTCGGATCGAGGGGTGCAATTCACTTCAAGGTTTTGGCAAAATTTCTGTGCCGCATTGGACATTAAAGTAAACTTTTTTCTGCTTTTCATCCCCAGACTAATGGACAGACAGAACGAACCAATCAGACCCTGGAGCAGTATCTCGCTGCTTTATCTGCCACCTACAAGATGATTGGGTGGATCTACTTCCACTGGCTGAGTTCTCTTATAACAACTCTCAGAGCGCCTCCACTAAGCAGTCTCCTTTTTACTCCAATCTAGATTATCATCCTAACATTCTTCCTCGATTTCCCATAGATACGCCTTTGCCGGCAGTGGCTGAAAGAATCACTTCTTTACAAAAGAATATGGATCTTCTAAAGGAAAATCTAGAATTGGCTCAGGAAAGGTACAAGAAAGCAGCAGATAAATTTCGTAAACCTGCACCAGCTTTCAAGGTAGGAGATTTGGTCTGGCTGTCAACCAGAAATCTTAAAATAAAGATTCCATCGTCTAAATTGGGACATAAGTACATTGGACCTTATAAGATCAGTAAGATTATAAGTGCGGTTGCTTGTCGTCTTCAACTGCCCAGAACTATGAGAATCCACCCTGTCTTTCATGTATCCCTACTAAAGGCTGCAACACCCAATACGTTTCCTGGACGCTCTTCTCCTTGCCCTGACCCAGTGCTGGTCGATGGTCAGGAAGAATTTATGGTGGAAAGGATTCTAGATTCCAGGTTGTACAGAAATCAGTTGCAATATTTGATTAAATGGCAGGGCTACCCAGTGGAGGACAACTCATGGGAACCAGTCAATAATGTAAATGCTCCTCGCCTGCTCCGCCAGTTTCATCAGAGGTACCCTGACAAGCCTGGTCTGAGGTCATCCGGAGGATGTCCTTAAGGGGGGAGTAATGTAAGGTTCTTTGTCTCTTTTGACATGTTCTTTGAAACTCAGTTTTCCGTCGGCCATTTTGCTTTCTGTCTTTCTGCAGCTCTTGCCCTCAGTTAATATGGAGTTTCCAGTTTTCATGTTCCCGCCCTGATTCTCTCCCTCTTGCTTCTTAAGCAGCTTCAGCTGAACAATCAGTGCTCCTGAATCAAGCCTCAGTCAGCCTGTGACCTGACTCCTGGAAACCTAGGATTTTGGACTCCAGCTATTTCCTACTGAGGAACTTTGGAATACTATTGGACTTTGGAAACCTGCTGTCTGGTGAAATCCATGTTTGCAGAGGAATTACGGTACAGAGAAGAGATCCTGAACCTGCTTTGGAGAGTTATGTAGAGCTTGAAGTTACTCTGGCCTGCTGTGTCTTCTGCCTCTGTTTCCTGCAAACTGTGTGACCTTTTCTGCATGCTTGTATGAAGTAATACAAGTCATTTCATACCAACCTATGTCTCATGTGTTTCCCTCGCACCCAAGCACAAGATGCTATAGGAAGTTGTCTGGCCGTGTGGATCAGCTTGCCACTGAAGTTCGGAGTATTGCTACCTATCTTGCAGGGTTGCCGGTTGTGGAACCTAGGATCCCCATGCCAGATTTATTTTTGGGGGAACGAGCTAAATTTCTGAATTTCAAAAATAAATGTAAGTTGTTTTTTGCCTTAAAACCTAAGTCCTCAGGGAACGCAGCACAGCAGGTTCAAATTGTCATCTCTCTCCTGCGCGGCGATCCTCAGGATTGGGCTTTTTCCCTGACACCTGGGGACCCTGTTTTGAGTAATGTTGATGCATTTTTTTTCTGGCTCTGGGGTTATTGTACGATGAACCTAATGTCACTGATCAAGCTGAAAAAACCTTGTTGGCATTAAATCAGGGGCTTGAGGACGCTGAGTTGTACTGTCAGAAATTCAAAAGTGGGCAGTCCTGACCAAATGGAATGACGATGCTTTGGCAGCCCTTTTTCGGAAGGGTCTGTCAGAGAATGTAAAAGATGTTATGGTGGGTTTCCCTGCTCCCTCTGGTCTCAATGATTCTATGTCATTAGCGATTCAAATTGACAGACGTTTGCGTGAGCGGAGAGGTATGCGTGGAATAGTGTTGCTTTGTGAACCAGCTTCTGAACCCATGCAGTGTAATAGAGTGACTTCTGGGGCACAGCGTCATGAGTTTCGTAAACGCAATGGGTTATGTTTCTACTGTGGTGACGCCTCTCATGCTATTTCAGTCTGCCCTAAGTGGGGAAGACGTTGTGCACGCTCAGTTGTCTTGGGTAGAGTTCAGACTAAATTTTTGTTGACTGTTACCCTGATTTGCTCCCTGTCCACATTTTCTGCTCAGGCTTTTGTTGATTCGGGAGCAGCTATTAACCTGATGGATTTTGATTTTGCTAAACGTTGTGGGTTTCCCTTGATACCCCTACGGAAGTCTATTCCCCTACTGGGGATTGATTCTACCCCTTTGGCTGAGAATAAACCCCAGTTCTCTACTCAGGTGATAATGAGGGTTGAACCTGATCATCAGGAGAGTTGCAAATTTTTGGTGCTGTATAATCTGCATGACATATTGTACTAGGTTTCCCTTGGTTGCAGTCTCATAATCCTGTTTTGGATTGGAAATCTGTGTCTGTAACCAGTTGGGGCTGCCAATGTGTTAATGCCAACACTCCTGTTTTTTCTGCCTCTCCCCAGGCTCAGGATGTTCCTGACTTTTTGACTGATTTTTCTGATGTGTTTTGCGAAAGTAAATCTGCATCCTTGCCCCCCCATAGGAGCTATGACTGCGCTATTGAATTAGTGCCTGGTAGTAAATTCCCTAAAGGTCGCCTTTTTAACTTGTCTGTACCTGAACATGATGCTATGCGGTCTTATATCAAGGAGTCATTGGAGAAGGGTCATATCAGACCATCTTCTTCACCCTTGGGTACCGTTTTTTTTCTTAAGGATGGTTCATTAAGGCCGTGTATTGATTATCGTCTCTTGAACAATATCACTGTGAAATATCAATATCCGTTACCATCGTGATGATTTAATCACCGATTTAATCACGATTAAATCATGATTTAAATCTTGACTGATTTTGGTCTATTAAATTAGATTCGATTTAAATCGTGATTTTAATCATGATTAAATCGACTGATTTAAACCAAAGGATTTTTTATATAAATCACCTTTAAAATCTAATAACTTTCATCTGTTTCAATATAGGAAAATGTATATTTCGTACCGTATTAGCAGTAGATAGAAAATATTTAGATTGAGGAGTCTCATTGTTTACTTTATAATGGCTACATGAAAAGATGACAATGCAGCTTCGAGACTATCAGATTTTCATCAGGGAAAGACTTTGCCTGATGAAGAGACCAAGTGTCTCGACAAGCTTGCAATTTGTTCCCTCTTTTCATTAGTCCATTAAAATGAGTATCAACCACTTGAGGGACTCTCAAGGTCTCAAAATTTTTCATCAATTGTTCAATTAATCCACATTCTAGCTTGGTTTCACTTTCTGTAGTTGGTTTCAGTTCTTTTCAAATCAGTTGACCATGCCCAAACTTGTTGGTATGTCTCCAGAGATCTTGCGTTAGTAACAATCAAACTTCAGAAGTGATCTGCGTAGCCGGCAGGGCCTAGAGCCGCCTATTGGTTATTGTTGAGATGCCAGCTGAGCTTGGAAGAAAGGTGGGAGAGCAAAGTAGCAATACTGTCAAAAGATATCCATGGACTTGTTTGCCGTTTGAAATCACATTATGAAAACTCCAACAGAAGGGAAAATAAGATGTTGATAGTATACAAATTCAAAGACCGCCACACTGTCTTCCAGCGGAAGATATAAATGTAGCTACTCAGCTACTGACTGCATCGGCTTCATCGGCAGGAGTAGAGAGATTGTTTTCTTCATTTGGTTTTGTGCACACAACAGTCCGAAACCGCTTAGGAACTGCTAAAGCAGGACAACTAGTTTTCCTATTAAAAGTCCTAAATAAACAGTAGGCTTAAAGGACTGATGTATTCACTGAAGATGTTTGCTTACTTCAAACGTTAGAGATAGGCTATTGTTAAAAAGTACTTACTCTCTGTAGTTCAATTCTGATTGTTTAATAGTGCAAATAAAAATTATTAGGTTTCATAATCATCAACTGTTTTAATATTTTTATTTGTGTAAAATAATTTGATTTGCAAAAAGACAAAGTTTTGCTTGTGTACAACTTGATTAAAAAATCCTATTTAATTCAAAAAAATCCGATTTAAATCAAAAAAATCCGATTTAAATCAAAAAAATCCGATTTTTTTGATTTTTTTAAAAAAATCATGATTTTTATCCACCCTGGTTACCATTGATTTCTGACCTGTTTTCCAGGGTGAAAAGTGCTACTTGGTTTACCAAGCTTGACCTCAGGGGGCGTATAACCTTATTCGCATTAAGCACGGGGATGAATGGAAGACGGCGTTTAATACCCCAGAGGGGCATTTTGAGTACCTAGTGATGCCCTTTGGGCTCACTTATGCTCCTTCCGTCTTCCAGTCCTTCATGAATGACTTTTTCAGGGATTTTGTGGATGCATTTCTGATTGTTTATTTGGATGATATCTTGATTTTTTCCAATAACTGGGACTCTCATTTGAAACATGTTCGGACTGTGTTCCAGATTTTGAGAGAGAATGCTCTGTATGTGAAGGGATCAAAGTGTCTTTTTGGCGTACAGAGGATCTCATTTCTGGGATTCATTTTGTCCCCATCTGTTATTAAAATGGACCCGGTCAAGGTTCAGGCCATCTGTGATTGGGTCCAACCTACTTCATTAAAGGCTCTTCAGAGATTCTTGGGTTTTGCCAATTTTTATTGTAAATTTATTGGTAATTTCTCTGTTATTGTTAAACCATTTTACTGATTTGACCAAAAAGGGTTCTGATGTGGTGAATTGGCCTCCTGAGGCAGTCTCTGCGTTTCAGGAACTTAAGCAGAGATTCACTTCTGCTCCTGTTCTACGGCAGCCTGATGTTTCTCTGCCATTTCAGGTGAAGGTTGATGCCTCTGAAATTGGGGCAGGTGCCGTTTTGTCCCAAAGAGATCCAGAGACCTCTAAAAGTAACTCCTGTGCCTTTTTCTCTCGAAAATTTTCTCCAACTGAACGTAATTATGACGTGAGTAATCGGGAGTTATTGGCCATGAAGTGGGCTTTTGAAGAGTGGAGACATTGGCTGGAGGGAGCCAAACATCAGGTGGTGGTCCTCACGGACCATAAGAATCTGGTTTATCTGGAATCAGCCAAGCGACTTAATCCTAGACAGGCCAGGTGGGCCTTGTTTTTCACACGTTTTAATTTTGTGGTTTCCTTTCTTCCTGGCACTAAGAATGTTAAGGCGGATGCCCTCTCGAGGAGTTTCCTTGCGGACTCTCCTGAGTTATCTGATCCTGCTGTTATTTTGAAAGAGGGTGTAGTTCTTTCTGCCATCTCGCCCAATTTGAGACTGGCTCTGGAAGGGTGTCAGGAGGATAAACCTGAGCGCTGCCCTATTGGGAAATTGTTTGTCCCAGACCGGTGGAAAAAGAGTGTGATGTCTGAGATTCATTGTTCCGCGTTGGCCGGTCATCCCGGAATTTTTGGTACTAGAGACTTGGTTAGTCAGTCCTTTTGGTGGCCTACTTTGTCTCATGACGTCAGGGAATTTGTGCAGTCCTGCGGGACTTGCTCTCGCTCTAAGCCTTGCTCTCGCTCTAGTGGTTTGTTGATGCCATTGTCTGTGCCCAAGAGACCATGGACCCATATCTCTATGGATTTCATTTCCGACCTCCCTGTTTCTCAGAGAATGACCGTTATCTGGGTGATTTGTGATAGGTTTTCCAAAATGATACATCTTGTGCCATTACCCAAGTTGCCTTCTCCTCCGAATTGGTGCCTTTGTTCCTTCAGCACGTGGTTCGGTTACACGGCATTCCTGAGAACATTGTGTCTGACAGAGGAGTCCAGTTTGTTTCCAGATTTTGGAGGACTTTTTGTTCTAAACTTGGTGTTCAATTGTCTTTCTCCTCGGCTTTTCATCCTCAGACCAATGGACAAACTGAGAGAACAAACCAGACATTGGAGACTTATCTGAGATGCTTTGTGTCTGCTGATCAAGATGACTGGGTCTCTTTTTTGCCTTTGGCTGAGTTTGCTCTTAATAATAGGGCTAGCTCTGCCACTTTGATGTCTCCGTTTTTCTGTAATTCTGGGTTTCACCCTCGATTTTCTTCGGGACAGACAGAGGCTTCTGTCTGTCCAGGTGTTGCCTCTGTTGTGGAGCGTATTAACCTGACTTAAAGTCACCTTTCAATAGCAAGGTGACTTTAACCCATTAGCCACCGCTACAGGGAAATGGGAATAGACGGGCTAAGTGCCAGAAAGGACGCATCTAATTATAGATTTGCCTTTTCTGGGTGGCTGGGGGCAGATGTTAGCCAGGGGGGGCACAAAATAAATGCACCCTCCCTAGGCTATAATTATCTGCCCCCACTCGCTGGCTTTGTCTGTCTGGTTCAGAAAATACTGCGGGAGCCCAAGCATTTTTTTTCAATTAATTTAATTAACCCCTAGCTGTATGAAATTTTGCACAAATACACTCATGTCATTGTTAGTGAAAACCATATATCAAACTACATGAAATGACATGGTTAACTGTTATGATTTGGTAGCTGAGGAGAGCAGGCAAAAACGGCAATTCACCAGAGAGGTTGGAATCTACTGGATTGCAGTACCCTGACTAACCACCACAACTAAAGGCAGCCGTGGAGCATTCCTACGTTGGTCCTAGTCGTCTCGTCACAGCCTGAGAGTTTAACTACACCTAAAGATAGAAAGAAGAAAGCTATCTGCCCCGGAGCAGATCCCCAAAGAACATAGGAAGCCCCCAAACATGTAATGGCGGTTAGACAAGAGGAAATACAGACACAGACAGAAAATAGTATGAGCAAACGTTGGGGCCCAATCTTCCTAGAAAGAAAAGGATAGGAAGGACACTTACTGCAAACCAAAAAAACCCTAAAAAATACCAACTCTACTAATTGCAAAATCACCTGAGATCACACGACCTCTACCACCTAAATTAGTTCTCTGGTGTAACAAAACTAAGCCGCAGCCACTGAAAAAACTGGAAAAGGCAAATGAACAAATAACAGTGGCTCAGAAAAACTGAGAGGAGCACAAGCCCGCGGAGGGGACCTGGCTGACCTCCACAGAAGTGCAGAGAACAATGCAAAAAGCAAGCACAAAAATAAAAGCAGAAAATATCTTATCTGATAGCAGAAGATGCAGGCAAGAGTCAGCAAACTTCCAAGTGAACCAGGAACCACAGTTGAGACAAGAACAATTGATCACCGGCAAACATGATGGGACCTCTGGGACCAGTCTGTAACTCCTGATTGCCAATTTTCATTGAATGGTTCAGTACTGTTTGTAACCACCAGAGGGAGCTTCTGCTCAAATTCATTTCTAACACATTCACAACAGTACCCCCCCCTTGAGGAGGGGTCACCGAACCCTCATTTGGGCAACCAGGTCGGTCAGGATGAGCTCTGTGATACGCACGAATTAGTCTCCTAGCATGGATGTCCGAAGCAAACACCCAAGAATTGTCCTCCTGACCATAACCTCTCCACTTAACCAAATACTGGAGTTTCCGTCTAGAAAAACGAGAATCCAATATTTTCTCAACCACATACTCCAGATTGCCCTCAACCAAAACAGGGTCAGGAGGCGCAGCCATAGGAACCACTGGCTCGACAAACCTCTTCAATAAGGACTTGTGGAACACGTTATGGATCTTAAATGTCCCTGGAAGAAGCAAACGAAAGGAAACAGGATTAAGAATCTCCATGATCTTATAAGGTCCAATGAACCTAGGCTTAAACTTAGGAGATGCAACTCTCATAGGGATATTTCTTGAGGACAACCAGACCAAGTCCCCCACTTCAAACCGAGGACCATAAGTCCTATGCCGGTTGGCAAACCGCTGGGCCCTCTCCTGAGAGAGGGACAACTGTTATGTTTCGGTAGCTGAGGAGTGCAGGTAAAAAAGGAAATACACCAGAGCAGTTGGAATCTATGGGATTGCAGTACCCTGACTAACCACCACAACTAGAGGCAGCCGTGGAGCGTTCCTACGATGGTCCTAGACGCCTCGTCACAGCCTGAGAAACTAACTACACCTAAAGATAGAAATAGGAAAGCTATCTGCCCCGGAGCAGAACCCCAAAGATAATAGAAAGCCCCCAAACATGTAATGGCGGTTAGACAAGAGGAAATACTGACACAGAAAGAAAATAGTATGAGCAAACGCTGGGGCCCAAACTATCTAAATAGAAAAGGACAGGAAGGGTACTTACTGCAATCCCAGAAAACCCCGAAAAACACCAACTCCACCAATTTCAAAATCACCTGAGATCACACGACCTCTACCACCTAAATTAGTTCTCTGGTGTAACAAAAACAGCAGCCACTGAAAAAACTGGAAAAAGCAAAAGTACAAAACACAGTGGCTGGACTAAACTGAGAGGGCAGAAGCCCCCGGAGGGACCCAGAAGGCCCCCACAGAAGTGCAGGACCAAATGCAAAAATATAGCAAAAACACAAAATAAGAAATTGTCTTATCTGATAGCAGGAGATGCAGACACGACACAGCAGGCTACAAGGGAAACTGGAAAGAAGGATTCAGACCAGAACAATTGATCACCGGCAACCCTGATGGGAAAATGATTCCCTTAAATAAGACCAATCAGTAACACCTGATTCCCAATCCTCACTAGTACCGCTTGTAACCACCAGAGGGAGCCTCTGCTCAGAACTCATCTCAAACCCATTCACAACAGTACCCCCCCCTTGAGGAGGGGTCACCGAACCCTCATTTGAGCAACCAGGTCGGTCAGGATGAGTTCTATGATACGCACGGATAAGTCTCCTAGCATGGATGTCCGAAGCAAACACCCAAGAATTATCTTCCTGACCATAACCTCTCCATTTAACCAAATACTGGAGTCTTCGTCTAGAAAAACGAGAATCCAATATTTTCTCAACCACATACTCCAGATTGCCCTCAACCAAAACAGGGTCAGGAGGCACAGCAGCAGGAACCACTGGCTCAACAAACCTCTTCAACAAGGACTTGTGGAACACGTTATGGATCTTAAATGTCCCTGGAAGAAGCAAACGAAAAGAAACAGGATTAATAATCTCCATGATCTTATAAGGTCCAATGAACCTAGGCTTAAATTTAGGAGATGCTACTCTCATAGGAATATTCTTTGAGGACAACCAGACCAAGTCCCCCACTTTAAACCGAGGACCACCAGTCCTATGCCGGTTTTGCAAACCGCTGGGCCTTCTCCTGAGAGAGGGACAACCTCTCCACTACCTGGTCCCAAATCTGCTGCATACGCTCAACAACAGAGTCAACACCTGGACAGACAGAAGCCTCCGTCTGTCCTGAAGAAAATCGAGGGTGAAACCCAGAATTACAGAAAAACGGAGACATCAAAGTGGCAGAGCTAGCCCTATTATTAAGAGCAAACTCAGCCAAAGGCAAAAAAGAGACCCAGTCATCCTGATCAGCAGACACAAAGCATCTTAGATAAGTCTCCAATGTCTGGTTTGTTCTCTCAGTTTGACCATTGGTCTGAGGATGAAATGCCGAGGAGAAAGACAATTGAACACCCAGTTTAGAACAAAAAGTCCTCCAAAATCTGGAAACAAACTGGACTCCTCTGTCAGACACAATGTTCTCAGGAATGCCGTGTAAACGAACCACGTGCTGAAGGAACAACGGCACCAATTCAGAGGAGGAAGGCAACTTAGGTAATGGCACAAGATGTATCATTTTGGAAAACCTATCACAAATTACCCAGATGGTGGTCATTCTCTGAGAAACAGGAAGATCGGAAATGAAATCCATAGAGATATGGGTCCATGGTCTCTTGGGCACAGGCAATGGCATCAACAAACCACTAGAGCGAGAGCAAGGCTTGGAGCGAGAGCAAGTCCCGCAGGACTGCACAAATTCCCTGACATCGCGAGACAAGGTAGGCCACCAAAAGGACCGACTAACCAAGTCTCTGGTACCAAAAATTCCGGGATGCCCAGCCAATGCGGAACAATGAATCTCAGACATCACACTCTTTTTCCATTGGTCCGGGACAAACAATTTTCCAACAGGGCAGCGCTCGGGCCTATCCTCCTGACACCCCTCCAGAGCAAGTCTCAAATTGGGCGAGATGGCGGAAAGAACTACACCCTCCTTCAAAATAACAGAGGGATCAGATAGCTCAGGAGAGTCCGCAAGGAAACTCCTCGAGAGGGCATCCGCCTTAACATTCTTAGTGCCAGGAAGAAAGGAAACCACAAAATTAAAACGTGTGAAAAACAAGGCCCACCTGGCCTGTCTAGGATTGAGTCGCTTGGCAGATTCCAGATAGACCAGATTCTTATGGTCCGTAAGGACCACCACCTGATGTTTGGCTCCCTCCAGCCAATGTCTCCACTCTTCAAAAGCCCACTTCATGGCCAATAACTCCCGATTACCCACGTCATAATTACGTTCAGTAGGAGAAAATTTTCGAGAGAAAAAGGCACAAGGGTTACTTTTAGAGGTCTCTGGATCTTTTTGGGACAAAACGGCACCTGCCCCAATTTCAGAGGCATCAACCTCCACCTGAAATGGCAGAGAAACATCAGGCTGCCGTAGAACAGGAGCAGAAGTGAATCTCTGCTTAAGTTCCTGAAACGCAGAGACTGCCTCAGGAGGCCAATTCACCACATCAGAACCCTTTCTGGTCAAATCAGTTAATGGTTTAACAATAACAGAGAAATTACCAATAAATTTACGATAAAAATTGGCAAAACCCAAAAATCTCTGAAGAGCCTTTAATGAAGTAGGTTGGACCCAATCACAGATGGCCTGAACCTTGACCGGGTCCATTTCAATAACAGATGGGGACAAAATGAATCCCAGAAATGAGATCTTCTGTACGCCAAAAAGACACTTTGATCCCTTCACATACAGAGCATTCTCTCTCAAAATCTGGAATACAGTTCGAACATGTTTCACATGAGAGTCCCAGTCATTAGAAAAAATCAAGATATCATCCAAATAAACAATCAGAAACTTGTCCACAAAATCCCTGAAAATGTCATTCATGAAGGACTGGAAGACGGAAGGAGCATTAGTGAGCCCAAAGTGCATCACAAGGTACTCAAAATGCCCTTCAGGGGTGTTAAATGCCGTCTTCCATTCATCCCCGTGCTTAATGCGAATAAGGTTATACGCCCCCCTGAGGTCAAGCTTGGTAAACCAAGTAGCGTTTTTCACCCTGGAAAACAGGTCAGAAATCAAGGGTAACGGGTATTGATATTTCACAGTAATATTGTTCAAGAGACGATAATCAATACACGGCCTTAATGAACCATCTTTTTTGGCCACAAAGAAAAAACCGGCACCTAAGGGTGAAGAGGATGGTCTGATATGACCCTTCTCCAATGATTCCTTGATATAAGACCGCATAGCGTCATGTTCAGGTACAGACAAGTTAAAAAGGCGACCCTTAGGGAATTTACTACCTGGCACTAATTCAATAGCGCAGTCATAGCTCCTATGGGGAGGTAAGGATGCAGATTTACTTTCGCTAAACACATCAGAAAAATCAAACAAAAAGTCAGGAACATCCTCAGCCTGGGGGGAGGCAGAAAAAACAGGAGTGTTGGTATTAACACATTGGCAGCCCCAACTGGTTACAGACACAGATTTCCAATCCAAAACAGGATTATGAGACTGTAACCAAGGGAAACCCAGCACGATAATGTCATGCAGATTATATAGAACCAAAAATTTGCAGCACTCCTGGTGATCAGGTTCAACCCTCATTATCACCTGAGTAGAAAACTGGGGTTTATTCTCAGCCAAAGGGGTAGAATCGATCCCCAGTAGGGGAATAGACTTCTGTAGGGGTATCAAGGGAAATCCACAACGTTTAGCAAAATCATAATCCATCAGGTTAATAGCTGCTCCAGAATCAACGAAAGCCTGAGCAGAAAATGAGGACAGAGAGCATATCAGAGTGACAGTTAATAAAAACTTAGTCTGAACATTACCCAAGACAACTGAGCGTGCAAAACGTCTTCCCCGCTTAGGGCAGACTGAAATAGCATGAGAGGCATCACCACAGTAGAAACATAACCCATTGCGCTTTCGAAACTCATGACGCTGTGCCCCAGACACCACTCCATCACACTGCATGGGCTCAGCAGCTGGCTCACAAGGCAACACCACTCCACGCATACTTCTCCGCTCACGCAAAGGTCTGTCAATTTGAATCGCTAATGACATAGAATCATTGAGACCAGAGGGGACAGGGAATCCCACCATAACATCCTTTACATTATCCGACAGACCCTTCCGAAAAAGAGCTGCCAAAGCGTCGTCATTCCATTTGGTCAGGACTGCCCACCTACGGAATCTCTGACAGTATAACTCAGCGTCATCAAGCCCCTGATTTAATGCCAACAAGGCTTTTTCAGCTTGATCAGTGACATTAGGCTCATCGTACAATAACCCCAAAGCCTGAAAAAATGCATCAACATCACTCAAAACAGGATCCCCAGGTGTCAAGGAAAAAGCCCAATCCTGAGGATCGCCGCGCAGGAGAGAGATGACAATTTGAACCTGCTGCGCTGCGTTTCCTGAGGACTTAGATTTTAAGGCAAAAAACAATTTACAGTTATTTTTGAAATTCTGAAACTTAGCTCGATCCCCTAAAAACAAATCTGGCATGGGGATCCTAGGTTCCACAACAGGCAACCCAGCAAGATATGCAGCAATACTCTGAACCTCAGTGGCAAGCTGATCCACACGGCCAGACAACTGTGCAAACTCCATTGGGAGAAAAGATCCTCCCCAGCACCCAGAGATACAGAGGAAAAAAAAAAATGCAACAAACAGAAAAATATCTCTGACAACTTTTCTTCCTTCAAAATATTTTTTCCCTTCTGTGAGTACCATACAATTTTTGTTGGCCGGTGATACTGTTATGTTTCGGTAGCTGAGGAGTGCAGGTAAAAAAGGAAATACACCAGAGCAGTTGGAATCTATGGGATTGCAGTACCCTGACTAACCACCACAACTAGAGGCAGCCGTGGAGCGTTCCTACGATGGTCCTAGACGCCTCGTCACAGCCTGAGAAACTAACTACACCTAAAGATAGAAATAGGAAAGCTATCTGCCCCGGAGCAGAACCCCAAAGATAATAGAAAGCCCCCAAACATGTAATGGCGGTTAGACAAGAGGAAATACTGACACAGAAAGAAAATAGTATGAGCAAACGCTGGGGCCCAAACTATCTAAATAGAAAAGGACAGGAAGGGTACTTACTGCAATCCCAGAAAACCCCGAAAAACACCAACTCCACCAATTTCAAAATCACCTGAGATCACACGACCTCTACCACCTAAATTAGTTCTCTGGTGTAACAAAAACAGCAGCCACTGAAAAAACTGGAAAAAGCAAAAGTACAAAACACAGTGGCTGGACTAAACTGAGAGGGCAGAAGCCCCCGGAGGGGACCCAGAAGGCCCCCACAGAAGTGCAGGACCAAATGCAAAAATATAGCAAAAACACAAAATAAGAAATTGTCTTATCTGATAGCAGGAGATGCAGACACGACACAGCAGGCTACAAGGGAAACTGGAAAGAAGGATTCAGACCAGAAAAATTGATCACCGGCAACCCTGATGGGAAAATGATTCCCTTAAATAAGACCAATCAGTAACACCTGATTCCCAATCCTCACTAGTACCGCTTGTAACCACCAGAGGGAGCCTCTGCTCAGAACTCATCTCAAACCCATTCACAACAGACAACCTCTCCACTACCTGGTCCCAAATCTGCTGCATACGCTCCACAACAGAGGCAACACCTGGACAGACAGAAGCCTCAGTCTGTCCCGAAGAAAATCGAGGGTGAAACCCAAAATTGCAGAAAAATGGAGACATCAAAGTGGCAGAGCTAGCCCTATTATTAAGAGAAAACTCAGCCAAAGGCAAAAAAGAGACCCAGTCATCTTGATCAGCAGACACAAAGCATCTCAGATAAGTCTCCAATGTCTGGTTTGTTCTCTCAGTTTGTCCATTGGTCTGAGGATGAAAAGCCGAGGAGAAAGACATTTGAACACCAAGTTTAGAACAAAATGTCCTCCAAAATCTGGAAACAAACTGGACTCCTCTGTCAGACACAATGTTCTCAGGAATGCCGTGTAACCGAACCACGTGCTGAAGGAACAAAGGCACCAATTCGGAGGAGAAAGGCAACTTAGGTAATGGCACAAGATGTATCATTTTGGAAAACCTATCACAAATCACCCAGATAACGGTCATTCTCTGAGAAACAGGGAGGTCGGAAATGAAATCCATAGAGATATGGGTCCATGGTCTCTTGGGCACAGGCAATGGCATCAACAAACCACTAGAGCGAGAGCAAGGCTTGGAGCGAGAGCAAGTCCCGCAGGACTGCACAAATTCCCTGACGTCACGAGACAAAGTAGGCCACCAAAAGGACCGACTAACCAAGTCTCTGGTACCAAAAATTCCGGGATGACCGGCCAACGCGGAACAATGAATCTCAGACATCACACTCTTTTTCCACCGGTCTGGGACAAACAATTTCCCAATAGGGCAGCGCTCAGGTTTATCCTCCTGACACCCTTCCAGAGCCAGTCTCAAATTGGGCGAGATGGCGGAAAGAACTACACCCTCTTTCAAAATAACAGTAGGATCAGATATCACAGAAGAGTCCGCAAGGAAACTCCTCGAGAGGGCATCCGCCTTAACATTCTTAGTGCCAGGAAGAAAGGAAACCACAAAATTAAAACGTGTGAAAAACAAGGCCCACCTGGCCTGTCTAGGATTAAGTCGCTTGGCTGATTCCAGATAAACCAGATTCTTATGGTCCGTGAGGACCACCACCTGATGTTTGGCTCCCTCCAGCCAATGTCTCCACTCTTCAAAAGCCCACTTCATGGCCAATAACTCCCGATTACCCACGTCATAATTACGTTCAGTTGGAGAAAATTTTTGAGAGAAAAAGGCACAAGAGTTACTTTTAGAGGTCTCTGGATCTCTTTGGGACAAAACGGCACCTGCCCCAATTTCAGAGGCATCAACCTTCACCTGAAATGGCAGAGAAACATCAGGCTGCCGTAGAACAGGAGCAGAAGTGAATCTCTGCTTAAGTTCCTGAAACGCAGAGACTGCTTCAGGAGGCCAATTCACCACATCAGAACCCTTTTTGGTCAAATCAGTCAATGGTTTAACAATAACAGAGAAATTACCAATAAATGTACAATAAAAATTGGCAAAACCCAAGAATCTCTGAAGAGCCTTTAATGAAGTAGGTTGGACCCAATCACAGATGGCCTGAACCTTGACCGGGTCCATTTCAATAACAGATGGGGACAAAATGAATCCCAGAAATGAGATCCTCTGTACGCCAAAAAGACACTTTGATCCCTTCACATACAGAGCATTCTCTCTCAAAATCTGGAACACAGTCCGAACATGTTTCACATGAGAGTCCCAGTCATTGGAAAAAATCAAGATATCATCCAAATAAACAATCAGAAATTTATCCACAAAATCCCTGAAAATGTCATTCATGAACGACTGGAAGACGGAAGGAGCATTAGTGAGCCCAAAGGGCATCACTAGGTACTCAAAATGCCCCTCTGGGGAAACAACCAACAACCCCAAGAAACTTTTTGACACTTTTCACTCCCTCCTCAGGCCAAAAGCACAAGCCCCTATCACAGACATTTGTGCTGACGACCTGGCCTCCCACTTTATAGAAAAAATAGATACTATCCGTCAGGAAATCTGCTCTCAACCACCAAGTGCTGTGACGCACATCCCACCCTGCATTTACCCTGGCTCACTTTCCACATTTGATCCCATCACAGAAGAAGAAGTCTCTAGACTCCTCTCTTCCGACTACATGCACTACCGACCCCATCCCCTCACATCTCCTCCAGTCTCTCTCTCCAGTTGTCACAACTCACCTAACTACAATCTCTCTCACTCTCCTCTGGCATTTTCCCATCCTCCTTCAAACACTCCATCATTACTCCATTACTAAAGAAACCCGCTCTTGACCCTTCCTGCACAAACAACTACAGACCGGTCTCCAATCTCCCCTTCATCTCTAAACTTTTGGAGCGCCTAGTCTACTCCCGCCTTACCCGTTACCTCTCCACTTACTCCCTCCTAGACCCTTCACAGTCCGGCTTCCGCCCCCTACATTCGACTGAAACTGCACTCATCAAAGTGACCAATGACCTTCTTACAGCAAAACGTAACGGCGACCACTCTCTGCTCATTCTACTCGACCTTTCTGCAGCTTTCGACACTGTTGACCACTGTCTCCTACTGTCTAGGCTCCAGTCACTAGGTATTAAGGACACTGTTCACTCCTGGTTCTCCTATCTTTCTGACCGCTCCTTCAGTGTTTCGTTCTCTGGCTCCACGTCATCTCCTCTTCCTCTCACTGTCGGTGTACCCCAGGGCTCAGTCCTTGGCCCCCTTCTCTTCTCTCTCTACACGGCCCCAATTGGACAGACCATCAGCAGATTTGGCTTTCAGTACCATCTTTATGCCGATGACACACAACTATACACGTCATCCCCCGACCTTACCCCCGCTGTTCTACTGAACACCACCGACTGTCTGTCTGCAGTCTCCAACATCATGTCCGCTCTCTATCTGAAACTTAACCTCTCCAAGACTGAACTCCTTCTGCTCCCGCCGTCTACTAACCTCCCTAAATCTGACATTTCCCTCTCTGTGGGCGGCACCATAATAACACCCCGGCAGCAGGCTCGCTGTCTGGGTGTTATGTTTGACACCAATCTCTCCTTCACCTCCCATATACAATCTCTTGCCCGCTCTTGCCGTCTACACCTAAAGAACATCTCTAGAATCCGCTCTTTTCTCACCATGGAAACAACAAAAACCCTCACTGTAGCATTGATCCACTCCCGCCTGGACTACTGCAACGCTCTATTACTTGGCCTCCCCATTACTCGACTATCCCCTCTCCAGTCCATCCTTAATGCAGGAGCCAGGGTCATCCATCTGGCTAATCGGTACTCGGACGTGTCCGCTCTTCGCCAGTCCTTACACTGGCTGCCCATTCATTATAGGATCCAATTCAAAGTACTGGTTCTCACCCACAAAGCTCTCCACAGTGCAGCACCCCCCTACATCTCCTCCCTCATTTCTATCTATCGGCCTAACCGACTGCTGCGCTCTGCAAACGACTTTCGACTAACCTCTGCACTAATCCGTACCTCCCACTCCTGACTCCAAGACTTCTCCCGCGCTGCGCCAATCCTCTGGAATGCTCTACCCCAAGAAATTAGGACTATCCACAATTTGCATGGTTTCAGGAGCTCCCTCAAAACACATTTGTTCAGAGCGGCCTATCACATTCACTAACCAAAGTCGTTCTATGTTTAAGTGTGTATGTGTAGCCCATTCACTATCTCCATCCATGCCTCACTCCCTCAAGATGGCTGGACCATCATTGTAAATGCACCATTGTATATACACACCTGTACTTTGTATCTCCCCCACCTCATTGTAGATTGTAAGGTCTCACGAGCAGGGTCGGCTTATTTTGCTTTAATTATTGTATTGTTAACGTTGTTACCTATGACTTGTGTTTTGAAACTGTTAAACTGTAAAGCGCTGCGGAATATGTTGGCGCTATATAAATAAAGATTATTATTATTATTATTAAATGCCGTCTTCCATTCATCCCCGTGCTTAATGCGAATAAGGTTATACGCCCCCCTGAGGTCAAGCTTGGTAAACCAAGTAGCACTTTTCACCCTGGAAAACAGGTCAGAAATCAAGGGTAACGGATATTGATATTTCACAGTGATATTGTTCAAGAGACGATAATCAATACACGGCCTTAATGAACCATCCTTTTTGGCCACAAAGAAAAAACCGGCACCCAAGGGTGAAGAGGATGGTCTGATATGACCCTTCTCCAATGTCTCCTTGATATAAGACCACATAGCGTCATGTTCAGGTACAGACAAGTTAAAAAGGCGACCTTTAGGGAATTTACTACCAGGCCACTAATTTAATAGCGCAGTCATAGCTCCTATGGGGGGCAAGGATGCAGATTTACTTTCGCTAAACACATCAGAAAAATCAGTCAGAAAGTCAGGAACATCCTAAGCCTGGGGAGAGGCAGAAAAAACAGGAGTGTTGGCATTAACACATTGGCAGCCCCAACTGGTTACAGACACAGATTTCCAATCCAAAACAGGATTATGAGACTGTAACCAAGGGAAACCCAGTACAATAATGTCATGCAGATTATACAGCACCAAAAATTTGCAACTCTCCTGATGATCAGGTTCAACCCTCATTATCACCTGAGTAGAGAACTGGGGTTTATTCTCAGCCAAAGGGGTAGAATCAATCCCCAGTAGGGGAACAGACTTCCGTAGGGGTATCAAGGGAAACCCACAACGTTTAGCAAAATCAAAATCCATCAGGTTAATAGCTGCTCCCGAATCAACAAAAGCCTGAGCAGAAAATGTAGACAGGGAGCAAATCAGGGTAACAGTCAACAGAAATTTAGTCTGAACACTACCCAAGACAACTGAGCGTGCAAAACGTCTTCCCCGCTTAGGGCAGACTGAAATAGCATGAGAGGCGTCACCACAGTAGAAACATAACCCATTGCGTTTTCGAAACTCATGACGCTGTGCCCCAGAAGCCACTCTATCACACTGCATGGGCTCAGGGGCTGGCTCACAAGGCAACACTATTCCACGCATACCTCTACGCTCACGCAAACGTCTGTCAATTTGAATCGCTAATGACATAGAATCATTGAGACCAGAGGGAGCAGGGAAACCCACCATAACATCTTTTACATTCTCTGACAGACCCTTCCGGAAAAGGGCTGCCAAAGCATCATCATTCCATTTGGTCAGGACTGCCTACTTTCGGAATTTCTGACAGTATAACTCAGCATCCTCAAGCCTGATTTAATGCCAACAAGGTTTTTTCAGCTTGATCAGTGACATTAGGTTCATCGTACAATAACTCCAGAGCCAGAAAAAATGCATCAACATTACTCAAAACAGGGTCCCCAGGTGTCAGGGAAAAAGCCCAATCCTGAGGATCGCCGCGCAGGAGAGAGATGACAATTTGAACCTGCTGTGCTGCGTTCCCTGAGGACTTAGGTTTTAAGGCAAAAAACAACTTACAGTTATTTTTGAAATTCAGAAATTTAGCTCGATCCCCCAAAAACAAATCTGGCATGGGGATCCTAGGTTCCACAACCGGCAACCCTGCAAGATAGGTAGCAATACTCCGAACTTCAGTGGCAAGCTGATTCACACGGCCAGACAACTGTGCAAACTCCATTGAGAAAAAAAAAATCCTCAGCACCCAGAGAAAAAGAGGGAAAAAAAAAATGCAACAAACAGAAAAAAAAAATTCTCTGACAACTCTTTTTTTTACACTATTTTTCCCTTCTGTGAGTACCATATAATTTTCAGTTTTGGCCGGTGATACTGTTATGATTTGGTAGCTGAGGAGAGCAGGCAAAAACTGAAATACACCAGAGAGGTTGGAATCTACTGGATTGCACTACCCTGACTAACCACCACAACTAAAGGCAGCCATGGAGCGTTCCTAAGTTGGTCCTAGACGCTTCGTCACAGCCTGAGAGGTTAACTACACCTAAAGATAGAAAGAGGAAAGCTATCTGCCCCGGAGCAGATCCCCAAAGAACATAGGAAGTCCCCAAACATGTAATGGCGGTTAGACAAGAGGAAATACAGACACAGACAGAAAATAGTATGAGCAAACGTTGGGGCCCAATCTTCCTAGAAAGAAAAGGATAGGAAGGACACTTACTGCAATCTAAAAAACCCTAAAAAATACCAACTCTACTAATTGCAAAAACACCTGAGATCACACGACCTCTACCACCTAAATTAGTTCTCTGGTGTAACAAAACTAAGCCGCAGCCACTGAAAAAACTGGAAAAGGCAAATGAACAAATAACAGTGGCTCAGAAAAACTGAGAAGAGCACAAGCCCCCGGAGGGGGCCTGGCTGACCTCCACAGAAGTGCAGAGAACAATGCAAAAAGCAAGCACAAAAATAAAAGCAGAAAATATCTTATCTGATAGCAGAAGATGCAGGCAAGAGTCAGCAAACTTCCAAGTGAACCAGGAACCACAGTTGAGACAAGAACAATTGATCACCGGCAAACATGATGGGAGGGAACCTCCCTTATATAAGACCAGTCTGTAACTCCTGATTGCCAATCTTCATTGAATGGTTCAGTACTGTTTGTAACCACCAGAGGGAGCTTCTGCTCAGAATTCATTTCTAACACATTCACAACAAATGGGAATAGATGGGCTAAGTGCCAGAAAGGGCGCATCTCATTATAGATTTGCCTTTTCTGGGGTGGCTGGGGGCAGGTGTTAGTAGCCAGGGGGGCACAAAATAAATACGCCCTCCCTAGGCTATTATTATCTTCCCCCACTCGCTGGCTTTGTCTGTCTGGTTGAGAAAATAGCGCGGGAGCCCAAGCATTTTTTTCAACGAATTGACACCTTTAATAAACCCCTACATGTATGAAATTTTGCACAGATACACTCATGTAATTGTTAGTGAAAACCATATCTCAAACTACATGAAATGACATGGTTAACTGTATGTAAACCATGTGTCATTTCATGTCGGGTCTGTAATTTCACAAAAGCTGGCAATTGAATTAGCGGCTATTATACTATGTAGAAGTGTATGAACTATTATTATTATTATACATTTATATAGCGCCATTTATTCCATGGCGCTTTACATATGAAAAGGGGAAAAATATAGACAGGTACAATAAACATGTGCTGGACAAGGGACACACAAGTACAGAAGGAGAGAGGACCCTGCCCGCGAGGGCTCACAGACTGCAGGGATGGGTGAGAATACACTAGGAAAGGGTAGAGCTGGTCGTACGATGGTTCAGTACACTGAGGATCATTGCAGGTTGTAGGCTTGTCGGAACAGGTGGGTCTTCAGGTTTTTCTTGAAGGTCTCCGTTGTTGGTGAAAGTCTGATGTTTTGCGGCAGGGAGTTCTAGAGTATGGGGGAAGCCCAGGAGAAGTCTTGTATGCGTTTATGTGTATATATATGTGTGTCACAATGACATGTATATGAGCCGCCCGCCAGGGCCGTGGGGTACTCAGCACCGAGCCCGTCGACTTCTATGGGGGATGTCACGGGCAGCCACGGCACGGTCCGTGGCCCTGGGCGCTCACCATAAATGGGGATATTTACAGGGGATTAGTGTTCGTATAGTGATTTGTGACGCCACCTGTAGTACCTGGTCAGGGTGACCAGCGATGCTGTGCAGGTCCTCTGGAAGGGATGGTGTTGTGCAGCTAGATGATAAGCCTCCTACAGGTGAGGCTGTGCCCTTTCAGGGCAGTTGTTGTAGTGCAGGGATGCTGCTTGAGGATGTAGCAGAGGGGAGTGTGCGTTGCTGGAATAATCAGGGAAACAGTTGTTGCAGTTTCAAAGTTTTACTCACAGTCTGTTGAGCGCTATACAGATACCAGCCGGGCACTATGTCCTCCAAGAGAGTGGTCCAGCAACCCTCAGGTAAGTTAGTTGCACTTCCAAAGACTCCCCCTTCAGTATGTTCCTTTCTGGCCTTTTCTCTCTCGGTGCTAACTCTCCTTACTTTCATGGACCACGCCACCACAGAGCCCTCGGACAAGGGAGTATTGGGCCTTTTCAGTTCACTGCCAATGTTCTGCACGTACTTGACCCTAAGCTGCCTTCCGGTGAGATTATGATGGCTAGTGGCCCCGTGAAGTGACCACTGTCATCGGTATTACTAGCGGAGCTTGAGCCTTCCCGCTAATCTAGGGACTGTTCCCCGATGTTCGCCTGGTCCTTCCTTCTTCAGGATGGGGGCACAGCTCCAATTGCTGTCTTTGCCCTGGACCCGTTCACTCACTACAGCACGGCTCCCTGAGGTGAACTTGGAGGAGCTGCAGTACAGGCCAGTACCCACACACTGCCTGACTGACACTAACTGTTCTCTAAAACTAACACGCAGCCTAAGGCCTCTTTCACACTTCAGTCGTGCGACGTCAGTCAAAATCCGTCAAAATGTGAAAAAACCGGATCCGCCATTTTTTTTTGGAGGATCAGTTTTTTCCCATTGACTTGCATTAGTGATGGATTTTGACGGATGGTTGTCCGTTAGGTCCGTTTTTTGACGGATCCGCCAAAAAATTGGCGTCCTTCATTTCAGAAAAACGTCCAATGCAACGTTTTTTTGGTCCGCCAAAATGGCGGAGTGTGGCGGATCCACCATTTTGTATAATGGCCGCCTATGGGCGGCGGATCCGCTGGCATCGGTCTTTGACGGAATCTGCCAGCGGATCCGTCGTCTCTCTGTCTCCTCGGTCCGGACTACTTGCGAACTTACATTTCTGGAACGAAAATTTCATCATTTCCGGGTGAAAACTTCTTGGCGGATCAGTCAGAAAACTGATCCGTTTTACACTTTTCTGACGGATCCGCCATTTTGTATAATGGCCGCCTATGGGCGGCGGATCCGCTGGCATCGGTCTTTGACGGAATCTGCCAGCGGATCCGTCGTCTCTCTGTCTCCTCGGTCCGGACTACTTGCGAACTTACATTTCTGGAACGAAAATTTCATCATTTCCGGGTGAAAACTTCTTGGCGGATCAGTCAGAAAACTGATCCGTTTTACACTTTTCTGACGGATCCGCCATTTTCACACTTGGGCAGATGTCACACGACTGAAGTGTGAAAGAGGCCTAACTCCACCCACCAACTAGATACACCCTATTCTAACCAGCCTGAGTCAGACCATCCTCCCGAAGGGTCCGTCTGCGCTCAGCCAGCATAGTGTATGTTGGATGCGGTGGTGGGAGTCAATGGGGTGCTTCCTCCTTACCCGAGAGTCAGGTGTCACACCGCTGGGTGAGATGTAAAATCTCCATGGCGACTGGACCCTCAGGGCGCCACATACATATATATGTATTCTATTAGTATATATGTAGTGTTTTGTGAGCTGTCAGTGTGATTTTACAGTAGCCGGGATGAATTGCCGGCTTTTCAAAGGACACCGGTGCGTATAAATTGGACAGCACTCGCATGGTGCGAGTGCTGTCCGATTTCTCGCACCCATTGACTTGCACTGGCGAGTCTCATCCAAAAATCGCTGCAAATCGCAGCATGCTGCGATTTTTTTCTCAGACTGATTTCAGCTGAGAAAAAAATCGCAAATGAGAAGTCCCCTATTGAATAACATTGGTCCGATTGCAATCCGCTTTTATTGGCTTGCACTTGTCCGTTTTTCTCTCCAGTGAGTATGAGCCCTTAGGTTAACTCCGCCATTCGGTGCCAGAGATACTCACTGTCTGTGTAGGCTAAGTTCACATTTGCATGTTCACGCAGTGTTTATCAGCATCATCTTACAACGACGCAAAAAAAGCTGCATGTGCGTTTGTATTTGCACGTGTTTGCGTTGTTTATGCACAGTGTTGATATTTCCAGGTGCTGATAATCAGTTCCTGGACATGCACAGTCTGAAGTCCAATGCGCATTGAACGATATCATGCGCGTTCCTTGCGTACCAATGTTTCCCATAAACAGTGATGCATTGGTTTGACACACGCATCCTCATATTTGACGGATTTTTGATGCTTCAAAAATGCAACATGTTGCGTTCACCGCGAAATCGACGCCTGCGTACACATGTCCCTGTGTACACGTTAACGATATGTACGCATGTCCCTGTGTACACCATGTTAACGATATGTACGCATGTCCCTGTGACACCATGTTACGATATGTAGCATGTCCCTGTGTACACCATGTTATCGATATGTACGCATGTCCCTGTGTACACCATGTTAAAGATATGTACGCATGTCCCTGTGTACACCATGTTAAAGATATGTACGCATGTCCCTGTGTACACCATGTTAAAGATATGTACCATGTCCCTTGTACCCATGTTAAGATAGTACGCATTCCCTGTGTTACACCATGTTAAAGATATGTACGCATGTCCCTGTGTACACCATGTTAAAGATATGTACGCATGCCTTGTACACCATGTTAAATATGTACCATGCCCTGTGTACACCATGTTAAAG
This sequence comes from Oophaga sylvatica, assembly GCA_033576555.1. Taxonomy (NCBI): domain Eukaryota; kingdom Metazoa; phylum Chordata; class Amphibia; order Anura; family Dendrobatidae; genus Oophaga; species Oophaga sylvatica. The sequence continues at coordinate 126,427,470 of JARQOD010000006.1, forward strand.
ATATGTACGCATGTCCCTGTGTACACCATGTTAAAGATATGTACGCATGTCCCTGTGTACACCATGTTAAAGATATGTACGCATGTCCCTGTGTACACCATGTTAAAGATATGTACGCATGTCCCTGTGTAACCATGATAAAGATATGTACGCATGTCCCTGTGTACACCATGTTAAAGATATGTACGCATGTCCCTGTGTACACCATGTTAACGATATGTACGCATGTCCCTGTGTACACCATGTTAAAGATATGTACGCATGTCCCTGTGTTACACCATGTTAAAGATATGTACGCACGTCCCTGTGTACACCATGTTAAAGATATGTACGCACGTCCCTGTGTACACCATGTTAAAGATATGTACGCACGTCCCTGTGTACACCATGTTAAAGATATGTACGCACGTCCCTGTGTACACCATGTTAAAGATATGTACGCACGTCCCTGTGTACACCATGTTAAAGATATGTACGCACGTCCCTGTGTACACCATGTTAAAGATATGCACGCGACACGTTCCCACTGTGTACACCATGTTAAAGATATGCACGCACGTCCCTGTGTACACCATGTTAAAGATATGTACGCATGTCCCTGTGTACACCATGTTAAAGATATGTACGCATGTCCCTGTGTACACCATGATAAAGATATGTACGCATGTCCCTGTGTACACCATGTTAAAGATATGTACGCATGTCCCTGTGTACACCATGTTAACGATATGTACGCACGTCCCTGTGTACACCATGTTAAAGATATGTACGCACGTCCCTGTGTACACCATGTTAAAGATATGTACGCACGTCCCTGTGTACACCATGTTAAAGATATGTACGCACGTCCCTGTGTACACCATGTTAAAGATATGTACGCACGTCCCTGTGTACACCATGTTAAAGATATGTACGCACGTCCCTGTGTACACCATGTTAAAGATATGTACGCACGTCCCTGTGTACACCATGTTAAAGATATGTACGCACGTCCCTGTGTACACCATGTTAAAGATATGTACGCACGTCCCTGTGTACACCATGTTAAAGATATGTACGCACGTCCCTGTGTACACCATGTTAAAGATATGCACGCACGTCCCTGTGTACACCATGTTAAAGATATGCACGCACGTCCCTGTGTACACCATGTTAAAGATATGTACGCATGTCCCTGTGTACACCATGTTAACGATATGTACGCATGTCCCTGTGTACACCATGTTAAAGATATGTACGCATGTCCCTGTGTACACCATGTTAAAGATATGTACGCATGTCCCTGTGTACACCATGTTAAAGATATGTACGCATGTCCCTGTGTAAACCATGATAAAGATATGTACGCATGTCCCTGTGTACACCATGTTAAAGATATGTACGCATGTCCCTGTGTAAACCATGATAAAGATATGTACGCATGTCCCTGTGTACACCATGTTAAAGATATGTACGCACGTCCCTGTGTACACCATGTTAACGATATGTACGCACGTCCCTGTGTACACCATGTTAAAGATATGTACGCACGTCCCTGTGTACACCATGTTAAAGATATGTACGCACGTCCCTGTGTACACCATGTTAAAGATATGTACGCACGTCCCTGTGTACACCATGTTAAAGATATGTACGCACGTCCCTGTGTACACCATGTTAAAGATATGCACGCACGTCCCTGTGTACACCATGTTAACGATATGTACGCACGTCCCTGTGTACACCATGTTAACGATATGTACGCATGTCCCTGTGTACACCATGTTAAAGATATGTACGCATGTCCCTGTGTACACCATGTTAAAGATATGTACGCATGTCCCTGTGTACACCATGTTAACGATATGTACGCATGTCCCTGTGTACACCATGTTAACGATATGTACGCATGTCCCTGTGTACACCATGTTAAAGATATGTACGCACGTCCCTGTGTACACCATGTTAAAGATATGTACGCACGTCCCTGTGTACACCATGTTAAAGATATGTACGCACGTCCCTGTGTACACCATGTTAAAGATATGTACGTACGTCCCTGTGTACACCATGTTAAAGATATGTACGCACGTCCCTGTGTACACCATGTTAAAGATATGTACGCACGTCCCTGTGTACACCATGTTAAAGATATGTACGCACGTCCCTGTGTACACCATGTTAAAGATATGTACGCACGTCCCTGTGTACACCATGTTAAAGATATGTACGCACGTCCCTGTGTACACCATGTTAAAGATATGTACGCACGTCCCTGTGTACACCATGTTAAAGATATGTACGTACGTCCCTGTGTACACCATGTTAAAGATATGTACGCACGTCCCTGTGTACACCATGTTAAAGATATGTACGCACGTCCCTGTGTACACCATGTTAAAGATATGTACGCACGTCCCTGTGTACACCATGTTAAAGATATGTACGCACGTCCCTGTGTACACCATGTTAAAGATATGTACGCACGTCCCTGTGTACACCATGTTAAAGATATGTACGCACGTCCCTGTGTACACCATGTTAAAGATATGTACGCATGTCCCTGTGTACACCATGTTAAAGATATGTACGTACGTCCCTGTGTACACCATGTTAAAGATATGTACGCACGTCCCTGTGTACACCATGTTAAAGATATGTACGCATGTCCCTGTGTACACCATGTTAAAGATATGTACGCACGTCCCTGTGTACACCATGTTAAAGATATGTACGCATGTCCCTGTGTACACCATGTTAAAGATATGCACGCATGGCGCATGTAGAGCTAACACTGCACACCAATACACAACTGTGAACGCAGCCTAGTGTGGATTTGTTGTAGGCTCAGCTATGGGGGACACTATACACACACATTATATAATACACACACACATAGTGCTGCCATATGACGTGTAACTCAGAGCCGGATGTGCCAGTGAAGCATGCTGACGCTTGTAGTTCTCCACGCCGTGAAGCACTAGGTTTGCACCGTCCGGTGTAACCGTACACCGTGCTCCTCCTGTGTGCACACTGTATCCGCAGCGGAAGACACGTTCTCCCCCGCCAGCACACAGGACACCCACGTCAGACAGTGTAGCCTCCATTTTGTCACACTCCAGCGCCGCAGCGCTCGTCATTCCCTGTTTTGTGGGCGGCAGTGGAGTTCGGGCGGAAGCAGCCTATGTCCTCTCCCGCCTACGTCCTCTCCCTCATCCGCCACTCCCTCCTCCCATCTCCCGCTGTACGAGCAGGGCGGGCGGATTCCACAGCCGCAGCTCCTCCCACTGCGTGACGTCACCGTGTGGGCTGAAGTCGCCGCTTCCTTGCCGTCAGTAGACGTTGCGCGCACGGCGACGTCCCGGGGCTGTAACTGAGCACAGAGACGCGCAGCTAGCCAGGCGGAGGCGAGGCAGAGGGTCCAGCACCGGAGTCACCATGGGTGAGTCTCATATCCGGCCTGTGCGTGTGTGCGGGAACAGCGGGCTGGGCCCCTCTGAATGAAGGGAAGAGGCCCCGCAGCAAGGAAGAGGGGAGACAGGGACGGCCTGCTGCTGCTGACAGGCGGGCGGCCGGGACCGGCATTACCGGCGGCTGTGCGGTGTCCATGAGGAGCTGGCGGGGAGGATTGGATGCTGGACTCTCCCACTGTGGCCTGAGCGGGGGCCACATCTGTGCTGTTTGTGTGGACGGGACCGTTGTGTCCTCCTCTATCACAGGAGCAGTGGGCACAGTGCACAGCAGGCTGGAAAAGTCACTTCAGAGGAAGCCAGGCCCTCACCATTGGTACAAGCGACATGTCACTGTGACCGCACAGACGAGTGACCATTGAGACCTGTCACTGTGACCGCACAGACGAGTGACCATTGAGACCAGTCACTGTGACCGCACCGACAAGTGACCATTGAGACATGTCACCCTGTGACCGCACAGACGAGTGACCATTGAGACATGTCACTGTGACCGCACAGACGAGTGACCATTGGGACATGTCACTGTGACCGCACAGACGAGTGACCATTGAGACATGTCACTGTGACCGCACAGACGAGTGACCATTGAGACATGTCACTAGTGACCGCACAGACGAGTGGCCATTGAGACATGTCACTGTGACCGCACAGACAAGTGACCATTGGGACATGTCACTGTGACCGCACAGACGAGTGACCATTGAGACATGTCACTGTGACCGCACAGACGAGTGACCATTGAGACCAGTCACTGTGACCGCACGACAAGTGACCATTGAGACATGTCACCATGTGACCGCACAGACGAGTGACCATTGAGACATGTCACTGTGACCGCACAGACAAGTGACCATTGAGACATGTCACTGTGACCGCACAGACGAGTGACCATTGAGACATGTCACTGTGACCGCACAGACAAGTGACCATTGGGACATGTCACTGTGACCGCACAGACGAGTGACCATTGAGACATGTCACTGTGACCGCACAGACGAGTGACCATTGAGACATGTCACTGTGACCGCACAGACAAGTGACCATTGAGACCAGTCACTGTGACCGCACAGACGAGTGACCATTGGGACATGTCACTGTGACCGCACAGACGAGTGACCATTGAGACATGTCACTGTGACCGCACAGACGAGTGACCATTGAGACCAGTCACTGTGACCGCACAGACAAGTGACCATTGAGACCAGTCACTGTGACCGCACAGACGAGTGACCATTGAGACCAGTCACTGTGACTGCACAGACGAGTGACCATTGAGACCAGTCACTGTGACCGCACAGACAAGTGACCATTGAGACCAGTCACTGTGACCGCACAGACAAGTGACCATTGAGACCAGTCACTGTGACTGCACAGACGAGTGACCATTGAGACCAGTCACTGTGACCGCACAGACAAGTGACCATTGGACATGTCACTGTGACCGCACAGACGAGTGACCATTGAGACATGTCACCATGTGACCGCACAGACGAGTGACCATTGAGACCAGTCACTGTGACCGCACAGACAAGTGACCATTGAGACCAGTCACTGTGACCGCACAGACGAGTGACCATTGAGACCAGTCACTATGTGACCGCACAGACGAGTGACCATTGAGACATGTCACTGTGACCGCACAGACAAGTGACCATTGAGACATGTCACTATGTGACCGCACAGACGAGTGGCCATTGAGACCTGTCACTGTGACCGCACAGACGAGTGGCCATTGAGACATGTCACTATGTGACCGCACAGACGAGTGACCATTGAGACATGTCACTATGTGACCGCACAGACGAGTGGCCATTGAGACATGTCACTATGTGACCGCACAGACGAGTGACCATTGAGACATGTCACTATGTGACCGCACAGACGAGTGACCATTGAGACATGTCACTATGTGACCGCACAGACGAGTGACCATTGAGACATGTCACTATGTGACCGCACAGACGAGTGACCATTGAGACATGTCACTATGTGACCGCACAGACGAGTGACCATTGGGACCTGTCACTATGTGACCATTGGGACCTGTCACTATGTGACCATTGGGACATGTCACCCTGTGACCGCACAGACGAGTGGCCACTGGGATCTGTCACCCTCTGATCATTGGGAACTGTCACCCTGTGACGGCACAGACGAGTGCCCATTGGGACCTGTCACTATATGACCGCACAGACGAGTGACCATTGGGACCTGTCACTATGTGACCATTGGGACATGTCACCCTGTGACCGCACAGACGAGCATTGGGACGTCATTGGGACCGTCACAGATGCATTGACCGTCACTGTGACGCACGACGAGTGACCATTGAGACATGTCACTGTGACCGCACAGACGAGTGACCATTGAGACATGTCACTGTGACCGCACGACGAGTGACCATTGAGACATGTCACCATGTGACCGCACAGACGAGTGACCATTGAGACATGTCACTGTGACCGCACAGACAAGTGACCATTGAGACATGTCACTGTGACCGCACAGACGAGTGACCATTGAGACATGTCACTGTGACCGCACAGACGAGTGACCATTGAGACATGTCACTATGTGACCGCACAGACGAGTGACCATTGAGACATGTCACTGTGACCGCACAGACGAGTGACAATTGAGACATGTCACCATGTGACCGCACAGACGAGTGACCATTGAGACATGTCACTGTGACCGCACAGACGAGTGACCATTGAGACATGTCACTGTGTGACCGCACAGACGAGTGACCATTGAGACATGTCACTATGTGACCGCACAGACGAGTGACCATTGAGACCTGTCACTATGTGACCGCACAGACGAGTGGCCATTGAGACCTGTCACTGTGACCGCACAGACGAGTGGCCATTGAGACATGTCACTATGTGACCGCACAGACGAGTGACCATTGAGACATGTCACTATGTGACCGCACAGACGAGTGGCCATTGAGACATGTCACTATGTGACCGCACAGACGAGTGACCATTGAGACATGTCACTATGTGACCGCACAGACGAGTGACCATTGAGACATGTCACTATGTGACCGCACAGACGAGTGACCATTGAGACATGTCACTATGTGACCGCACAGACGAGTGATCATTGGGACCTGTCACTATGTGACCATTGGGACATGTCACCCTGTGACCGCACAGACGAGTGGCCACTGGGATCTGTCACCCTCTGATCATTGGGAACTGTCACCCTGTGACGGCACAGACGAGTGCCCATTGGGACCTGTCACTATATGACCGCACAGACGAGTGACCATTGGGACCTGTCACTATGTGACCATTGGGACATGTCACCCTGTGACCGCACAGACGAGTGGCCATTTGAAGCTGTGACCGCACAGACAAGTGGCCACTGGGATCTGTCACCCTCTGATCATTGGGAACTGTCACCCTGTGACCGCACAGACGAGTGCCCATTGGGACCTGTCAATATGTGACCGTACAGACGAGTGACCGTTGGGACCTGTCAATGTGACCGCACAGACGAGTGACCGTTGGGACATGTCACCCTGTGCCCGCACAGATGAATGGCCATTGAGACATGTCACCCTGTGACCCGTACAGACGAGTGACTGTTGGGACCTGTCAATATGTGACCGCACAGACGAGTGACCGTTGGGACATGTCAATATGTGACTGCACAGACGAGTGACCATTGGGACCTGTCAATATGTGACCGCACAGACGAGTGACCGTTGGGACCTGTCAATATGTGACCGCACAGACGAGTGACCGTTGGGACCTGTCAATATGTGACCGCACAGACGAGTGACTGTTGGGACATGTCACCATGTGACCGCACAGACGAGTGACCATTGAGACACTTTTCGGAATATTTCTGAGAAAAGGCGGAAATCGGAAATCTGCCGAATGTTAGTGGAGCGCAATGTGTGAAGAAAGGACAACTTTTCTTTCTGGTAGGAGTCAGAGGAATCCATGGGGGAACCTGTCATGTTTACTGTGGTATTTGATGTGCAGGCAGGAAGGTAGTCAGACCCTGCACTTTATTCAGTGCAATCCCTGGTGTGTGCTAGGAGTCCAGTGGGTGGTGCTACTAGTAATTGACAGCCATCACTGCATACAGGGGGAGACTATGTATTCCCTGGGTAGGACTGCCCACCCGACTCCTATGCACACAAACCCCAGGGATCTCAATGAATAAAAGACAAGCTTTACTGACACTGTTCAACCCCCCCCCCCTTATATCATTCTGCTTGGCTTGTCCTCTGTACCGCTGTTCAGACCCATCTGCCTGTGTCTGTTTCTTTCATGGTCACTGTACTGTCAGAGCATGCCATCTGATGTGATAATGTTGTAAATAATCTGCAAATCAGTTTATTTATAAATTCAATTTCCCACTCCCCCGTAACTTGCTCTCCATAGCTTATTGTCAGATGTAATCCGTCTCTAGAGGCAGAGACGAGGTGGTGGACCTTTATGGGTCTCCTTACCTTTCTGGCTGTCATACTGGGATAGCGTAGAGGAAGAGAAGTCATCAAACAAATGCAGGCACATTGCATACTGGGAAGTGAGGGAAAAGTAAGTTCCAGTTCCTATAGTGCTGGCAGAATGTTGATGAAGAGGAGCCTCCCACTCCATAGAATGGAAAGCAGGAGAATCTGAACAGTTTCTGGGTTTATTAGCTTTGTGTGTCTGGTTTTACCTTTTGGATGATGATTGTAGCAGGGCCATGTTTTTCTGTTTTAGAGAGGGCACATCCATTATATATCCACTGTTGTATTTCACTTTCACATTTACACTTTATGCGTCTGAGGTCTTTTCTTGTCCTGTGCTTGGGTTACGTGATGCTGTGGGTTTGTTGCAGGCTGGTGGATGGTAGTTGTGGCCTAGAAGGGATGGGTATCCTGTACATGTGAGAGCCAGCATACCAGGTCATATTTGGCATACATTTCAGCCATGTACATCACTTCCTTCACGGTGCAATTTAGAATTTGTTTCCCTTACCACACACTGGTAGCGGTTTCACAGGAAGCTTTGCTGTGCTGCAGATCTTACACAGCAGCCATGGTAATAGGCTCATAGTGCAGCGGGCCATCGATCCATCAGAAGGCAGGCTGCCATCTATAGCAGCCTGTATCCTGGCTGTGGAGCCGCAGGCATAGAAAGCCACAGTTCATCTTCTCTACTGCCCTAATAGGTCACTTATTTTTCTCATTCATGGGTGTATTTTCTGGAATATAATAACAGTATGAATGCTCTTTTGGTTGACAGCTGTCTCCCCAGGCCATACCCATTGGGATGAGATCAACGAGACTGGTTGACCATATAGGCTGAGGTCAGGAACTACAGCTCCTAATTTGTGGCTGTCATGTTGTTCAGGTCCCTGATCTGATGTGTGAGGTCCTCTACCCCATCAGCAGGTATTCAGGGGAATGAAGGATGGGTTGCAAACTGTCCCACCAGTTTGTCTTCAAGAAGTGTTAGTCCAAAATACATAAATGCTCAGCATAGCATGGAGTCGGGGGAAAACTCTGAGAGGACAGACATTCCAGGTATCTTATGTGTAGACCATCCTTACACACAAAGATCAATGCTTAGAGTTGTGTGTGCAGGTTACCTACATAGGGAGAGTGGGAGATGTTTGTGCAAACAGACCTTTGGAAACTGTATCTCCCTTGGGGAACAAAGGAAGGGGGTTGGTGAAATTCAACATGCCAGATCCCTTCTTCCTCTGAAGGGATATCCCTCCATGGCCAGCTGGCTATTTAGAAGTCCTGTGTTGGCGGCTCGTGCCTCCTGTTTGTACTGGTCCGCTTTGCTGTCAGCACACTTAACTATACAAGCGAGTGTTCCAGGGTGTTTTAATTATAGGGAATAATCTAAAAAAAATAAGCAATACTTGTTGAATCTCCGCTTACTCCTTAGGTACACACTGGTATCAAATCAGTCACCTGACACCTCCAACCAATCACTGGCCTCAGTCACATGCTATACATGTCTAAAGCCAGTGCTTGGCTGCAGCAATCATGTGACTGATGGATGGTACTTTGCAACATTTTGGTAATGGCGGGGACTACAGGAGCCACAGGCTATTCAAAGTGTAAATAATGCTTGTGTTTTTTTTTTTTTAACTCTCCCTCTACACCTGTGTGTAAAAGAAAAAAACACATCCTCCTGAAAACACCCTGTCTTTATTTTCTTTATTTTGGCTTTGCACCATTTGTGGTGTTAGGATGGGATTAATGTTTGAACGGACAAGATTCCTCCGGCTTTTAAGTAAGGAAGTTCTGCAGATATCGTCATGGGGCAACTTCGCTCCAATTCCTGATCCCTTTGATTGCGACCACTAGGAAGGCTCGCCTGTGAATGTGTACAAGTTGCAATGGTGACTGTGGGAACGCAAGTTTTTCTCATCTTTCTACTCGGGGCTGCACATCAGGAAGTGACTCCTCCTTCATAAAATGACTGGGGATGCAAGGGTTTGGCTGTGGGTGGCTCTCAGCGTCCTAATTTATGTCTGGGGGGCCGCATTGCTGTCCTGCCGGAAAGGCAGACGACGTTACCTTCATGCGGGAGGAAATGGAAGAACAAGAATCAGAAGGTGAACTCTTTCTTTTGTAGTTTCCTCTTGTTGCTCTGCCTCATGTATGTTTAGGACCTGTAGCATCTGACAGCAATCCCTTACTTTTCTGGAACATCAGGTTGGCTCTTGAACATAGATTTAACTTACAGCGAATTTTAATGAAACTATGGCAACAGTTTCCTGTAAGAAGTAGATGTGCTTCAGGAGAGGAAAGTCTGAGTTATGGAAGTGATGTAGTCTTTCTATGTGTTACTGATGGACTCGTCACACCTTTCCTGGGTGACGGATGCTGATCATTAGGATCTTACAAGATGACTGATGCGTTCATGAAATGTCTGTAGTTGGGTTCCCTCCTGTATATATGTTCAATGAGAGGAAAACAATCCAGAAAAGCCGGCATGGTGCAAGTCATTGAGCTTTACAAGAGTACTGTCAAACAGATGATGACATGTTCCAGCGGCGCGCTTGATCTTGGATCACACAGGCGTATATGTGACGTGTTTCATCATTACATATGGCTGAGTTATCTCCTTTTGTGTGCTAGACTGTGACACACCACGTTGCTGTCGATTTTGTAGATTATATTCAGTCGCACAGTTGTAGTGAATGTATGCGGTAACTGCTACTAAAACAGTTCCTTCCAATGGGAGTAGGAGCCATCATATGACTGCCGACACATCCGAATCACACAGATAATAGAGACCCATTGTGACCTACGCCAGATGTAATGTAGAAACTCTACATGTATGTAACGAGAGGGTAGGATTGCTTCTCCTTAAAGCGACCAGTTGAATAATGAAGTCTTCAGGCATGGTTCCATAGGAGAAAAGTATGCAAATTGGCTTTCTAAAAAAAAACCTTTCCAGTTAATTTATTTCATTCTGGTAGGTTAAATCTGCATTATACAGGGTGGCCCTAAAGTCTGGACACACAGGCCGAAATTCATATTTTCAAAAAATGAAATGTATTCACATTTTATTCAATTGGAATATGAAATAACTTTTTCAATATGATTCCCATCATTTGTGATGTAAAGGTTGATGCACTTTGCAAAATTCTATTATAGTTAATACAAATTCTTATGTGTCGAGACTTTAGGGACACCCTGTACAGTATATCGAGACGGCACTACTATAACCCATGTCGGAAATGGTGACCCTCCTGTGACAGATGCATGTCATTGTATTACTCAGTCGAGATGACTAGATCCATTAAATAAAGAGCCTCATCCTAATGTTCTGTAACTCCCTGTTGACTTTATGCATGGATCGTAGCTTTGTGTTGATGGTCATTTGCAGTGCAGATATGATGTGCACATTTGCTGACTTTAGGTTTGTAGTCCTAGAAATGAATAGTATCAGCATTCTTTTATTTATTTTTTGAGTTTTGTTTGATTTCCTCCCCCTATCTACACATAAATAACTGATGCTAGTCTAGTGAGACCAGCATCCAGTGCAGTGGATTATGATACCCTTGTACTGAAATGCAAATATCATTTCTGAGGGATGATGTTTTAATTGTACTTGCAAAAAAATACCCCAGGCTTCCTGAGAAGTGAAGATCTTCTTGGCTCTTACCGTAGTTTACAGACCATTGAGCTTCTGAAGAAAACTGCTTTGTGTTATGCTGGAACTGCAGAATTTGGAGGAAAGCTTCATGCAGAGAGCGAAAATCCTCATGACTGCCTGGCCCTGGAACTTGAGCTGTGACTGACAGACGAGTTCCCATAGTTCTCGCTCTGGGCAGAGGAAGTCTTCTCATCTGTTTAGTCTGATTCTTGACTCACATAGTTGGTAAAAAAAAAAAAAGAGCGCCAAGTTTTTTTTTGTTTTTTTTTATTGATTGTTACATTTTGGTTTGCTGCTACTATACAACCAGTGGGCATTTTTTATAGGGAGTATCTGTTAGCCTCATTCTTCTTAATAAACCCATTAAATGGGTTTCCTCCTAACTTCAAAGTGTGACTTATTCACTTAATGTACAAGAAGCAAAAAAGCAAATGTCCAAAATGTAACCTTTAATCAGAAGTATTGAAAATAAAACATACCAAAATGTTAAAAGTAGGTCACCCATATCAAATCAGATGACTTCTTCACCCACACAAAAACAGATAAAATCCAATTTCCTGTATGGGAGGAAAAAATGACAGTGGTCTCTATGGATTGAGACCATCATGATATCTATGACCTTACTCCAAAAAATAAATCCGTTAGTGAACAGTATTATAATCAATGGTCAAAATAACCAGACCCATGCAGTGAATATGGTATATCTAGTAATAAATGGAGCTAATGATCATACCGTATATACTCGAGTATACACTCATGGCCTAAAGTTTTGAGAATGACACAAATATTATATTTTCACATGATCTGCTGCCCTCTGGTTTTTATGTGTGTTTGACAGATGTTTTTTTATCACAGACAGAAATATAATTGCAAACATATGAGTAACAAAAGCTTATATTGACAGTTAGAATGAGTTAATGCAGCAAGTCAATATTTGCAGTGTTGACCCTTCTTCTTCAGGACCTCTGCAATTCTCCCTGGCATGCTCTCAATCAACTTCTGGACCAAATCCTGACTGATAGCAGTCCATTCTTGCACAATCAATGCTTTCATTTTGTCAGAATTTTTAGGTTTTTGTTTGTCCACCCGTCTCTTGATGATTGACCACAAGTTCTCAATGGGATTAAGATCTGGGGAGTTTCCAGGCCATGGACCCAAAATCTCTATGTTTTGCTCCCTGAGCCATTTAGTTATCACCTTTGCTTTATGGCAAGGTGCTCCATCATGCTGGAAAAGGTATTGTTGATCGCCAAACTGCTCTTGGAGGGTTGGGAGAAGTTGCTCTTGGAGGACATTCTGGTACCATTCTTTATTCATGGCTGTGTTTTTAGGCAAGACTGAGAGAGAGCCGATTCCCTTGCCTGAGAAGCAACCCCACACATGAATGGTTTCAGGATGCTTAACAGTTGGCATGAGACAAGACTGGTGGTAGCGCTCACCTTGTCTTCTCCGAATGAGGCGTTTTCCTGATGTCCCAAACAATCGAAAAGGGGATTCGTCAGAGAAAACAACTTTACCCCAGTCCTCAGCAGTCCACTGCCTGTACCTTTTGCAGAATATCAGTCTGTCCATGATGTTTTTTCTGGAGAGAAGTGGCTTCTTTGCTGCCCTCCTTGAGACCAGGCCTTGCTCCAAGAGTCTCCGCCTCACAGTGCGTGTAGATGCACTCACACCTGCCTGCTGCCATTCCTGAGCAAGCTCTGCACTGCTGGTAGCCCGATCCCGCAGCTGAAACACTTTTAAGAGACGGTCCTGGCGCTTGCTGGTCTTTCTTGGGCGCCCTGGAGCCTTTTTGGCAACAATGGAACCTCTCTCCTTGAAGTTCTTGATGATGCGATAGATTGTTGACTGAGGTGCAATCTTTCTAGCTGCGATACTCTTCCCTGTTAGACCATTTTTGTGCATTGCAATGATGACTGCACGTGTTTCTTTAGAGATAACCATGGTTAACAGAAGAGAAACAATGATGCCAAGCACCAGCCTCCTTTTAAATTGTCCAGTGGTGTCATTCTTACTTAATCATGACAGATTGATCTCCAGCCATGTCCTCATCAACACCCACACCTGTGTTAATGGAGCAATCACTGAAAAGAGGTTAGCTGGTCCTTTTAAGGCAGGGCTGCAATGATGTTGAAATGTGTTTTGGGGGATAAAGTTCATTTTCTAGCCAAATATTGACTTTGCAAGTAATTGCTGTTAAGCTGATCACTCTTTATAACATTCTGGAGTATATGCAAATTGCCATTAGAAAAAGTGAAGCAGTAGACTTTGTAAAAATTAATATTTGTGTCATTCTCAAAACTTTTGTCCATGACTGTAAGCCGACCTGAGTATAAGCCGACCCCTCTAATTTTGCCACAAAAAACTGGGAAAACTTATTGACTCGAGTATAAGCCTAGGGTGGAAAATGAGATTATGCCCCATATGCTGCCCCATGTATTATGCCCCACAAGATGCTCCATAGATTGTGCCCCATATGCTGCCCATGTATTGTGCCCCAGAGATGCTCCATAGATTGTGCCCCCATTGATTATGCCCCCATAGATGCTCCATAGATTATGCCCCCATAGATGCTCCATGTATTATGCCCCATAGATGCTCCACAGATTATGCCCCCATAGATGCCCCATGTATTATGCCCCCACAGATGCTCCATAGATTATGCCCACATAGATGCCCCATGTATTATGCCCCCATAGATTATGCCCCCATAGATGCTCCATATATTATGCCCCTATAGATGCTCCATAGATTAGGACCCCATAGATGCTCCATAGTATCGGTCCCTTATGCTGCCGCAGCTTCTGCAACAAAAAAAAGAAAAAGACATACTCCTCTCTCGTCGCTGGGGGCCAGGTGCCGGTGTCCTGAGCAGGCGGGGACACCGGCGCGCTATGGGGGACCTTGGTCCTCAGTCCACCGCTGAACGCCGCTGTCGTCCGGGTTACCCCAGCAGTAAATGATCAGGCAGAGGGCGCGGCGCGTAGTAACTACGTCATCGCGCCCTCTGCCTGATCATAACAGCAAGAGGACCCTAGGACACAGAGGTGAGCAGCGGTGGAACGGGACAGGTAAATATCGCTTATACTCACCCTTCCGCCGGCGCGTCTCTGCCCTGCTCTTCTCCCGCGGTCTCCGGCGCCAGTGTTCAGCGGTCACGTGGTATTGCTCATTAAAGTCATGAATATGTGAATATTCATGACTTTAATGAGCGGTACCACTGATGGCTGAACACAGGCGCCGGAGACTGCGGGAGAAAAGCAGGGGCTGCAGAGATGCGCCGGCGGAGGGGTGAGTATATAGAACAGCTGCGCTCCGCCGACCTTCTGTATATGACTCGAGTATAAGCCGAGAGGGGACTTTCAACCCTAAAAAATGGGCTGAAAATCTCGGCTTATACTAGAGTATATACGGTAGATCAGGGTTCCCCAACTCCAGTCCTCAAGGCCCACCAACAGGTCATGTTTTCAGGATTTCCTTTGTATTGCTCAGGTGATAATTGCCCCCATCCATTCTATCTTCTAGAAATACAGGGCTAATAGCTCCTCCTGGGAATGTGCATAGACAGCTTCACTAGTGACTAGTGCCATTGAAAGCCACGCATGCCCATAACATCACAATGCCACCAACCTAATTTACCGATGATGTGATGTGCTTTGGGTCATGAGCTGTTCAAAGCCTTCTCCATACAGTTTTCTTCCCTTTATTCTGGTACACGTTGATTTTAGTTTCATCTCTCCAAAGAATTCTTTTCCAGAACTCGGCTGGCTGCTTTAGATTTTTTTTTTTGTGGGAAATCTAATCTGTTTTTTCTATTTTTAAGGCTCATTAATTGTTTGCACTTTGTAGTGGACCCTCTCAATTTGCCCTCATTAAGGCTATGTGCACACGTTCAGGAATCTTTGCAGAAATTTCCTGAGAAAAACCGGACTTTTTCACAGGAAATCCGGATTCGTTTTTACCGCGGTTTTTACCGTGATTTTTTTCCTGAACATTCTAGGTCAATAATATAGCGGAAAATACGCAAATTTACCGCAAAATTAATGAACATGCTGCATTTTTTACCATGATGTGTTTTTTGCGTGGAAAAAGCGCACCATGTGCACAAATATTGCAGAATGCATTCTAATAATAGGATGCTTACTGCATGCGTTTTTTAAGCATTTTTGCCATGGAAAATCGCAGAAAAAAACGTGAAAAATCCTGAACGTGTGCACATAGCCTTAGTCTTCTCTTTATGGTAGACTTAGGGTATGTTTCCACGGTCAGGAAACGCTGCGTGTTTTGACGCTGCGTACAGCCACAATGTCAAACACGCAGCGTCCAGATGTTAAAGCATAGTGGAGGGGATTTCATGAAATCCCCTCTCCATTATGCGTTAAAAGATACAGGCGGCAGACCCGCGTAAATGGACATGTGGCGCGTCTTTCCAAAACGCAGTATGTCTGTTTACAATGTGGCGACGTTCCGTCGCTGCACCGTAAATTTTCCATAGACTATCATTAGATGCGGTAAAGCCGCATCTAATGATTAGTCACATGCGTAATAACTGTGTAAACGCAGCTTACTACGCCTGTCTACTAATTTTAATAAGGTCTTACCTCCTCCCTCCGCCGGAAGTCCCCGTCCACTGCAGTTCTCGTGATAACTTAGCTTATCGTGAGAACTGCCATGCACGTGACCGGGGTTATCTCCGGTTACTAGGCTGGTTCTCTCAAGCTCTGCTATATCCTGATGTCATTCATCCAGATGTAGCAGAGCTGGACTCGTCGTGGGACACTCGAAATGGACTAAGTCGGGCAGGAAGTATTTGTGTTGTTTTATTTTTTTTCAGGTAGGCTTCGCTTGGATCTGGGCGTGCAATAAAAATATGGAAAACTGTGTAGTGTTTTATTTCATTAAAATACTTTTTTCTGGTTGTGTCTTTTTTTAACCCTTTAACTATAGGATTAATAATAATGGATAGGTGTCTTATTGATGCCTCTCCATTATTAACCGGGCTTAATGTCACCTTTAGTGTTGAGCGATACTGCTCGATATCTAAAAATATCGTATCGAAATGGTATCGCCGATATCACTAAATATCGTCGATATCCGATTCCGATTCCGGAAGTCCAATGTAAGTCTATGGGAACCAAATATCGACATTAAAAAAAACCATTCTTGCCTTGTTGGTTAATTGTACATGAAGGAAAACAACAAAGACTAATGTAGAATGTATTGGGGGAGGTTGAGGAGACAATAAAGGCATACATGTTTAACCCAATGCATTGGAATAGCATTAATATATTTTTTTTGGAAATACGTTTGGATTGACTAACAAATTGACAATGTTGTTAACCTTTTTTCTATTTTGGCAAATATGTATGTTTCACAACTTCCATGCTCTTCACCTTTTTAACTTTTGCCAGTGCCACACTTTCTCCTTCATAATCTTCAGCAGCAGCATCATCTTTCTCATCAAATTATTCTTCATCTTCACCTTCTTAATCTTCTTCTTAAACTTCTTGCTATTCATGTTTTTGTTTACATTACTCATATTGTTATTATTAAACTAATTAATCTTCTTCATATTCAAATTCTTCATCTTCTTCCTCTTCATCTTCTTCATCATATTCTTATTTGTGACAGAGATTCCTGTACTTGTAATCTGTAAAAGTATGAATTGTTCATCCTTCCGTTCTTGCTGTCACAAAAGATTTAAATTACAACAGTATTTGTCCGTGTTCAGTTTAGCCTGCAGCAGCAGCAGGCATTTTCCAGGGGCACCACGAGGAGGAATGGACTCACCCCCATACACTGCTTAGTCTTCTTCTGCTTAGAATTTAGAGCATATATTTTGCTCTTCATTTTGGTCTTATACTTCATGTTCTTCTGCTTTTTGATCTTTTGCTTATTGTTCTTCTGTCTCTTGTTCTGTATCTTGTAGTTTGTCTTAACCTTCTTTGTCCTGTTGGTGATCTTCTTCTGGGTAATCTTTTATTTTTTCTTTGTGATGGTGTTCAGGCTGGTTGGCTTCATGCTCGTCGTCCTTGTTGTCGTCATCTTCTTCTGGGTGGTCTTTAAGGTCGTCTAATTTCCGAGAAACAGCTGACGTTACTGGAACCCTGACGGGTATCAGATGGAGCAAGAGACAATGGAAGTAACGAGAACCAGCTGACTGTGCTGGACCCCGGACGGGTAGCAGAAGGAAAAGAGGCAATGTCACAACCGAGTACCAGCTGACGTTACTGTGACACGGTTACTAAGCAGGAGGTACCTGTGCTCCAAAGCACTACCAAGGACCAGCAGACGTTGCTGGAACTCGGATACGGAGATGGAGGCACCTAGGCCAAAGGCACTGGGGAGAACCACTTGACGGTACTGGACCCCGGACGGGTAGCAGAAGGAAAAGAGGCAATGTCACAACCGAGTACCAGCTGACGTTACTGTGACACGGTTACTAAGCAGGAGGTACCTGTACTCCAAAGCACTACCAAGGACCAGCAGACGTTGCTGGAACTCGGATACGGAGATGGAGGCACCTAGGCCAAAGGCACTGGGGAGAACCACTTGACGGTACTGGACCCCGGACGGGTAGAAGAACGCACCCATGAAAATGTAAGTTGACAGGACGCAAGCCGTCCGCAGTTACCGAATCACACAGTCCTACAGTGGGTGCTTATCCTATTGTCACAATGGAAACCGCCTTTATTTACATATCCCACAGCACACATAGGAATCACCTAAACTGCAGGCACCATAGAGTCGGCTAACCCGAATGCAACACGACAGCACAACTTATTGGAGGATAATTGACGTTCACACTGCCAGGAAACAGCTGTCGTGCTGTAACCAGGCTGGCCAGGAGTCAGTACCCCTGCCAATTACTTAAGAGCAACAAATGGCGGTGTTGTAGCCCAGGGAGTAGAGTTCAGGTGGTAGAAAGATGAACATAACAGGAGACATGGAAAACGTTGCCAAACAGTTATTTAATCTGAAAACGGACAGGCAAATTCAGGTGAGATCCATGCCTTGTTCATTTTTAGAAAAGTAAGCCGGTCTACATTCTCTGAGGATAGTCGCATGCGACGGTCTGTTACTACACCACCTGCAGCACTAAAGACACGCTCAGATAATACACTGGCAGCAGGGCAAGCCAGCACCTCCAATGCATACTGGCTAAGCTCTGGCCATGTATCCAACTTAGAGACCCAAAATTTGAAAGGGGAAGAGGCATCTAGGAGTACACTTAGAGGGAAAGCCAAGTAGTCTGTCACCATCTTACGGAAACGTTTCTTCTTGGTGACTGGAGCCGTCTCGGATGGTGTAGACCTTGCTGGCGCTGTCACAAAACTTTGCCACATTTGTAACATACAGTTCTTGCCCTGTGCAGAGGCGCTGCTTCTGCTCCCTCTTGTTGTAGAGGTGTCTACACTGCCTCGACGCACAGAGCTGCTTTGTAAAGCAGTAGCAGCAGCAGCTCTCTCGGCTGGAATGTACAACAGTATGGATTGCACCAGTGTGTCTTGGTACTCCTGCATTTTACGGTCCCGGTTCACCGGTGTGATGAGGGTTTGTAAGTTGTCCCGGTAGCGAGGGTCTAGGAGGGTGTACACCCAATAATCTGACGTGCTGAGAATGTGGGCGATGCGGCGGTCGTTTCTCAGGCACTGAAGCATGAAATCAACCATGTGCTGCAGACTCCCAACTGGCCAACAAAGGCTGTCCTCTGGAAGAGGCGTCATCTCTGTCTCCTCTGCATCACCCCACCCTCGCTCTACATACTGACTACAGCGTTGTGTACCTCCCTCTGTAGGGATTTCTTCCTCCTCCATTGACTCCTCCTCCTCCATCCTCCTCACAAAGTGAGCCCTGCCCAGCCCTTTGTGAGGAACCACGTTGCGCTGACTGTCCTGAAGGTAATTGAATTTGTGACTCCTCATCCTCCACCTCTTCCAAAACCTCTTCCTTTAGTGCTTTCAGTGATTTCTGAAGCAGGCAGATAAGGGGGACAGTCATGCTGACTAGTGCATCATCTGCACTCGCCATCCGCGTTGAGACATCAAACGCACGCAAAACGTCGCAGATGTCCTTCATAGAGGCCCACTCAGTAGTGGTGAAGTGTGAACGGCGCAAATTGCGAGTTGATTGCGCCTGTTGCAGCTGATACTCCATTACTGCTGGCTGCTGCTCACACAACCGCTCCAACATATGTAACGTGGAATTCCACCTGGTGGGTACGTCACATATGATGCGATGTTCAGGAAGGCGAAATCTGACTTGCAGAGCTGCAATGCGCGATCTGGCCATGCTGGAACGTCGCAAGTGAGCGCACTCTAGGCGGACCTTGTGCAGCAGTGCATCAAGATCCGGATAGTCCCTCAAAAAACTCTGCACGACCAAGTTGAGCACATGTGCCAGACATGGTATGTGAGTGAGGTTGCCAAGGCCCAGAGCTGCCACCAGATTTCGGCCATTGTCACACACACACTACCAAGCCTGGCTGGAGATTAGCTGACAAAAACCACACGTCGCTCTCCTGCTTGATGGCATCCCAGAGCTCCTGCGCTGTGTGGCTTCGATTCCCCATGGGAATTAATTTCAGTACGGCCTGTTGACGTTTGGCCACGGCTGTGCTCATATCGGTCGCAACAGGTAAGCGTTCACGGGTCCATGTGGAGGTATACCGTGATGGCTCGTGCAGCGATGATTCTGAGGAACTGGAGTAGGAGGAGGAATCAATGTTCACAGACTGGATTCCTGCAATCCTTGGAGTTGGCAGAACACGTACAGCGCCACTGGCAAGATCTGTACCCGGCTCCACAACATTGACCCAATGGGCAGTGAGGGAAAGGTATCGTCCCTGGCCATGGGTACTGGTCCACGCATCGGTGGTCAGGTGGACCCTGCTACTGACGGCGTTTAGTAGCGCATGTTTAATGTTTCCCTCGACATGTTTTTGCAGAGCAGGGACAGCTTGCCTGCTGAAATAAAATCGGCTTGGCACATTATATTGTGGGACTTGCCAATGCCATAAAGTTCCTGAAACTGTCAGTCTCCACCAGCCTGAATAACAGCATTTCAAGGGACAGGAGTTTTGCAAGGCCAACATTCAGAGCCTGTGCTCGTGGATGGTTTGCCGAGTATGGCCGTCTTTTATCCCATGCCTGTGTTACCGATGGCTGTTTTTTGTTCTGGGAGTGTGACGATGACTGTGAACTTGCTGCAGTGGGTGGAATAACAGTTTGTCTATGGACAACAGTGACCGAGGTTCTTCCATGGAGATCCTGTGAGGAAGCCGAAACAGGTGTGTGAGAGCTGGAGGTAGAGGCTCGAACATGACCTAAAGATGTAGGTGCTGCTGAAGGTTGGCCTACATCTCCAGTGTGTGTTTGGAACTCAGCTACGTGCTTTGTCCGTACATGTTTCCACATATTTGTGGTATTCAGGTTCCTGATATTTTTACCTCTTTTAACTTTTTGCTTACACAGCTTGCATTGAACATAGCAAATATCATCTACAACTCTGTCAAAAAAGGACCACGCAGTGCAAGTCATGGGAGCGCCAATTTTGACAGTTCTAAGAGAACTGCTCCCAACAGGTGCCAAACTGGAGGCTACAGGCAAGCGAGTCTGCAGCCTACCTCTCCCTCCTCTTTGTACCGTTGGGACAATCTCTTCCTCAGAGCTGCTCCCACCACCTTCCTGTTGCTCACGCCATGTTGGGTCTCAGACTTCATCATCTCCACTACCCTCTTCCAACACCTGCTGTTGGATGGTCTGGGCAGCACCATGCTCCACAAAACCTGGCACCTGAGTCTCATCATCATCATAAGATGCGTTCTGCGGTGTGCTGTCCATCGGCACTGGCTCACCCGCCTCTTCAGATTGAGAGAGACACAGCTGTTGCGCATCACTGCATACTCCCTCTTCTTCAAATTGCAGAATGCTGCTTGCCTGTGCCCGTGTTTGCGAGCCAACAGATTCTGAGAACAGAAGCAGAGACTCAGCTGGCTCCTGTACAGAACTCTCTGACTGCCTGGGCAATTTGACAGGCGGTGAACAGACAGATGGTTGCTCAACAGTGTTGTGTTCCTGAGAGGAGGTGGAAGGAATTGAAGTCGATGCATTGGCTGCCATCCAACCAACAACGGCTTCAATTTGTTCTTCCAGCAGCAGGGAGGCACGCCGAGCTCCTACCAAAGTGCGCATAAAGGAACGCTCACGGGGAACACTGGTGGATGCTGTGTCACTGAGGGCGGCAGCAGCCACAGAATCCCCACGTCCTCTCCCTGCTGAAACTCCACGGCCACGACCACGTGCCTTACTCACTGACTTCTTCATCTTGGTAGATTGATAAAGAAAGTCAGAAAAGTTATAAGGCCTAAGTGTGGTTATTACGCAGAGACTGAAGTGAACACTGAAACACAACTGTTCACAATCTGTGAAAGGCTACTCCTTTGTCTACTTCTATAGTGTTTGCAACCAATGTATTGTATACGGATGGAAGCGCGTCACACTAATAGATTATATTTTAAATGGAATGGAGCAGAACCAATTGGAGATAAATGAAAAGGATGAGCCACTGAGACACGCTCAGCAGAGTACAAGCAGCAGTGCTTGAACAAGTAACTGGAGCGTGATGTGCACTCAAAAAATAAAAAAACAGACTGAAGTGAACACTGAAACACAACTGTTCACAATCTGTGAAAGGCTACTCCTTTGTCTACTTCTATAGTGTTTGCAACCAATGTATTGTATACGGATGGAAGCGCGTCACACTAATAGATTATATTTTAAATGGAATGGAGCAGAACCAATTGGAGAAAAATGAAAAGGATGAGGCACTGAGACACGCTCAGCAGAGTACAAGCAGCAGTGCTTGAACAAGTAACTGGAGCGTGATATGCACTCAAAAAATAAAAAACACAGACCGAAGTGAACACTGAAACACAACTGTTCACAATCTGTGAAAGGCTACTCCTTTGTCTACTTCTATAGTGTTTGCAACCAATGTATTGTATATGGATGGAAGCGCGTCACACTAATAGTTAAATTGCATGGAGCTGCAAGAATTACACTGAAGGAAAAAAAAAAGAGTCTGTGAGTGACATGTGCAGATGCCTACAGACAGCGTTGCATGCAGAGCAAACTGCAGCGTCATCTGCACTCACACACACCTTGCAGAACTGTTAAAACAACACTGCAGGCAAAAGGAAGCTTTACACAGCGGTTGGTGCTAGCCTGCCTACAGCACAGTACACTAAATCGCAATCTCTAACTGTCCCTCAGAGTCAGCACAGCAGCGTTCTGTCCCTTACTGAATTCACAGCACAGTGACGCTAAAATGGCGGCGGCGCCTTTTATAGTGCATTCTGACATCATTTCAGCATCCAATCACAGCCATGCCATTAGTTAACATGACCGCAGCAGTACAGGATGTGCCCACACTTCTTAGGATTCCTCATTGGCTGACTAAAATCACATTGCCTCGCAAAGAATTATGGGAACTTCCGATTCCGGTATTCGATAAGACGAAAATATCGAAACAAATTATCGAAAGGCCGATAGAGCTAATATCGGCCGATACCCGATATTTGCAGTATCGCATCGCTCAACACTAGTCACCTTACAATCAAAGGTGACATTAACACCTTATTACCCCACTAGATGGTGGCCCAATTCTAACGCATCGGGTATTCTAGAACAGTGGTCCCCAACCTTTTTTGCACCAGGGACCTGCTTCAAGCAAGACACCCTTCTCCCATCCTTGTATACATGGCTCTGCTCCCACCCTCCCATCCTTGTATACATGGCTCTGCTCCCACCCTCCCATCCTTGTATTCATGGCTCCGCTCCTGCCCTCCCATCCTTGTATTCATGGCTCCGCTCCCACCCTCCCATCCTTGTATACATGGCTCCCCTATCCCATCCTGTGTGCATGGTTCCGCTCCCACCCTCCCATCCTTCTATGCATGGCTTCCCTGTCCCATCCTTGTATGCATGGCTCTGCTCCCACCCTCCCATCCTGTATGCATGGCTCTACTCCCACCCTCCGATCCTTGTATGCATGGCTGGGCTCCCCCGTCCTCCCCTGTTCCTCCCCCATCATACTTACCCTCACACCGTCACTGAACTTCCCTGCATCTTTGTCTGGGTGCTGCAGCTTCTTCCTGTGCGGAGCGGTCACGTGGTACCGCTCATTAAGGATGCCACGCCTATGGGAGTGGAGTCGCGTCCATATTCATGACCTTAATCAGCGGTACTACGTGACCGCTCAGCACAGGATGAAGCTGCCGGGACAGGGATGCAGGGACGGAAGGTGAGTATTGCTGTCTTCTGGAAGCCGGCGGTTGCAGCTGTCACTACAGTGCTACAGCCGCCGGCTCCCCGTGTGTCCAGCATTCTGAGCCATGGCTCTGTGGACCGGCAACAGAACTGCAACGGCCCGATCCTGGGCCGCGGATTGGTGGTTGGGGACCCCTGTTCTCGAATATGTATGTGCCGCTGACCTCCATGCGGCAGGAGATGACCCAACGATAGCGGTGGCGTGCGTGGTTCAAATCCTGCGCCAATTCGTGGCCGGACTGCGCCTGTCTCTGATTGGTCACGCCCGGCCAGACGCGGCCAATCAGCGACGCGGGATTTCCGTT
Source organism: Oophaga sylvatica (assembly GCA_033576555.1). NCBI lineage: Eukaryota > Metazoa > Chordata > Amphibia > Anura > Dendrobatidae > Oophaga > Oophaga sylvatica. The sequence goes on from JARQOD010000006.1 coordinate 126,451,691, forward strand.
AGACAGAATTAGACAATTATATAGATAGATATGCCACCGCTACACGGCAGTGGGAAGAGAGAGGCTAAGTGCCGGAATTGGCACATCTTAGACATGCGCTATTTCTGGGGCGGCAGAGAGCTTGTGTTTGTAGCTGGGCAGGAGTCCATGGACACTCTCTAGGCCATGAATATCAGCTCGCAGCTGTCTGCGTAGCCTTTCTGGCTAATAATTAAAGGGGGAACCCTTGTCATTTTTTTGGGGGCCCCCCTATTTTAATAGCCAGTAAAGGCTACGCAGACAGCTGCGGGCTTATATTCATAGCCTGGGAAGATCCATGGGTATTACCTACTTCCCAGGCTATAAACACCAGCCCCCAGGCGCCGGCTTTCCCACTCTGGACTTGAAAATTGTGCTGGAGCCCACGCAATTTTTTTTTTCCATTTTTTTTTTTAAATTAAACATATTGCGTTTAACGCCAGGGTCACACTTGTGAGAAACTCGCATGAGTCTCGCACCTCAATACCCGGCACTGCTGCCGGTACTCGGGACCGGAGTGTGAGGATGCATGTATTTCTATGCAGCTGAACGCTCCGGTCCAAGTGACGGTGGCAGTGCCAGGTATTGAGGTGCGAGTTTCTCGTAAAGTGTGACCCCGGCCTAACGCAGATTTTTTTCTATCGATAGATCAATAGATAGGTAGATACATCTGTAGATGTATTTATTTATAGATCTGTCTATCTATCTCATTCCTTCTATCTATCCATCTATCTCATATCTATCTATAGATAGATGGATAGATGGAATGAGATGGATAGATGGAATGAGATGGATAGATATTATCCATAATCTTAATATAAAGTGCAAAATGTGCATAGTATCATGTTATGTTTCGGTAGCTGAGGAGTGCAGGCAAAAAAGGCAATATACCAGAGCAGTTGGAATCTATGAGATTGCAGTACCCTGACTAACCACAACAACTAGAGGCAGCCGTGGAGCGTTCCTACGTTGGTCCTAGACGCCTCGTCACAGCCTGAGAAACTAACTACACCTAAAGATAGATATAGGAAAGCTATCTGCCCCGGAGCAGAACCCCAAAGATAATAGAAAGCCCCCAAACATGTAATGGCGGTTAGACAAGAAGAAATACTGACACAGACAGAAAATAGTATGAGCAAACGTTGAGGCCCAAACTAACTAAATAGAAAAGGATAGGAAGGGTACTTACTGCAATCCCAGAAAACCCTGAAAAGCACCAACTCTACTAATTTCAAAAACACCTGAGATCACACGACCTCTACCACCTAAATTAGTTCTCTGGTGTAACAAAATCAAAACAGCAGCCACTGAAAAAACTGGAAAAAGCAAAAGTACAAACATCAGTGGCTGAACTAAACTGAGAGGGCAAAAGCCCCGGAGGGGACCCTGAAGGCCCCCACAGAAGTGCAGGACAAAATGCAAAAATCAAGCACAAAAACAAAAAGAAGAAAATGTCTTATCTGTTAGCAGGAGATGCAGACTCGACACAGCAGGCTACAAAGGAAACAGGAATCAAGGATTGGGACCAGAGCAATTGATCACCGGCAACCCTGATGGGAAGGTGACTCCCTTATATAAGACCAGTCAGTAACACCTGATTCCCAATCCTCACAATCTTCACAATCTTCACTGGACAGACCAGCACCGCTTGTAACCACCAGAGGGAGCCTCTGCTCAGAACTCATCCCAAGCCCACTCACAACAGTACCCCCCCCTTGAGAGGGGTCACCGAACCCTCACTTGAGCAACCAGGTCGGCCATGATGAGCTCTATGGTACGCACGGATGAGTCTTCCAGCATGGATGTCCGAAGCAAACACCCAAGAATTGTCCTCCTGACCATAACCTCTCCACTTAACCAAATACTGGAGTTTCCGTCTAGAAAAACGAGAATCTAATATTTTCTCAACCACAACTCCAGATTGCCCTCAACCAAAACAGGGTCAGGAGGCACAGCAGCAGGAACCACTGGCTCAACAAACCTCTTCAACAAGGACTTGTGGAACACGTTATGGATCTTAAATGTCCCTGGAAGAAGCAAACGAAAAGAAACAGGATTAAGAATCTCCATGACCTTATAAGGTCCAATGAACCTAGGCTTAAATTTAGGAGATGCTACTCTCATAGGAATATTTTTTGAGGACAACCAGACCAAGTCCCCTACTTTACACCGAGGACCATCAGTCCTATGCCGGTTAGCAAACCGCTGGGCCCTCTCCTGAGAGAGGGACAACCTCTCCACTACCTGGTCCCAAATCTGTTGCATACGCTCCACAACAGAGTCAACACCTGGACAGACAGAAGCCTCCGTCTGTCCTGAAGAAAATCGAGGGTGAAACCCAGAATTACAGAAAAACGGAGACATCAAAGTGGCAGAGCTAGCCCTATTATTAAGAGCAAACTCAGCCAAAGGCAAAAAAGAGACCCAGTCATCCTGATCAGCAGACACAAAGCATCTTAGATAAGTCTCCAATGTCTGGTTTGTTCTCTCAGTTTGACCATTGGTCTGAGGATGAAATGCCGAGGAGAAAGACAATTGAACACCCAGTTTAGAACAAAAAGTCCTCCAAAATCTGGAAACAAACTGGACTCCTCTGTCAGACACTATGTTCTCAGGAATGCCGTGTAAACGAACCACGTGCTGAAGGAACAACGGCACCAATTCAGAGGAGGAAGGCAACTTAGGTAATGGCACAAGATGTATCATCTTGGAAAACCTATCACAAATCACCCAGATGGCGGTCATTCTCTGAGAAACAGGAAGGTCGGAAATGAAATCCATAGAGATATGGGTCCATGGTCTCTTGGGCACAGGCAATGGCATCAACAAACCACTAGAGCGAGAGCAAGGCTTGGAGCGAGAGCAAGTCCCGCAGGACTGCACAAATTCCCTGACATCACGAGACAAGGTAGGCCACCAAAAGGACCGACTAACCAAGTCTCTGGTACCAAAAATTCCGGGATGCCCAGCCAACGCTTAACAATGAATCTCAGACATCACACTCTTTTTCCACTGGTCCGGGACAAACAATTTTCCAACAGGGCAGCACTCGGGCCTATCCTCCTGACACCCCTACAGAGCAAGTCTCAAATTAGGTGAGATGGCGGAAAGAACTACACCCTCTTTCAAAATAACAGAAGGATCAGATAACTCAGGAGAGTCCGCAAGGAAGCTCCTCGAGAGGGCATCCGCCTTAAAATTCTTAGTGCCAGGAAGAAAGGAAACCACAAAATTAATACGTGTGAAAAACAAGGCCCACCTGGCCTGTCTAGGATTGAGTCGCTTGGCAGATTCCAGATAAACCAGATTCTTATGGTCAGTAAGGACCACCACCTGAAGTTTGGCTCCCTCCAGCCAATGTCTCCACTCTTCAAAAGCCCACTTCATGGCCAATAACTCCCGATTACCCACGTCATAATTACGTTCAGTAGGCGAAAATTTTCGAGAGAAAAAGGCACAAGGGTTACTTTTAGAGGTCTCTGGATCTTTTTGGGACAAAACGGCACCTGCCCCAATTTCAGAGGCATCAACCTCCACCTGAAATGGCAGAGAAACATCAGGCTGCCGTAGAACAGGAGCAGAAGTGAATCTCTGCTTAAGTTCCTGAAATGCAGAGACTGCCTCAGAAGGCCAATTAACCACATCAGAACCCTTTTTGGTCAAATCAGTTAATGGTTTAACAATAACCGAGAAATTACCAATAAATTTACGATAAAAATTGGCAAAACCCAAAAATCTTTGAAGAGCCTTTAATGAAGTAGGTTGGACCCAATCACAGATGGCCTGAACCTTGACCGGGTCCATTTCAATAACAGATGGGGACAAAATGAATCCCAGAAATGAGATCCTCTGTACGCCAAAAAGACACTTTGATCCCTTCACATACAGAGCATTCTTTCTCAAAATCTGGAATACAGTTCGAACATGTTTCACATGAGAGTCCCAGTCATTAGAAAAAATCAAGATATCATCCAAATAAACAATCAGAAATTTATCCACAAAATCCCTGAAAATGTCATTCATGAAGGACTGGAAGACAGAAGGAGCATTAGTGAGCCCAAAGGGCATCACAAGGTACTCAAAATGCCCCTCCGGGTATTGAATGCCGTCTTCCATTCATCCCCGTGCTTAATGCGAATAAGGTTATATGCCCCCCTGAGGTCAAGCTTGGTAAACCAAGTAGCGTTTTTCACCCTGGAAAACAGGTCAGAAATCAAGGGTAACGGGTATTGATATTTCACAGTAATATTGTTCAAAAGACGATAATCAATACACGGCCTTAATGAACCATCCTTTTTGGCCACAAAGAAAAAACCGGCACCTAAGGGTGAAGAGGATGGTCTGATATGACCCTTCTCCAATGACTCCTTGTATAAGACCGCATAGCGTCATGTTCAGGTACAGACAAGTTAAAAAGGCGACCTTTAGGGAATTTACTACCAGGCACTAATTCAATAGCGCAGTCATAGCTCCTATGGGGAGGCAAGGATGCAGATTTACTTTCGCTAAATACATCAGAAAAATCAATCAAAAAGTCAGGAACATCCTGAGCCTGGGGGGAGGCAGAAAAAACAGGAGTGTTGGTATTAACACATTGGCAGCCCCAACTGGTTACAGACACAGATTTCCAATCCAAAACAGGATTATGAGACTGTAACCAAGGGAAACCCAGTACGATAATATCATGCAGATTATACAGAACCAAAAATTTGCAGCACTCTTGATGATCAGGTTCAACCCTCATTATCACCTGAGTAGAGAACTGAGGTTTATTCTCAGCCAAAGGGTAGAATCGATCCCCAGTAGGGGAATAGACTTCTGTAGGGGTATCAAGGGAAACCCACAACGTTTAGCAAAATCATAATCCATCAGGTTAATAGCTGCTCCAGAATCAACGAAAGCCTGAGCAGAAAATGAGGACAGAGAGCATATCAGAGTGACAGTTAATAAAAACTTAGTCTGAACACTACCCAAGACAACTGAGCGTGCAAAACGTCTTCCCCGCTTAGTGCAGACTGAAATAGCATGAGAGGCATCACCACAGTAGAAACATAACCCATTGCGCTTTCGAAACTCATGACGCTGTGCCCCAGACACCACTCTATCACACTGCATGGATTCAGAAGCAGGTTCACAAGGCAACACTATTCCACGCATACTTCTCCGCTCACGCAAACGTCTGTCAATTTGAATCGCTAATGACATAGAATCATTGAGACCAGAGGGGACAGGGAATCCCACCATAACATCTTTTACATTATCTGACAGACCCTTCCGAAAAAGGGCCGCCAAAGCGTCGTCATTCCACTTGGTCAGGACTGCCCACCTACGGAATCTCTGACAGTATAACTCAGCGTCATCAAGCCCCTGATTTAATGCCAACAAGGCTTTTTCAGCTTGATCAGTGACATTAGGCTCATCGTACAATAACCCCAAAGCCTGAAAAAATGCATCAACATCACTCAAAACAGGATCCCCAGGTGTCAGGGAAAAAGCCCAATCCTGAGGATCGCCGCGCAGGAGAGAGATGACAATTTGAACCTGCTGCGCTGCGTTCCCTGAGGACTTAGATTTTAAGGCAAAAAACAATTTACAATTATTTTTGAAATTCTGAAACTTAGCTCGATCCTCTAAAAACAAATCTGGCATGGGAATCCTAGGTTCCACAACAGGCAACCTAGCAAGATAGATAGCAATACTCCGAACCTCAGTGGCAAGCTGATCCACACGGCCAGACAACTGTGCAAACTCCATTGAGAGAAAAAATCCTCCCCAGCACCCAGAGATACAGAGGGAAAAAAAAAAAAAAATGCAACAAACAGAAAAATGTCTCTCACAACTCTGACAACCGTTTTTTCTTTCACAAATTTTTTCCCTTCTGTGAGTACCATACAATTTTAAATTTCTGGCCGGTGATACTGTTATGTTTCGGTAACTGAGGAGTGCAGGCAAAAAAGGCAATACACCAGAGCAGTTGGAATCTATGAGATTGCAGTACCCTGACTAACCACAACAACTAGAGGCAGCCGTGGAGCGTTCCTACGTTGGTCCTAGACGCCTCGTCACAGCCTGAGAAACTAACTACACCTAAAGATAGATATAGGAAAGCTATCTGCCCCGGAGCAGAACCCCAAAGATAATAGAAAGCCCCCAAACATGTAATGGCGGTTAGACAAGAAGAAATACTGACACAGACAGAAAATAGTATGAGCAAACATTGGGGCCCAAACTAACTAAATAGAAAAGGATAGGAAGGGTACTTACTGCAATCCCAGAAAACCCTGAAAAGCACCAACTCTACTAATTTCAAAAACACCTGAGATCACACGACCTCTACCACCTAAATTAGTTCTCTGGTGTAACAAAATCAAAACAGCAGCCACTGAAAAAACTGGAAAAAGCAAAAGTACAAACATCAGTGGCTGAACTAAACTGAGAGGGCAAAAGCCCCCCGGAGGGGACCCTGAAGGCCCCCACAGAAGTGCAGGACAAAATGCAAAAATCAAGCACAAAAACAAAAAGAAGAAAATGTCTTATCTGTTAGCAGGAGATGCAGACTCGACACAGCAGGCTACAAAGGAAACAGGAATCAAGGATTGAGACCAGAGCAATTGATCACCGGCAACCCTGATGGGAAGGTGACTCCCTTATATAAGACCAGTCAGTAACACCTGATTCCCAATCCTCACAATCTTCACAATCTTCACTGGACAGACCAGCACCGCTTGTAACCACCAGAGGGAGCCTCTGCTCAGAACTCATCCCAAGCCCACTCACAATAGTATCATCATTACATATATCATATAACTACCCAGTTATATCAAGTTATATAAAAGTTTTTAAAAGTGCTATAATGCCAAATGTGTCATATATAACATTAGAACATTCATAAATGATTATTAGTTAAATCAGTGCACCTGTGTCCGTTTTTTTTTTTTTTAAATTCTGTACACAGCTGCACTGATTTAACTAATAATCATTTATGAATGTTCTAATGTTATATATGACACATTTGGCATTATAGCACTTTTAAAAACTTTTATATAACTTGATATAACTGGGTAGTTATATGATGTGTGTAGTGATGATACTATGCACATTTTGCACTTTATATTATGATTATAGATATAATTTGGATTAAGTTTTCTGTATTTAAACTCATCTGTAAGTGAGACACATTGCTTGAGAAAGGTTCAGTGTGAGCCGACACGTCGCCATGCTATGTGGAGCTGAATAAATTCCACTTTTTTTCTCCATTGAAATTTGGAGTGCTGCCTTCCTATTTTTTTTTGTCTGGATCGGGCAAGTATGGGATATTGCTGAGGAGGCCTGGGCACCCGCCATATGGTATTGTGCTGTTCCATTTTTTCTATTATCTGTCGTATCGATCTATCAATCTGTCTGTGTAATGGAGTGTGGGTTGGACAAATGTTAAAGAGGAGGTTGGACCAGAAATTACATCACAAATCTTTTTTTTTTTGTTAAATAATAATCTTTGACCTACCAGTGACCTCTGATGCAGATTTGGTGCAGCTTTTACCTGCGTCAAATCCTGAGCAAATACTGTGCCCATCCTGACCGTGGAAACATACCCTAAGGGTATGTTTCTACTTAGCGCATTAGATGCGCTTTGGATGGAGCGGAAACCTCACGCCGCCCCCTTCTGTACGCGCGGTGATTCCGCATGTGTTCATTGAACACATGCGGAGTCACCACATCGTATACACATAGAGTAGGCTGAGTGTCTCCGCAAGGTAAACAGACATGCTGCAGTCTAAAAAGACGCGGAGTGTGTCTGGAAACACAGGGCCGGGATGCTTGTTCGCACGCATAGTGGAGACGGGATTTCATAAAATCCCATCCACTATGCTGTAACATCTGGATGCTGCAGCTGTACGCAGCGTTCATCCCGCAGCTAATCCGGATGTAATCCGGCAAGTGGAAACATACCCTTAGATACTGAAATACCTACTTTCTTGAGTGTTCTTCACTTTGGACGCTACAAAGGGGTTTTTCTTCACAAGGTTCCTGCAATCATCCACCACTGTTGTGTTCCTTGGACATCCAAGCCTTTTTTGAGCCCCCAAAACTCACCAGTTTGCTCGTTTTGCAGAATGTACCAGACTGCTGATTTGGCCACTCCTAACATTTCTTCTATCTATCTGATGGCTTTCTTCTTTCTTTCAGCCTAATGATGCTCTGCTTCTCATCCATTGAGAGCTAATTTGACCACATGTTCTGGATTCACAGTCAGCACCTGGAATTAGCTCCAGACTTTTTACCTGCTTAATTGATGATAGATTAATGAGGGAATAGCCAATTAAAGAGCTTTTGAGATAATTGTCCAATTACTTTTGGTCCCTTTAAAAAGAGGCAGCTACATATTAAATGCTTGTAATTCCTAGTTCCTTACTCCATTTAGGATGTGAAATGCTCTCCTATTAAAGCTGAGAGTCTGCACTTTTAAGCTCATATTGATTATATAACTGTATCTTGACTATGCTTTGGTTTACAGCTAAAACTCCAAAACTTGCAACTGTCCAAATATTTCTGGACCCAACTGTAGATAGATATTCATGTAATGCTCTGGAAACTGCTGAATAAAGGCCTGGTGGATTAAAGGTGTTTCCTCAAGTTGAATCTTCAGTAGCCCTCTGATCCTGGCCATGGCTGTTTTGCTTTAATTGTACTAATTTTGTTGAGAGATAGTTTACTGCTGTTTTCTCCAATCTTTCTTTTCTTGAGAGCCTCCCCCAAAAGAAATTCACGAATTGCTGATTTTTGTTCATTCTAACCTCCCAAAAATCGAAATAAAAAGCGATCAAAAAATGTCACCTGCTCAAAAATGGTACAAATAAAAACGTCAACTCGTACCGCAAAAAATAAGACCTCACATGACTCTGTGGGCCAAAATATGCAAAAATTATAGCTCTCAAAATGTGGCGATGCAAAAAACTATTTTTGCAATAAAAAGCGTCTTTTAGCGTGACAGCTGCCAATCATAAAACCCCGCTATAAATAGTAAATCAAACCCCCCTTTATCACCCCCTTAGTTAGGGAAAAATAATAAAATTAAAAAAATGTATTTATTTCCATTTTCCCATTAGGGTTAGGGTTAGGGTTGCGGCTAAAGTTAGGGTTAGGGTTGGCGCTAAAGTTAGGATTAGGGTTAGGGTTGGGATTAGGGGTGTGTTAGGGTTAGGTTTGTGGTTAGGGTTGGGACTAGGGTTAGGGGTGTGTTGGGGTTAGGGTTGGAGTTAGAATTGGGGGGTTTCCGCTGTTTAGGCACATCAGGGGCTCTCCAAATGTGACATGGCGTCTGATCTCAATTCCAGCCAATTCTGCGTTGAAAAAGTCAAACGGTGCTCCTTCACTTCTGAGCTCTGCCATGCGTCCAAACAGTAGTTTATCCCCACATATGGGTATCAGCGTACTCTGGACCCCAAGAGTTATTGTGCAATTTGTCCTATTTCTTCTGTTACCCTTGTGAAAATAAAATATTGGGGCGAAAAAATCATTTTTGTAAAAAAAAAAAAAAAAAAGATTTTTTATTTTACGGCTGTGCGTTATAAACTTCTGTGAAGCACTTCGGAGTTCAAAGTGCTCACCACACATCTAGATAAGTTCCTTGTGGGGTCTATTTGCCAAAATGGGGTCACTTTTGGGGGGTTTCCACTGTTTAGGTGCATCAGGGGCTCTCCAAATGTGACATGACGCCCCCAGACCATTCCATCAAAGTCTGCAATCCAAAACGTCACTACTTCCCTTCCGAGCCCCGACGTGTGCCCATACAGTAGTTTTCGCCCACATATTGGGTATCAGTGTACTCAGGACAAATTGGACAACAACTTTTGGGTTCCAATTTCTTCTGTTACCCTTGTGAAAATAAAATATTGGGGGTGAAAAAATCATTTTTGTAAAAAAAAAAAAAAAAGATTTTTTATTTTACGGCTGTACGTTATAAACTTTAGTGAAACACCTGGGGGTTCAAAGTTCTCACCACACATCTAGATAAGTTCCTTGAGGGGTCTAGTTTCCAAAATGGTGTCATTTATGGGGGTTTCCACTGTTTAGGCAGATCAGGAGCTCTCCAAACACGACATGGCGTCCAGCCAATTCTGCGTTGAAAAAGTCAGACGGCGCTCCTTCCCTTCCAAACTCTGCCATGCACCCAAACAGTGGTTTACCCCCACATATGGGGTATCAGCGCACTCAGGACAAATTGCACAATAACTTTTGGAGTCTTGTTACCCTTGGAAAAATAAAAATTGGGGTGAAAAGATCATTTTTGTGGAAAAAATATGATTTTTAAATTTTACGGCTCTACGTTATAAACTTGTGTGAAGCACTTGGGGGTTCAAATTGCTCATCAAAAATCTAGATAAGTTCCTTAGGGGTCTAGTTTCCCAAATGGGGTCATTTGTGGGGGTTTCCACTGTTTAGGCACATCAGGGGCTCTCCAAATGCAACATGGCATCCAAACTCAATTCCAGCCAATTTTGGTTGGAAAAAGTCAAATGGTGCTCCTTCCATTCCGAGCTCTGCCGTGCGCCCAAACAGTGGTTCCCCCCCACATATGGGGTATCAGCGTACTCAGGACAAATTGTACAACAACTTATGTGGTCCAATTTCTCCTGTTACCCTTGGGAAAATAAAAAATTAGTGACTAAAAGATAATTTTGTGGGAAAAAAATAGGATTTTTTATTTTCATGCCCGGGCATTATAAACTTGTGTGAAGCACTTGGGGTTCAAAGTGCTCACCAAAGATCTAGATAAGTTCCTTAGGGGGTCTAGTTTCCAAAATGGGGTCACTTGTGGGGGGTTTCCACTGTTTAGGCTCATCTGGGGCACTGCAAACGGAACATGACCCCCATTAACGTCTGCATTCCAAAACGTTACTACTTCCTTTCCAAGCCCTGCCGTGCGCCCAAACATTTTCCTCCCCCCCCCCCACATATGGGGTATCAGCGTACTCAGGACAAATTGGACAACAACTATTGGGGTCCAATTTCCTTGGGAAAATTCAAAAATTTGGGACTAAAAAATCATTTTTGTGGAAAATTGATTTTTTTTTTTTCACACCCAGGCTTTATAAACTTTTGTGAAACACTTGAGGGTTCAAAGTGCTCACAACAGATCTAGATAAGTACCTTAGGGGGTCTAGTTTCCAAAATGGTGTCACTTGTGGGGGTTTCCACTGTTTAGGCGCATCAGGGGCTCTCCAAACGCGACATGGCATCCAATGTAAATTCCAGCCAATTTTAGTTTGAAAAAGTCAAACGTCGCTCCTTCCCTTACGAGCTCTGCCGTGTGCCCAAACAGTGGTTTTCCCTCACATATGGGGTATTGGCGTACTCAGGAGAAATTGCATAACAACCTTATCTGTCCATTTTCTCCTTTTACCCTTGTGAAAATAAAAAAAAAGTTTGTAAAAGATCATTTTTGTGGCTAAAAAGTAAAATATTCATTTTTTCCTTCCACGTTGCTTTAGTTACTGTGAAGCACCTGAAGGGTTAATAAACTTCTTGAATGTGGTTTTGAGTACCTTGAGGGGTGCAGTTTTTAGAATGGTGTCACTTTTGGGTATTTTCTGCCATATAGACCCCTCAAAGTGACTTCAAATGTGAGGTGGTCCCTAAAAAAATGGCTTTGTAAATTTTGCTGTAAAAATGAGATATCGCTGGTCAACTTTTAACCCTTATAACTTCCTAACAAAAAAAAATTTTGGTTCCAAAATTGTGCTGATGTAAAGTAGACATGTGGGAAATGTTATTTCTTAACTATTTTGTGTGACATATTTCTCTGTTTTAAGGGAATAAAAATTCAAAGTTTGAAAATTGCAAAATTTTAAAAATTTTCGCCATATTTGCGTTTTTTTCAAAATAAACGCAAGTTATATCGAAGAAATTTTACCACTAACATGAAGTACAATATGTCACGAGAAAACAATCTCAGAATCGCCAAGATTCGTTGAAGCGTTCCAGAGTTATAACCTCATAAAGAGACAGTGGTCAGAATTGTAAAAATTGGCCCGGTCATTAACGTGCAAACCACCCTTGGGGTGAAGGGGTTAAAGACCAGATACATGTATCATGAAAGAAAATGATTAAATACTCCATGAGACATTGTATGGTTAATTTTCTTTTTTACTTTTTGCTATTTTAAAAAGCAATTGTTCTATCTGAACACAAACTGTATATTCAGATGCACATGGTAATTTATTGCACTCTTGAGACCGTCCCATTAATTTTAATGAGGCTTGCACCTTGTGCTTGTTGTCCAAACAACCCATGTAGATGCATGAAACTGATTTTTTTTTGTCACATATTTGGGCTGCATGTCTTCCATTTAGGAATACATCCTTCAAGATATTCTCATGAAGACTCTAATCTCCAGTTGCCCCTAAGAGGGTAGATGTCCTAGTGGGGGCTTATGCCTTCCGCCATATTAGGCCAGTTGCACATATCGGTCATTGATTCTCTGAGTACATACTGTGATGTCCAGTGAGATTGTGAGTCTCCTGATCCAAACTGCATAGCCTCATATGCATGAGGGGGGGAGACTGTTGTCCTAGGGTCTGGAGACCCACTGGTGGAGTCAGATATTGGCTTTTGTAAATGTTGGATGTGTGAATCCCCCCTCAACAAGATCTGCTATCTGTGAGTGACTCTTGCAGACCTGGTCTATTTATTATAGATTTTGCAAAGTGATTTGCAGGGCCTGGTCCAGCGGCCACATCCATATTCTGTGGTAGTCAGACGCGAGCCCAATGAACCGCCATCTATTTTCCAGCATCCGTGGCTCTTCTTTTGATTAGGTGTCCTGGCACGACGTGACATGTTCCTCATGCCACAATGATGACATATCACCAAGCTGGCTAATTGAGAAAAGGAGTAGACGGTACTGTCATGTAGAAGGCCGTTCCCTGAGCACCCATTCGGCCACCACGGATCACTGAAGTGGCCGCGGGAGCAGATCCTTCGAATCTATTCACACCATTTTTACTATTTATGCAATGTTGGGCCATTGATGTAAATGATCGGCATGTAAGACTACATTTCCCCTGCAGTGGTCATAAGACTGTATGTAAAATAGTATAAATGCCAGTCATACTTGAGATGCATCCATATAATGCATGTAGTTCATTCTTTTAGAGGCATGCTTTTAATGATCAATGTTTTTTTGTGACCAGTTGCCGTTTGATTCTTTATTATTCTTTTTTAATGGGAGGAATGTAAGTACTGTGATTATTAAAACAGACAGATCAGGATAGTAGACAGATCTTTTTCTAAATGGTTTTAGGACACTCCTCTATTAATGGGACATTCCCATCATGTGATGTTGTAACCTACTGCTATGATAAGCCATAATATAATGCTAGTCGGGGTGTGATCTCTGGGACAACGTTCTAGTCAACCATTGCTGTAATAGTTGTAGGGGGAGGGGTCTGTACTACAGCATGCAGTGGCGCATGACCATTTCTGTAATAGTTATAGGGGAGGGGTCTGTACTACAGCATGCAGTGGAGCATGACCATTGCTGTAATAGTTATAGGGGGAGGGGTCTGTACTACAGCATGCAGTGGATCATGACCATTGCTGTAATAGTTATAGGGGAGGGGTTTGTACTACAGCATGCAGTGGAGCATGACCATTGCTGTAATAATTATAGGGGTAGGGGTCTGTACTACAGCATGCAGTGGAGCATGACCATTGCTGTAATAATTATAGGGCGAGGGGTCTGTACTACAGCATGCAGTGGATCATGACCATTGCTGTAATAGTTATAGGGGAGGGGTCTGTACTACAGCATGCAGTGGATCATGACCATTGCTGCAATAGTTATAGGGGAGGGGTCTGTACAACAGCATGCAGTGGAGCATGACCATTGCTGTAATAATTAAAGGAGTAGGGGTCTGTACTACAGCATGCAGTGGAGCATGGCCATTGCTGTAATAATTATAGGGCGAGGGGTCTGTACTACAGCATGCAGTGGAGCTTGACCATTGTTTTGTCAGGTTCTGTACAAATTCAACATAAAATATTACAGCTAAATACATCTCGACAATAGTATGAAGCTTCTATGGGTCGTCTCTATCCAGTCATTATTTTTCTGTAATTATAGCACTGGCACAATAGGTGATGGCTTACGTATTCATTCCTTATTAAGATAGCACATTGTTTGTTTTTTTTTTTGCAGTTTTTATCTTTGGCTAATTCCTGAATGTCGCTAGCGATCGCATTAGTATGCGTCGTTATTGTGATCGCTAGCGGGATTGTTTAGTGTGGCAGTACCTTTACAGGGCAGTTGATGATATAAAGTAGCAGCTATTCCAAGTCATCAACTCCAATTAGCACTAGATACCATTAGGCTGTCATTGGTGTGACACGTGACAGCACAGATTACTGTACAGAGAGACTCACAGGCTGATTTGGAGAATAATCTATGTATTTTTACTTTTCGGAAGTAGAGTGAGATATTTGTTTGTGTAAAGGATCTGGTTACAATGAGGTGGTTGTTGTTTTTAGTATTAACACCAGGGTTGATATAGTAAGTACTGCACGTTTTCTCCAGCAAGGCAATGGCTGCATTTCTCGCTATCATTATCTTTAGTTATGACTATTCGCTTTGCTTTCATGACCATAGATACTCGGCTTGAGCATCCTTAATGGGCCACCACTGTCCTTTCTGATGCTTCCTGGAACATTATACCAGATTTTTTATTTTTACATTTGTGCCTTGGAAATTCTGTACCATATATAGAGGTATTGTAAATGTAGAAAAAAATGTTGTTAATCTGCTGGGTAACAGCCGTGTGGGCCGCCTCACTGAGACCCTGGCTACTGGGAGGAAATTAGCCTCATTCCTCCTGCAGCCTTGAGCTTTCAGTCATAGGGCTGACACCAGCACGGCTTCAGTCATCGCTGTGCATAGTGAGCAGCGGCTGTAACCACGTCCCAGCCCTGACTGACAGCCGGATCACCATTAAATATACTTTAAAAAAGGCATACATTAAAAGAAAAATAAGGCACAAATTAAAAAGTAAAAAAAAAATTGACAAAAGGCACAAATGTAACAATCTGAGGCGAAAAATGAATCCTGTTTATTATAGTGGACATAATGTTTTTACATAGCCTGCAGAAATGTATATAGATCCACAATCCTTTTCTAATCTGAAGATGGATATCATTGTACTAACCTTGCCTCCGAAGGTTACTGACTGCCTTAGGCTAAAATCTTTACAGTGACAAAGTTTGTGTAATTGTCCTACATTTTCCCTTGATGAGGTTGTTTGATGCTGTGTCCTACACATTGTATCTGTAAAACCAATGTGATGGGCTGTGCATGGTTTTCTACTTTTAGGCTGTGCACACGTTCAGGATTTTTTGCGATTTTGCTGCGGTTTTTCACTGCAAAAACGCTTTAAAAAACGCATGCATTTACGCATCCTATGATTAGAATGCATTCTGCAATTTTTGAGCACATGGTGCGTTTTTTTTTCCGTGAAAAAAATGCATCGTGGTAAAAAAACGCTGCATGTTCATTAATTTCGCTGTAAATTTGCGCATTTCCCTCTATTATTGACCTAGAATGTTCAGGAAAAAATTGCTGCAAAAATGTGCAAAAACTGCGATAAAAGCGCATCCGGATTTCCTGGGAAAAAGTCTGTTTTTTCTCAAGAAATTTTTGCAAAGATTCCTGAACGTGTGCGCATAGCCTTAAGAGGCCTTCACACATAGCGAGATCGCTAGCGATATCGCTCAAGCGTCACCGATATTGTGACGCAACAGCGTTATCACTAGCGATCTCGCTACGTGTGAAATGTAGCGGCGACCGGACCCCGCTGGCTATCGCTGATCGTGCTCGAATGCGCTGGTCCATTTTTCCATCGTTGGCGTCCCGCTGGCCAGCACTAATCGCTGTGTTTGAAGCTTAAAAACGACGAGCGACCTCGTTAGCGACGCAGAGCTCAGCGCACTCAGCACGCCAACCGAGGTCGGAATCGGTTACAAATAGTGTGACAAGGACTCAACGACCGACGAGGTCGTTATGCAAGTCGCTGATCTGTCTTGTGTCGTTGAGGAGATCGGACTGTTTGAAAGCTAATTAGCCATCATGTAACGACGCACCAGCGATCTTTGCCTGGTCGGATCGTTATCGTGATCGCTGCTGCGTCGCTATGTGTGAAGGGGCCTTTAGAATGACTAAAACTCAGGTTGTGAAGCCTAAAGTGTAGATATGAGACGCTTGCAGATTCTTTGCTATACTTGCCGCTACTTGTACCTGTCTCTTATGTGAAGTGAATCAAGGATATTATTTTGGGTTCTTTATGTCCTCAATGTAATAAAAGTTCTCCATTTTTGAGGAACTGATTTACATTTAAGGCTAAGTGCACATGTTCAGGATTATTTGCGTTTTTTCGCGTTTTTCGCGGGAAAAAACACGTCAAACGCATGAATTAAGCATACTATCATTTAGAATGAATTCCGCAATTTTTGTGCATATGGTGCGTTTTTTTCCGCGAAAAAAAGCGCATCTCGGAAAAAGAACCAACATGTTCATTAATTTCGTGGAATTCTAGCGTTTTTCCCGCTATATTATTGACCTAGAAAGTTCAGGAAAAAAATCCGCGCAAAAAAAATGCACAAAACCGCACGTTTTTACCGCGGAAAAAGTCAGGTTTTGCTCAGGAAAATTCTGCACAAATTCCTGACGTGTGCACTTAGCCTAATAGGTCGGCGAGGTTCTTAATCCATTTGTGTCCTTGAATTTACTTTCATGCCTGAAGGTACTGCCACACTAAACAATCCGCTAGCGATCACGATAACGACGCATACTAATGCGATCGCTAGCGGGATTGTTTCTATATCGCTGATAGCGGCTTAACTTAGCGATGTCGTTAAGGACGCTATCGCGGTTAGCGATCTCCTTAACAACTTTAGCGGTACAAAAGTACCGCTAAATCGCTAAGAAAAGGTGCCACACTCAGCGATATATACTTACCAGCGGGGGCGCCGACGATAAAATAGGGTCCGGAACGATGTCAGCGACGAGCGAGATCACAGCAGGATCTCAGCAGGGGCCACGTCGCTGGTAGATGCCGCACACAACATCGCTAACGGGATCGCTAAATAGTGACGTTTTTTAGCGATCCCGTTAGCGATGTTGTTTAGTGTGGCATACCCTTGAGACTGGAAAAACTCATCCCAGGCACCAACCATAGATAAGCTTAGTTGACCTATGTTGCTTCCATAACACCCATTGAAATGAATATTACTGAAACACTATAGCAAAGACGCTCTCGGCTGTTTCCGTAGCCCCTCCTGCAGTGGTTGGCGCCTGAGTGGGGATTTTTCTGTCTCCACCATGATGGGGCAAGATGAGTATAACCCTTTAATAGGTAGAAGAGGAGATTTATCCATATTTGTTTCGGTATGTACTCGATGAAAATCAAACTGTATTATTATGTCCCGAATGTATTTAGTAGAGGAAGAGGTATTTTTATTTTTTTTTCAATTAATTTGTGTTGGTGTATCAACTTGTAGATGGAAATGGTTAGCATCCTTATGCGGCCCGGTTTTGACTTAATAGGTGTTCAAAGAATGTGCTGAATAGGTTAAATGTAAAATGTACTTTAGTTTATGTGCACAAATATATTATGTTTGAAGAAACAATGGTAGCAGTTTTTTTCTTAAATATTGATATTTGTGATGTTTGTGAAGGAGACATTTAACTGACTTTTTATCTTTCTCTTCTCCCCCACCCCCCATTATGCCTCCCTCCTGTACCTCCTGCACTCTTTTGGAATGGTTGATTTACCATTTGGACATCGATTACACTTGGAATCCATAACTGCTGGAACTGCATTATTTACAAAGTAGCTGTAAGTAGCCCTCATATGTCTGATTTATGGTTATTCCCGCTTCCTTTTAGTGTACTTTCTTAAATGATTCCTTGTTACTAGTTCATTGTGCCTTTTTTTGTTTATTATTTAGGAATATTTATTTATTTCCCAAACTAAATCACAAATTAGCTTCAAAACTCTTCATTTCAGCTGCAGAAATCTGAGACCAAGGGCCCCGTCACACATAGCGACACACCAGCGATCCCGACAACGATATGAACGATCGCTGGTGTATCGCTACATGATCGCTGGTGAGCTGCCAAACAGGCAGCTCTCAGCAGCGATCAGGACAGCGACTATGCGGGTAACAAGCGATGCACGTTGCTTAGTTACCCGCAGTGTACGTTAGATACCAGCGCGCTGGTGCCTAGAAACCCGATGTGTACCTTGGTTACCAGCTCGCTGATCGCTGGTCTCCCGCCTACCACATGCAGCGATGCGTGCTGGCCAGCGGGAGACCAACGATCAAAAAAATGTCCAGGACATTCTGCGACGATCAGCGATATCGCTGGGGAAACGCTGTTGCGTCACAAAATCCCACAGAGCTCAATGCAATACAGCCTCCCCAAATAAGATTACATAATAACAGGTCCAAAAAGCTTACCCATTATAATGTTACTGCCGCAGGGACCATGGAAGGAACCCTTGTGCCGCATGTATCGCGTGGCTTTTTCAAACAATAGCCTTGTTCCGTGATCGTTTTGCCCCAGTGTGTGGGGTTTCTTTTACATCAGTTTAGGGGAACAAAAATCTTGCTGGATTTCAAGCTGCTTACCCCCATCTTTATGGTAGTAAACATGCTCGTCAGACCAGAGGGTTCATGTAAGTGTATTTACCCGCAGAGTTTTATTGCTGAGTCTTCAAAGCAAAACCTGAGCGGTTTTGAAATCAGATTTGAAGAATTTCCTTTTAATCCCTGGGGGGAAAAACCCCGAAAACCTCAATGTGGAAATACGCTTACTTTTTTCCAGCTCATGGTATCATTGTAAGATGTTTGCCCAATTTCAGCAACCATACAGCTTTCTAATGTTTTCAGGTTTTCACATGTTGCTTTCACTCCAGTCTTGAACTAATACAGCAAACCCCCTCCTCTCTGTACTGTTCAATGGTGTAGCACATTTATATATTCTGTGATTTGCATCCATTTCCCAGGACATTGACAAAGAAGTGTCAGAACTCGATCCAAATGTAGGAGCTGCTGATGGTATTTTGTAAGGATAGGTTATTCAACCATGTTTTTTTCTTACTCTCCATCACCCAGTAGTAGGAATAGACTTCTTGGTTATTACACCAATGCCTCCTTCCTCCTAATAGTTCCCTCCTGAAGTAGTAAGGGTGCATTCACACTGTCAGTAATGGCTTAGCAATAGTCCACTTGTGACTCATTATTGCACCATGTATTTTTACGTGTTCTTTACTGGCATTTTCCCATAACTGTGTAAAATAACGCTTGAAGCTTAACCTAGAATTGGAGGAGTATTTTCACCCCATTAAACTGTCACTGTACCCTAAAAATGCCACCTCCACCCTGTGCACTAATTTCCATATGGGTTTGTGACATAGTAGTCACAGGTCAAGAAACCATACCTGCAATCATGTACACATAATTTTATTTCAATTTCTGAATTTCTGTTCGCTTTTAGAGACATGCTTTACAGTAGCCACGTGGGCCACAGGACACAATAGTCTGGAAATGTTCACAGACTACTGTAGGAGAGCATCCTAGACATGCTCTCTGAAATGTGCAGAGGTCATTGTACTGGGAAGAAGAGGTGCACTGTGTTCTCCTATGTGAATGGTGATTCCGTGTTACCAAAATATAGATGATACTCTGGAATCATGTATGTGAAATTTACATTACTTTTTAAGGCTTGTATGAACAACTTAAATATTTTGTATGCATTTTCTGCATTTGTTTTTTGGCATCATAAAATATGCTTTATTTTAAAGTACCAGCAAATTAGATTTTTAAAATGATTCAGGTGGTGCATTTTTTCATTGCTTGTCCTGTGGTGCTTTTTAGAAAAATGATTTTTGCTACAGTTTTCCCCATTTGCATTCAAAACAGATTAGCAGCCAGAAAGCACACCAACAAAGCACATTATTGCCACTGCAGATTTCTGACCATAGTCTGTGTTTTGATGCAGAAAAAACCTGCTGCACTTGAGCATGCGCTAATAGTCCTCTCTACAGGATAGTGTTAATCCAGTAGGCCTAAGGCCTCTTTCACACTTCAGTCGTGCGACGTCAGTTAAAATCCGCCAAAGGGTGTAAAAAGCGGATCTATTGTAAAATGTGAAAAACGGATGCAAACGGATCAGTTTTCTGACGGATCCACCATGAACTTTTCAACCCGGAAAATGCACTGCGTGCATGTCTGGCATGAGAGAGAGAGAGAGACACTCCAGAAGGGATTTTCTCATTTTTGCCGTAGAAGAATGCTTCCGCTGGCGGATTCCGCAAAAAACGGATCAAGATGGATCCGCCACCCATAGGCGTCCATTATGCAAATCTGCGGACGCCGAGGATCCGACATGGTACGCCTTTTCCAGGACGTCCCTCCTGACAGCACCATGGGACGTCCTCCTCTTTGCTGGGACAGGAAACACACAAGAGATTAAAAGACCCCTCCCCGCCCCCTTTCCCTCAGTGTGTTTCCTGTCCCTGCATGGAGGGGAACACAGGAGAATTTACCGGGTTCAGGGGGATCGTAAGGCCACGCCAGATCCTTCCCCCTGTGAAGCAGCCCAGGGCTGAAACTCTCCAGCGGGGAGTCCCTCAGCTCCAAAGACCAGGTGCGGCAGGCCCTGGATAGCGGACGTTCCTCCAGGTGGGAGGCTCTCGTCCCGGACCTCAGGCAGGGGGTCCAAGGCGGTTCCTGGTAGGACAGCATCCCGCAGCCTGTCGGGCGTTTAGCGGTGGAACCTGTCCATGCTTCGGCTGTGACCAGCGTCTGGGGGAGCGGTTCACTTCCGGTTCGACGGTCGCACTTCCGGTGACGTCATATCCGGGAGACGCTCATCGTATGGTGAGCAGACGTTTCCTGGAACGACAAACGCTGGTGGAGACTGTCACAGCACCTAATCGTGAGTATGTGTGCGTGTTCTGGAGGACGCGTTTGACAGGTGACATATCGCCGCTTCCCCTATCGGCAGGACGCAGTAATTTGGTCGAACAGCCTACCTTGTTCCTCATGGATACAGACGCGGCAGATGGCGGTGGGGTAAGTGCGCCTGGCGCAAAAAATCCCAGCCATAACCTGACAGCCACCCAGGAATCCGACCTGATTAGTTCCTGTCTCCTACTATAGGACAAAGGAACTTCATCCGCTCCCATAACTACAAAAAAGGCTGGCAAAGCCTCAGCGAAATCAGCCAGGTGTCCGGTGTGTCACAGCAAACTCCAGATGGCTATGACAGAACCCTTTGTTCTTCTTGTACCTCTAAGGTTATGAGAGATGAACAGCCTTCATTACTTTCTGAAATGAGGCGCATGATTTCTGAGTAAGTTCAGGCCTCTATATCTACACTTACTCAGCAGTGGCCATGTAGTCCTGGCTCTAGTCGTAAGCGGCCCAGATGGGAGACGGATTCAAGAGAACAAGATTTAAGCTCTGAAAATAGATCAGATCTAGAGGACGCTATTTCAGAGGAAGAAGGAGAACTTCCCCCCGACACTCAGGAAAAGAAAAAGAAATTTCTATTTCAACCTGAGGATACTAAGAATCTAATTAGATCTGTACGGAGCACTATGGAGGTCGAGGAAACTCCCAGAACACAATCCAGACAGGATTTGATGTTCGGGGGACTTACGTCTCAGAAGGAGACTGTTTTTCCTGTTAGCGATCACATTAAAACAATGATTCTGGAGGAATGGAAGAGCGCTGAACGGCGTCTAGTTTTGTCACGTGACTTCAGGGGAAGACTACCGTTCGAACCTGAAGATGTTAAATTATGGGAAGAAGTTCCGAAAATCGATACCCCAATAGCTAGAGTCACAAAAAAGACTGCCATCCCATTTGAGGACTCCTCTGGCCTACGTGACCCTATGGACAGAAAGGCCGATATTCTCCTGAAAAGAGCCTGGGAAACCTCTGCGGCTCTTATTAGAACTAATATTGCTGCCACCTCTGTAGCCAGATCTATGGTTTATTGGATGAGTCAATTGGAGGATCAGTTATCCAATAAGACTCCTAGAGCTGAGATTTTAGCCTCTCTGCCGGTTATGAATTCAGCCACAGCTTTCCTGGCTGATTTGTCTGCAGAATCGGTCAGATTTTCCGCTAGAAACAGCTCCTTATCTAATGCAGCTAGGAGAGCTGTCTGGCTAAAATCATGGTCCGGAGATAACGCCTCTAAGATGAAATTATGTTCCATTCCATTTTCAGGGCTTAGGTCTTCGACCGGTCTGGATACTATCTTAGAATCAGTATCAGATGCAAAAAAGGGTTTCCCAGAGGATAAACCCCGCCGAGCTCCATCCTTTCGGCGGGGTTCCCTGTCTAGAAGACAGTTCGATTCTAGAGGTCAGGGAAGATCAAGCAGAGGATCATATAGGAGTTACCATTCCCAGGGAGGAAAGAACAAGAATACGTTCTTTGGCTCCTCACATAGAACAAGGAGACAATGACGCCAACTTTATTGGCGGACGACTCCGTTGTTTTGCAACAAACTGGGATCTGGTAACTCAGAATCAGTGGGTTCGCAGAACTATAGCGGAAGGTTATCGGATAGAGTGTTACGCTCCGCCACCCGAAAGATATGTTCCCCCTACGGTGATCTCCACAGACTCGGTCATGTGGACAGATCTCCAGGACCTACTAAAGCTTTCTGTCATAATTCCTGTTCCCCGAGCAGAATTAGGCAAGGGTCACTATTCCTCCCTCTTCACTATCTTAAAGCCGTCCGGAGAATCTCGTACTATAATAAATCTGAAACCCCTAAACTATTGGGTCACATACAAAAGGTTCCGGATGGAATCAATCAGGTCTACAACCCACCTTATAGACAAGGGCGCGTTCATGTGCACTCTCGATCTGAAGAGTGCATACTACCAGGTCCCAGTTTATCATACATCACAAAGTCTTCTCAGGTTTGCAGTGCAGTTGCCGACCCGGACCTGCCACTTTCAGTTTCAATGCCTACCCTTCGGGCTGGCCTCGGCTCCCCGAATATTCTCAAAATTGATTTCGGAGATTGTGGCCTTTCTAAGAAGCAGAGGTACTATTATCGTTCCATACTTGGACGATTTTCTTATAGTGGCGCGAACAGAAATGGCGCTGGTCGAACACAGAGATCGCTGCATTTCCATACTCAATTATCTAGGTTGGGTAATAAATTGGGAAAAGTCAGATCTAGTTCCCGAACAAAAGAAAGTCTTCCTGGGTGTTATACTGGATTCAAATCGAAGAATCTCTTTCTTACCTCGGAAGAAGCGAGAGTCTATACAGGACTAATAGAGGTTCTAATGAAGCACCAGCCCTCTATAAGATTCGCCATGAAGGTTCTAGGTCAAATGACGGCTTGCATTCCATGCGTCAGATGGGCACAGTTCCACTCAAGACCCCTTCAGAAAGAGATTCTTTCGTCATGGAATCGGAACTACAGCTCGTTAGACAGGACATTACATCTGTCAAAGACGGTAAAAGAATCTCTCCTTTGGTGGATGCAGCCAGACAATCTAAAGTTAGGAGTAAGATGGTCGACTTCCCTTTACGTAAAAGTTACCACGGACGCCAGTTCCTGGGGTTGGGGAGCTCATATAAAGGGCAGAATACTACAGGGCAGATGGCCAGAAGAAATCCAGTATCGATCCTCAAATTTCAGAGAGCTCTACGCTGTATGGGAAGCCCTAAGAAGGAACCAATCCGAACTCAAAGATCAGCATATCAGGATTTACTCGGACAACATCACAACAGTTTCGTTTTTGAATCACCAAGGAGGTCCCAGACATCGACCCCTTCAACAGTTGGCAGAGATGATATTCACCTGGGCAGAGCAGGTCGTCCTTTCCTTAACGGCAATCCACCTGGAAGGTTCCCAGAATGTAATGCAGACTACCTGAGCAGAAAGAAAGTGAGTCCTACGGAATGGGAACTAAACCAGGATATCTTCAGAGATCTATGTCGGAGGTGGGGAACACCTCAAATAGACCTATTTGCAAACAGAAGAAATGCGAAGATTCCCAGGTTTTTTCTCCCTGAACCCTTTGGACGATCCAGAAGGATTGGATGCCCTAAGCCAGAAATGGGAAGAACATCTGTTATATGCATTCCCACCTCTAGCGCTCATCCCGGCCGTATTACGGAAGATCAAGGAGGATCGGGCTACAGTAATAATGATCGCCCCTTATTGGCCAAAGAGGAGCTGGTTTTCTCTGCTAACAGACATGTCAATTGAAAACCCCTTAGAGCTGCCGCTGATTCCGGACTTAATCCATCAAGGTCCGATCCATCATCCGGACCCGAAGAGGGTGACCTGGAAGGCCAAAGGCTTATCTGACCAGGTTATAACCACAATCCAGGCCAGTAGAAAGCCAGTCACATCGGCTATCTATCTCAGAATCTGGAAACGCTTCTGTACAGTGAGTGGCGGGTCCGACTTGGTGACAGGCACTCCGAACATTCCTATGATTTTAGATTTCCTCCAGTCAGGCTTCAACATGGGACTCAGACCCAGTACCCTAAAAGTTCAGATTGCTGCATTAGGCTCCTTCTTAGACTACTCACTAGCTTCTCACCCATGGGTGATAAGATTTGTTAAAGCTATTCAGAGATTACGGCCCACGATTAGACAGTGTCTCCCAGTATGGGACCTTACTCTGGTACTCAGGGCTTTATGTAACGATCCATTCCGTAACAACAGCACAATGCCTATTTCCTTGCTTACCAGGAAAACAGCTTTCCTGGTGGCAATTACCACAGCTAAAAGAATAGGTGAAATTCAGGCTCTATCCACTAGAGACCCATATTTTCAGGTTAGAGACGACAGCATTCTGTTAAGGTTGGATCCTGCTTTCTTACCCAAGGTTGCTTCAGATAGTAACCGTAATCAGGAGATTATCTTACCTTCCTTCTGTGATAACCCTTCCAACGAAAAGGAGCTGAGGCTCCATTCGTTGGATGTCAGAAAGGTGGTACTAGACTACATAGATGCCACTAAAGACTGGCGTTTAGATTCGAACCTATTTGTCCTCTACGGAGGAATCAGTAAAGGGAAAAAGGCGTCTAAACCTTCCATCGCTAGATGGATTACCTCTTTAATTTCAGAGGCCTATTTAGCTGAAGGGTCAGAACCTCCGGCGGGCCTAAAGGCACACTCAACCAGAGCATTGGCTGCCTCCTGGGCAGAGAGGGCAGGCGCCTCTCTGGAACAAAATTGTAAGGCGGCAACATGGGCTAGAATTGATACATTCTGCAAACATTATAAATAGATGTACTTTCTAACCAGCAGACGGCCTTTGGTAGGAAAGTTCTGCAGGCTGTGATCCCACCCTAAGGAGCTTTCTTTGGTACTCCCCATGGTGCTGTCAGGAGGGACGTCCTGGAAAAGGGTCATTAGACCTACCGCTAATTAGGTTTCCAGGAGTCCATCCTGACAGCACTAGTAGCTCCCTCCCTCTTCAATACGTCATATGCTGTAATATGATTTTCAATAATTAAAGTGTTTTGTGCATTATACATGTCATGGTTCTTGATACAACACTGAGGGAAAGGGGGCGGGAGGGGTCTTTTAATCTCTTGTGTGTTTCCTGTCCCAGCAAAGAGGAGGACGTCCCATGGTGCTGTCAGGATGGACTCCTGGAAACCTAATTAGCGGTAGGTCTAATGACCCTTTACGACGCACACAAAAAATGTTGCAGTGGACGTTTTCAGAAACCAACGGACGCCAAAATAATGGCGGATCCGTCATTTGACGGATCTAACAGACGACCATCCGTCAAAATCCGTCACTAATGAAAGTCAATGGGAAAAAAGCGGATCCGCCCCCAAAAAATGTCAGATCCGTTTTTTTGACGCTTTGACGGATTTTGACTGACGTCGCACAACTGAAGTGTGAAAGAGGCCGTAAAGAAACCCTGTTAATTATAATGCCCTGCAGTTTATTATGGGACTTACTCAAAATTAGCTTTTTTATGTATTTCTGGCCGTTATAGAGCAGTTTATTCAGTCTAAGTCTACTGTAAAAGTACTTGGGGACACTTACAACTTTTCTGTTTGTATATGAAGAATGACACTATTTTTAGCCATTATTTGAAATATATGACTTGATTCCTGCTTTTTTGTCAGTTTTTCCCTCAACATGCTCTTTCATATGTTTCCAAGCTAGTTGGTAAATATTATGATGTTTCCTAAACACAGCGCACATGGAGTTGAGGAATTCCTTCTTGTCTATGCAGTGCATGTTTAGAAATGGCAGCATAGAGGAACATATATCACAGCATAGAGGGCACAGTACTGCAGTGAGCTGTGTTGCTGTGAATCCAGCTCAGTAGTATAGGGGCACTACCATTCGTCAAACTCAATCTGACAGGTTGTCACGCCCCCTATCATTTAATCCGTCTCCCTGTCAGATTGATCTGCCTGGGAAATCAGGACTGCTGAATGTGGAAATTTCAATCAAAGTGATTCATGAATTTATTTGTCTCTATTTATATTTTATCCAGTGGGTTTGATCAGTCTGTGGGGAAAGCTGTATCAAAGCGAATCTTGATTTTATTCTTTTTGTGGGAGAGATTTTAAGTTCAGTAGTAAATGTATGTAAAGGGCTTTTCTAGCCTGCCACAGCCGCAGAAGTGAGTTTGTGAAATGAAGGACAGGTGTTATTTGAAGTTTCGCCTTATAACACATTTGATTTATATCTTAGCAGCCTATGTACAGACTAAAAGGAGATTATTCTATAGTATTATCCTTAGTATTATCCAGTATATAAGGAGTTTTAGTGAATTAAAGAGCGAATCTTGGCAGGATCTGTTAAAGATAGGTTAACCTTAGTATTATCCAGTATATAAGGAGTTTTAGTGAATTAAAGAGCGAATCTTGGCAGGATCTGTTAAAGATAGGTTACGTATTAGCAAGGGGGTGTAGCAGTGTTGTGTTGTGACATGATCTGTAAAGTCAATTGAGAGAAGGTCCATGGTATTTAGCTGTTGCAATTCAGTTGCTAGAAAGTACATATACTAATTAGCCCTGTATTGTGTCATGACCTGTAAGTACAATGAGAGAAGGTCGCATGCATTCATGAATTCATTTGTCTCTATTTACCAGTAAATGTGTGTAAAGGTATTTTATCTGTGTGTCTGATACTGAGCTCTTTTAAGTCCACCAGTAAATGTATCCTTTGACCACTCTATTGTGTGGGGAAAGTCAAGGCGAGGTCACATTATGAAAAGGTCATATTATGTATATGGCCGTGTTACAATATTACAGAATGCTTTATTTGTATTTTAAAAAAGCAATGACGCGGTATTGTAAAACATGATTACAAGATTTTATTGTAATAAATAAATACAGCTCAAAGATATTTCAAGCATGTAAAAGTACATACAGAATGATATAAAAAGTGTCACATGCACAATTAACAAATAGCATCACACACGCGATAAAATAGATAATTAACAAGTACATAGGCTACATCGTGAGCCACATGGCTGGCAGTATCGGTAGAGACCTTTTTTTAGGTAGTAGAGTACCCCTTGTGGTGCCTAATGACGGCGAGTGCAGGGAATGAATTGTACGGGGTGCGGGGTCTAACCTCATCGATGTAGATACACCAGCGCTGGAGGCCATTTTTAATTCGTCTAAATGTTGTCTAGTAGTGTGATTACCCACAACAGTAGAGGGTATATTCAGCTCAGCCATAGCCCGCATAAACGATTCCCAACCCCTAGGTAAATTCCTGACGGTCAGAGCGTGACTCTGCGTTGTACTACGTACTAAATCCACTAAGTTAGACCCGTGTATTACAGCGCCTTTGAAAATAAATTTGTCTTTATCATTCCAGTCTGTCACACTCTTATTCTGGAGTAGTCTGTTTAGTAAAAATTCAGCATTCTTTTTATATCTTTGGTTTATATGACCTACAATTTCAGCGATCTCGTGATTTTTTTTATCGGTGACGGTATTTGGCGGCTGTTGATGCTCAGGATCCTGAGGGCTAACGAGATTTAAAGTTGTCAATTCTTTCGAGCTGCGTTTCGTATGTACCAAGTAGCGCTCCAGCACTGTGTTATACATTTTAATTTTCACATCGTCGGGGATGTCGCGGCGCTGTAAAACGGTGTTAATTTCATCATCGAGGCGTCGAATAACAGTTTCGCGTATGCTCTCGGTGATTGGTGGCCTTAGCTTGTGTAGCTCCTGTTTGGGGATTAGATACATTTTCTCAGCATGATCCATTATTTGCCCGCGAGCAGACTCGTTATTATGGGTATTGCAAAGCTAAAAGAGGACCGATAAAGCCACCGGTCTGATTCAGTATCCGTTTCTTTTTCTTTATGGATTGCGCTCTATCGCTAATGGTTCTTATAGCTTTACGCCACTTCTTCAGTATGCCTTTTTGGCGCTCTTTCAACGGGATTCTGCCTTTTAAGATGTTTAAAGCAATCTCACCTATAGCGGCGATTAAATCCACGCTCGCATTGCGCAAAATAGATTTCCGGACGGCTGGGGTTGCCTTCACCAGGGTTTTTAAGAGAGCCCAGTTACGCCGGAGTCTCTCGGACATCTTTACAGCACAGCGCACACAGCGTGGAATGTGCGAGCCCGCATAAAATTCACTTTTTAGAAGCGGTTTTCTTCTGCACATAGACAGCTGGTAACGCCGGTGGAAACAACCCCGTCCGTAAGCGGTGATCCTCAGGTGTATTAGCTCTCAAATCGACCAGCAAATACCCATAAGGCTCCCGCGTAGCATCCTCAAATGCCTCTAGGAAAAAACGTATTTTCCGGGGTACAGCTAGTGTTAAAATTTGTAATTTATCTCGAGGGTTGTTAAAAAGAACCATGTACTTTGTGTTTAAATTTATGGTGCGGCTTTTCTTACCCTGACAAAATATGTTTTGTACCAGGTAGAAAATACTGAGATTTCTGTGGTGCACATACTTGGTGAACGCTTTTTCTATCTCGCAATTTTCGCTAGCACTATCCATGAGATCATCAACAATCGTCAAATTCACCTTGTCCGGTGGGAATAATTCGTCATCTACGAATGTATTCGGCAAACCCTCCACAAATCTGGTGTTGGGAAAAGAGAGAGAGATTTCATCATATAGTTTCTGCCAGCATGAATAAAACCAAACAATATTATCCGGCTTGTGAGAAAAATTACTTTCAATATTATACAGCATTTGTTTTACAAAATAACTCTTTCCAGAATTAGACGGCCCCGCTAGAATGCACGAGAGCGGGTGTTGTAACCGCGTATCCATCACAATACTGTGCTAATAGCCAAACGGCAGGGTGGTGAATTCGTCTAGTAGTCGACGCTTTGTGTAGACACACTTCTGGGTCTTTTGTAGGACCCGGGATTCAATATTCCAATATTTCTTATCTCTCACAATGCCCTGTTGCTGTACGACGATGCGCTTCTGAGTTTCAGGGGCTGAATTACGGGGTAGTCCAGAACTAGATCTTTCAGACTGCTAAAATTGATAGATTGCGAGTTACCAACATTTAGCGTTATTCCCTTCACTTTTAAGACAGTCTTCCCTGTGTTGAGCTTGTACCATAAGTTTTGGGCCCTGCAGAAACAAACTCTGTGATGTATGTGCCCTCGGGTCTCTCACTCGTCAATTCCCCCAGGTAATCTCTAGAGGCGGCTGCCACTCACCTTCCCTGTGCACAAAAATAACTGAATCTGTCGTGATAAAGGCACCTCTCCTGTAGCCTGTCCAGCAGAGAATAGAGCTCTAGCCGCGCGCATACGCTGTGGTAAAGCAGGCTATAAAGATGTTTGTGTTTTTATTGACTGTGTGGTGCCCTTCCGCATATTTCCAGTTAATGGTTGCGGTTTCATCATCGATAAAATCCAGCGTAGAAATGTCATAGTAGGGCAGGAAGAGATACCTAAAAAGCTCATCAGGATCCCTAACAATCTTGGTGCTTGGTAGATTGGCCCGCTGAGCAAACTTCCCCCATAAAGAATTTAAGAAAAGTTTGGAGATCTGCCTTTTAGCGGGGTTGACGGCTATATTTTCAGGTCGTAACCGCACACCCTCTTTTTCAAGAAAATTGTCAATGTACTGCTTTTTCTTGGCATCATCCGTGCACCAGCTAGGATACCCTGACGCCTCCTGCTTATCCCTAAGGTGTAATTTAATGTAGCGAGCAAACAGATCATCGCTGGTGTTTGGAAAATGCCATATTTCATAGATGCGGGCGATCCGGTACCCTTTATCTATCGCCAGCTCGAGCTCTATGGTGCACCAGGTACCTGTCAGGGAGCGATCTTCATCACTATGTCTGCATTCCTCGGCTTGTGAATTTACAGCGCATGTATAGCAAAGGGGGAACATCAATTTTTTGTTGAGTTTTACCGGTAGAACGGGAAAAAATAAATCTCTCGGGGGATAGACCTTGACTCTAGCTAAGCCAAAGTATTTTTTAATGAAACCAAAGTTGTCATAGATGATGTCGGGGTGACCTACAGGGTATGTTTTAGTTTTGTTTACAAAGGGTACAGACTGGTGAAGTTGTAGTAATGTAAAGTCTCATCAGATTCCACCTGGTGATAGAGCTTAATGGCGTTAGTGCGACCCCCATAAAGCGCATCGCGGGGGTCTAAGGGAGCGGGAAAATCCATTTGATGGAGAAATGCCTGGAGGTTAGAAACGTTTTTAACCATTTCACGCCACTCGTGCTCCCATATAACTCTTATGGTGTACCCGCGCAGCTGCAGGTAGCGCTTTTTAGCTAAAAAGGCATGATATAATTGACCGTAGGTGGTGTTTGTAACTTTATTTGTATCATTCTCATTATAGCACGACGGACAGCCGTGGAAAAAACAGCCCTGAAATTCAAAAGCTATGTGCTGACCGTTAACATAGGCAGAGCCATCTAGAAAATATTGACCAAGTTGTTTCTCACCCCCTCTTAAGGCATGCTGAATGTCAATGTTCTCGGTATGCGCTACATACATGAGCCACTGTATAGCGGCGGATGAGTAGCGCTTTTTCGCCTTGTGATAATTATCACCCTGTAAAATGGCGATCGTTTTTTCTGGTAGAAATTTAAATCGATACATTGACATACATACAGAGGCCAGGGTGATGAATTGAAAAGGATCAATACAGCTGCTCTCCACAACCATTTCTTTTTGAATGTCACAGTATTTTTTAACACTTTTCAGCGTCATTTCCATAATGCGCTCTCTATAGATCTCACAGGATCGTCTCAAAATTTCAACATCCTGTTTCCAGTATGATTTTAGTTCACTCTTGAAGTCAAAAACTGTGTGGTTCTGACCCTCATGCCAGGCCAGGAACTCTACTTTCTCATCCGGTGCCATGTACTCTAACCCATAATATTTCACATCGGGTATGGGACCTACATAGTTTTGGTTTTCTCGGGTGTTAAAAAAGTGTGGAAAATGACCTTTGGCACCTGAAAAGCCCATGGCCTGAGGTAATTTACTGAGCTTCATGGGGATAAAATTTAGCGAGTCTATGAACCTTAAAGACAAATCGGGTACCGTCACACACAAGAGCCGGCCACCTTGGGCTATCAGCTTTACCTGTAGTTTTTCAAAAATCAGCTCCTTAACAATAAAGTAAGAATCGTAGCGCCCTGCATTGTGGGCTATAAATGTATACCCTGAAAATTTCCTGCTGGTAAAGAACAGTAAAAAGTCATGCGTGCAGCTATCACCTTCAAACTCCCAGGACTGCTCACCACTCAGTGTTGTGGCATAAATGTAATTTGGGATGTGGGTGCCTGTCTCCTGCATACATTCAAAATCGTAAAAGAATATAACAATCTGTCTCGTCCTCCGGTACATAGCGTCTCATGTAACAGAGATGCGCGTCAAATTTATTTACACAAGCACGACATACGGGGCAACGTAAACCCGCACATTCATGCACGCCCTCGCTATTCCTGAACACAAAGCGATGGCACTCATCACAAAATATTTTAAGCCTGCAGAATGGCGGATCAACCAGAGCTAGTTGTTTGTGACGGTCTAAACACTCACTAGAGCGACAATGAACCCGACATACGGGGCACCGTGGGGTTTGTTGTACACCTGCACACTCCACACAATCCACTCTTTGGCACGCTTTACAAAAATATTGACATGAAATTCTGGAAATTAATAATAGAAGAGAGATCTTGTACGATTTTAATTAGTGATGGATAGTCTACAACTCACGACCATACTGAAGGGGGATAGCTTTACAGAGCGAGTGTTTGGCGGTGTGTTTCCGTGTGATTTGCTTCCACCACAGCGGGTAAATCAACGGCCTGTCGGATTCATCGTAAATACAGACCCCGCACACCAACCAGGCCGCCACTGGATATTAATCCTCCTCTGTGACTATAAGAACGCCATATTTTTTGATAGCTACGGATTATGTGCTGACAACGCTATCTTTCCGAGCGAGTTTGTGACTTTCCTGAACAAGAATTGTGAGACTTATTATTATCAAGGCATCCAAATCCAAGACACGTATAGTATAGTACTGTCTGTGGTCACTACTGCGTGTACTTTTTACATTTTTTAGCTCGGAACATGCCGTTCAGTAAGATATTGACGCACTTTTCTACTGATAAATCGCGTAATGATACAATTGTGAGAAATTTTATTGCTGAGAGAAAATCAAATTTAAAAACACCGCACTATATCTGTTGGAATATTCATCAAACTTGCGACTGTCTAGAGAGAACAACATAACCGGACTGTATCGCCATTTGTAGAGTCGTTTTGGTGTCACAATTAGTTTAATGCTTGATATGTCTTTGAGCTGTATTTATTTATTACAATAAAATCTTGTAATCATGTTTTACAATACCGCGTCATTGCTTTTTTAAAATACGAATAAAGCATTCTGTAATATTGTAACACGGCCATATACATAATATGACCTTTTCATAATGTGACCTCGCCTTGACTTTCCCCACACAATAGAGTGGTCAAAGGATACATTTACTGGTGGACTTAAAAGAGCTCAGTATCAGACACACAGATAAAATACCTTTACACACATTTACTGGTAAATAGAGACAAATGAATTCATGAATGCATGCGACCTTCTCTCATTGTACTTACAGGTCATGACACAATACAGGCTAATTAGTATATGTACTTTCTAGCAACTGAATTACAACAGCTAAATACCATCGACCTTCTCTCAATTGACTTTACAGATCATGTCACAACACAACACTGCTACACCCCCTTGCTAATACGTAACCTATCTTTAACAGATCCTGCCAAGATTCGCTCTTTAATTCACTAAAACTCCTTATATACTGGATAATACTAAGGTTAACCTATCTTTAACAGATCCTGCCAAGATTCGCTCTTTAACTCACTAAAACTCCTTATATACTGGATAATACTAAGGATAATACTATAGAATAATCTCCTTTTAGTCTGTACATAGGCTGCTAAGATATAAATCAAATGTGTTATAAGGTGAAACTTCAAATAAAACCTGTCCTTCATTTCACAAACTCACTTCTGCGGCTGTGGCAGGCTAGAAAAGCCCTTTACATACATTTACTACTGAACTTAAAATCTCTCCCACAAAAAGAATAAAATCAAGATTCGCTTTGATACAGCTTTCCCCACAGACTGATCAAACCCACTGGATAAAATATAAATAGAGACGAATAAATTCATGAATCACTTTGATTGAAATTTCCACATTCAGCAGTCCTGATTTCCCAGGCAGATCAATCTGACAGGGAGACGGATTAAATGATAGGGGGCGTGACGACCTGTCAGATTGAGTTTGACGAATGGTAGTGCCCCTATACTACTCAGCTCTGAAGTCAGCTACAATAACTACTAGAAGCTGCAGCACTGCCTGCTTGTTTTGACTTGCTGAGTGCTCCTCACTCATCCTACCCTTCCACTTGCCATAGTTTAGTTGGAGCTGTAATCTGATACTACAGTGAGTTGGAAGTCAGCCTTTCTTTGACCAAGACTGCAGAACAAGTTTGAGCTATTTTTCAGAGGGAATGACGAGTTCAAGGAACAGGGGGAAGTGGCTGTTAAGTAGAAAAAAGCATATTTCTCTTAAGATTTATCAAAATTTGTCAAACTTTGTAGAAACAGTGCTGACACTTTAAGGCCCAAATACACATAAGAAAAAAGTAAGCCCAACCAGCAATGAGCGTGGTGAATTTTAGTGACATAACATTGTGTTGACTCAAGAGATTAGATACTGTAAAAGGTGTCTGGGTAGTGATTTTGCCGGATTTACACTTCCATATGCCGTGGTCTGAGTACGGCCTTCGATGTACAGATCAGCCCATTGAGGTTGTGGCGTTCCAGTTGGGAAACCCATGGCCGGTTCATAAAGCCTTACGCCACACTCCTGACTGAAAACGGATACAAGCTATACTGAACAAACTGTGTATGTCTATGAACTATGAAATGCCTTAGCCCAAGAGGGAGTAATGGGGGATATTCTGACAGCATTCAGATGTAAATGTAATGCTGGGTGCTTAAAGGGAACCTGTCACCAGGAATAACGCTGGTAGCCTACAGATTAATCCCATATCTGCAGGTTAACAGCGTTATGATGCTGACCGGCGCCTGCACGTTGACGAATGCTATGATCTTTATTCTCCCCGCCAGCATTTGGTATTCAGTCATAGGGGTGGGGCGGTGCCTGTTCAGTCATTGCTCTGACTATACAGAGCAGCTGCTTTGACTGACAGCTGGACGTAATATAGAGCCAGTGTCAGTCATGGTCGGGGCACGGTTACAACGGCCGTTCTGTATACTCAGAGTGGTGACTGAACCGGTGCCGCCCCGTGACTAAATACCGAATTCTGGCAGGGAGAATAAAGATCATTTTCCAGGACGTCCCTCCTGACAGCACCATGGAGGACGTCCTCCTCCTCCTTACAGGGACAGGAAAGCACACGAGAGGTTAAAAGGACCCACCCCCTTTCCTCAGTGTTTTTTCCTGTCCCTGCATGGAGGGACGCACGAGAGGAGCGCTGCAAGTTGTCTTACCGGAGGTGCTCAGGGATGGTGCGGCTAGTCCAAGATCTGGTTCCCTGATGAACAGCCCCGGACAGAAACTCCCCAGAGGGGAGTCCCTCTGTCTCAAAGGCCAGAGAGCGGACGGTGCTCCTGGTGCAAACCGCTCCTCCCGGGGGAGGCTCTCGGCTTCGGTCGCCAGTCGGGGCACGTTCTGGAGTGGTGCCGCAGGCTGAGGACACTTCCGGGTGGCTGCAGACGTCAGAGCAACAGAGGCCGCTGCTGGACGTCGGCGTGCGTTCCAGCCTGGAATGCAAGGTAAGACAGGAGGCACTAGGCTTCCGGGTCTCGCTGGGGAGAGCGCGTCACGTCCGGTGATGTCATAAGTGGGGCCGGCAGCGCTATGCGACAGCCATACAGGCACAACTGGTTTGTTATACGAGCGTGTGTGTCCCTGAAGGAGGAATCGCAGGTGATGGAGACAGCGGTCGAGGGAGGGGTGAGTGCGCTGAGCGCAAGATACTCCCTCCAGCATCAGGATCGCTCCACTCTAAGTGCCCCACATAAAAGGCCTGATTGTTCCCTATCTTAAATTTAGGAGAAGGGATCCACAGCAGCTCCCCCAGCAGCAGCCAAAAATCGGGCAAATCATTGTCCAAATCGAACAGATGCCCTATATGTCACGTGAAGTTACCGAGTTCTTATAAGAAATCCCTCTGCAAACCCTGTACATCCAAGGTGATGAGAGAGGAGCAGCCATCCCTACTCTCAGAGAAGAAGTCCCTGATACGGGAGGAGGTTCAAGCCTCTATAGCCAGCCTGTCTCGGCAGAATCCGTCTTGCCCTAAGCTTGACCGCAAGCGTGTAAGATGCGAGACTGATGTGGAAGGATCAGATGTGAGCCCGGGAGAACCGGATCAGATGGATTCGTACCTGTATGAGGAAGGAGAACTCCCACCGGAGGGGCAGGACCAGGGCTGAAAAGACCTGTTCCAGGTCGAGGAAGCATACGAGCCTGTAAAGGCTGTCAGGAGTACTATGCAGGTGGAGGAGGTCCCGAAGCCACATTCCAGGCAGGACTTAATGTTCGGGGGCCTTACACCGCAAAGAAAGAGTATTCCCGGTTAGTGAGCATATCCGGTCTATTATACTAGACGAATGGAAGGACGCAGAACGTAGGCTGGTACAGGGATGTTTACCTTTTGAGCAGGAGGAAATAAAGCTGTGGGAAGAAACACCAAGAATAGATGTACCGGTAGACCATTCCCTTCGAGGACTCTTCAAGCCTTTGAGATCCAATGGACAGAAGGGCGGACATTCTCTTAAAGAGGGCTTGGGAGTCTTCTGCAGCCCTTATTAAGACTAACATAGCGGCTACGTCGGTAGCCAGATCCATGTTTCTCTGGATGGGCCAGTTGGAGTTACACCTTACCAATAAGACCCCCAGGGCAGATATTCTTACTTCTCTTCCTCTGATAAAATCAGCCACGGCATTCCTTGCAGACACGTCAGCGGAATCTGTAACATTCGTTGCGAGAAATAGCTCATCTAATGCAGCTAGAAGAGCTATTTGGTTGCGTTCTTGGTCAGGGGATAACGCCTCAAAATCTAAGTTGTGTTCTATCCCCCTTCTCAGGGCTAAGAGTGTTCGGGCCGGCTCTGGATAATATCTTGGAGTCAGCATCCGACAGAAAGGGTTCCCTGAAGAGAGACCAAAACATCCACAGCCCTTTCGTAAAAGTTTCCCCCCTAGACGTCAGCCTGACTTTAGGAGCCAGAGCAGTCCAGCAGAGGGTCAGTTTTGAGAATGACACAAATATTTTTACAAAGTCTACTGCTTCACTTTTTCTAATGGCAATTTGCATATACTCCAGAATGTTATAAAGAGTGATCAGCTTAACAGCAATTACTTTCAAAGTCAATATTTGGCTAGAAAATGAACTTCATCCCCCAAAACACTTTTCAACATCATTGCAGCCCTGCCTTAAAAGGACCAGCTAACCTCTTTTCAGTGATTGCTCCATTAACACAGGTGTGGGTGTTGATGAGGACATGGCTGGAGATCAATCTGTCATGATTAAGTAAGAATGACACCACTGGACACTTTAAAAGGAGGCTGGTGCTTGGCATCATTGTTTCTCTTCTGTTAACCATGGTTATCTCTAAAGAAACACGTGCGGTCATCATTGCAATGCACAAAAATGGCCTAACAGGGAAGAGTATCGCAGCTAGAAAGATTGCACCTCAGTCAACAATCTATCGCATCATCAAGAACTTCAAGGAGAGAGGTTCCATTGTTTCCAAAAAGGCTCCAGGGCGCCCAAGAAAGACCAGCAAGCGCCAGGACCGTCTCTTAAAAGTGTTTCAGCTGCGGGATCGGGCTACCAGCAGTGCAGAGCTTGCTCAGGAATGGCAGCAGGCAGGTGTGAGTGCATCTGCACGCACTGTGATGCGGAGACTCTTGGAGCAAGGCCTGGTCTCAAGGAGGGCAGCAAAGAAGCCACTTCTCTCCAGAAAAAACATCATGGACAGACTGATATTCTGCAAAAGGTACAGGCAGTGGACTGCTGAGGACTGGGGTAAAGTTATTTTCTCTGACGAATCACCTTTTCGATTGTTTGGGACATCAGGAAAACGCCTCATTCGGAGAAGACAAGGTGAGCGCTACCACCAGTCTTGTCTCATGCCAACTGTTAAGCATCCTGAAACCATTCATGTGTGTGGTTGCTTCTCAGCCAAGGGAATCGGCTCTCACAGTCTTGCCTAAAAACACAGCCATGAATAAAGAATAGTACCAGAATGTCCTCCAAGAGCAACTTCTCCCAACCCTCCAAGAGCAGTTTGGCGATCAACAATGCCTTTTCCAGCATGAGGGAGCACCTTGCCATTAAGCAAAGGTGATAACTAAATGGCTCAGGGAACAAAACAGAGAGATTTTGGGGCCATGGCCTGGAAACTCCCCAGATCTTAATCCCATTGAGAACTTGTGGTCAATCATCAAGAGACGGGTGGACAAACAAAAACCTAAAAATTCTGACAAAATGAAAGCATTGATTGTGCAAGAATGGACTGCTATCAGTCAGGATTTGGTCCAGAAGTTGATTGAGAGCATGCCAGGGAGAATTGCAGAGGTCCTGAAGAAGAAGGGTCAACACTGCAAATATTGACTTGCTGCATTAACTCATTCTAACTGTCAATATAAGCTTTTGTTACTCATATGTGTGCAATTATATTTCTGTCTGTGATAAAAACATCTGTCAAACACACATAAAAACCAGAGGGCAGCAGATCATGTGAAAATATAATATTTGTGTCATTCTCAAAACTTTTGGCCATGACTGTAATATGATTCTGTCATTAAAGTGTTATTGCATGATCCATGTTGTGGTACTTGTTAAAAACTGAGGAAAGGGGTGGGGTGGGTCCTTTTAACCTATTGTGTGCTTTCCTGTCCCTGTAAGGAGGAGGACGTCCTCTATGGTGCTGTCAAGATGGACTCCTGGAAACATTATTACCTGTAGGTCTAATACCTATTTTCTCCCTGCTGCATTCTGCTGCGAGCAGGCGCCACGCAGTGTAATAACGCTGTTAGCCTGCAGATTAATCCCATATCTGCAGGTTAACAGCATTATTCCCGGTGACAGGGTCCCATTAACCAAATTCATTCAGCTTATTTGATTGCTGTATGACTTCGATTTTTATTGGAATCTAAAAATTTACTTTCGGCCCACCCGTGTTACCATTAGTCGGAGCGGGCACAGTAAAGTAGCAGCTGCAGAGCAGCTCAATCTGTAATGGCTGGAGGCTGTTTAAAGTGAACCTGTCAGCAGTATTTTGCTAAGTGAACTACAGGCATTTTTAGATTGGTACTGTGATTAAAATGATACCTGGGGTGAAGAAATCCGTTTTGTGGTTCTTGTGTAATAAGCGTTAGAAATTGCAGCTAATGATATGTTCCTGGTTTGGAGGTGGGACTGTAGGCAGAGTCGTATCTTCCTTCTCTAGGCCAGAGAAACCTAGGAAAGACTTGTCCACAGGCTGCTCCCAACCACAAACACGTTCCTCATCATTTAGACAGAGAGACAGACTTTGTGGTTCGGGGAATCCTGTGGACAGGTCTTTCCTTGGTTTCTCTGGCTTAAGGTACTGCCACACTTAGCGATCTCGTTAGCGATCACGATAACGACGCAAGCTAACGAGATCGTTGGTGTGATCGCTTTTAGGTCGCTAGTAGCTGCCAAACAGGAGATCTCATAAACGACACATCAGCGGTCAGCGATCTCTTTAACGACTTTGGCGGTCGTTAGGATCTGTCATTAGCATGTACTGAGCGCTTCTGATTCATAATTTCCAGCATCGCTCCTGCTCTCTGCGTCCTGCTAGCCTGCTTTGCAACTTCTGCGATCCTCTCTGTGACGCAAAAGAGAACCTACAGATATTGCGATCCACTCCGTGACGCTAAAAAACCCTAGTCCCGCCTGCGCCGCTGTCATATGCGTCACAAACGAGGTCGCTCGTCGTTCGCAAAAGGTGCCAAACACAGCGATATAGGCTCACCAGCTGGACGCCAACGATCAAAAAACGGTCCAGAACGCTAGTGAACGATCAGCGACATCACAGCAGGGGCCACATCGTTGCTACATGCCACACACAACGACGTCGCTAACGAGATTGCTAAATAGTGACGTTTTAGCGATCTCATTAGCGATCTCACTTAGTGTGGTATACCCTTTAGAGCTGAAAGATAAGACTCTGCCTATTGTCTCGCCTCTGAGCACAAAAATCTCATTAACTGAAAACTTCTAACACTGATTACACAAGAACTACAAGATGGATTTCTTCACCCCAGGTATCATTTTAATTCGTGTAAAAACTCCCTGACAATATCTGTTGTTTAACTGGCAAAAGCCTAATGCCAGATTCGCCTTAAGCTCACGTCTCACATAGCGATATCGCTAGCGAGATCGCTGCTAAGTCACTAGTTTTGTGACGCTTCAGCGAGCTCACCAGCGATATCGCTGTGTGTGACATTCAGCGACGATCAGCCCCCCTGCCGGGTATCGCTGATCGTCGCTGAAAGGCCAGGACATTTTTTTGATCGCTGGTCTCCCGCTGACAGGCACGCATCGCTGCGTGTGACAGGCGGGAGACCAGCGATCCGCTGGTAACCAAGGTACACAGCGGGTTTCCAGGCGCGGGGCTGTGCCTAGAAACCCGCTGTGTACCTTGGATACCAGCTCCCTGAAGCAGGGAGCTGGTAACCAAGGTACACAGCGGGTTTCCAGGCACCGCGCAGCGCCTGGAAACCCGCTGTGTACCTTGGTTACCAGCGGATCGCTGGTCTCCCGCCTGTCACACGCAGCGATGCGTGCCTGTCAGCGGGAGACCAGCGATCAAAAAAATGAAGTGCTTTCAGGCTTATCTTCCTTGGTACCACATACAGGTGCTTCTCACAAAATTAGAATATCATCAAAAAGTTAATTTATTTCAGTTCTTCAATACAAAAAGTGAAACTCATATATTATATAGTCATTACAAACAGAGTGATCTATTTCATGTGTTTATTTCTGTTAATGTTGATGATTATGGCTTACAGCCAATGAAAACCCAAAAGTCATTATCTCAGTAAATCAGAATAATTAACAAAAAACACCTGCAAAGGCTTCCTAAGTGTTTAAAAAGTTCCCTTAGTCTGTTTCAGTAGGCTCCACAATCATGGGGAAGACTGCTGACTTGATAGCTGTCCAGAAGGCAGTCATTGACACACTCCACAAGGCAAGTAAATTTTGCATTTCATTTGGAAATCAAGGTCCCAGAGTCTGGAGGAAGAGTGGAGAGGCACACAATCCAAGCTGCTTGAGGTCTAGTGTGACGTTTCCACAATCAGTGATGGTTTGGGGAGCCATGTCATTTGATGGTGTAGGTTCACTGTGTTTTATCAAGACCAAAGTCTGAGGAGCCGTTTACCAGGAAATATTAGAGCATTTCATGCTTCCCTCTGCCGACAAGCTTTTTGAAGATGGAAATTTCATTCTCCAGCAGGACTTGAGATCTGTCCACACTGCCAAAAGTACCAATACCTGGTTTAAAAACAACAGTATCACTGGTCAGCAAACTCGCCTGACCTTAACCCCGTAGAGATTCTATGGGGTATTGTCAAGAGGAAGATGAGACACCAGACCCAACAATGCAGACGAGCTGAAGGCTACTATCAAAGCAACCTGGTCATCCATAACACCTCAGCAGTGCCACAGGCTGATCGCCTCCATGTCACACCGCATTGATGCAGTAATTGATGCAGAAGGAGCCACGACCAAGTATTGAGTGCATTTACTGAACATACATTTCAGTAGGCCAACATTTCGGATTTTAAAATAATTTTTCAAGCTTGTGTTATAAAGTATTCTAATTTACTGAGATAATGAAATTAAATTTTTGATATTCTAATTTAGTGAGAAGCACTTGTACTGCCCCCATCCTTCAGCGCTTGTGTGCTGTATTCCCCAAACTTCTCTTAGGGTATGTTTCCATTTTCCGTATTGGCAGATCTTTGGACACAGCACATGCCCGCTCCGTCCAAAGCGCTGCCGGATTTTGTATGCGCGGTGATTCCGCATCTGTTCATTGAACACATGTGGAATCACCGCATCCTATACATAGGACGGTGCTATTTATCTTAGAGATGGAGCGTCTCCTCAAGATAAACAGACATGCTGCGGTCTAGAAAGACACGCCGTATGTGCGCCTCCTGATGAAGCCGAGTGCGGTGAAACGCGCGTCGGGGCTTGTTCTTACGCCATCCCAGCAGTGTGTGTGCGGCTTCTGATCATGACACAAGGTAATATGGGCGACTAATTGTTATTTTTCCATTGTGTGCTTTCCATACTTGTTTCATTAGTCAGATTTAGATACATTGTCATTTCATCTGGCCGCTGTACCTATTTACTTAATCTATTTTCACCATGCTTTGTGACGTGAGTTTCTCTGTTTCTGCAGCCATTAAGGCTTGCAGCACTTATTCATTTTATTAACATCTTGTATGTCTCCCTTATACCCTGTCCATTTTTTGTATTTTTTGCTTGAATAAATTATATCAATTTTGCTAATACCCCTCCTTTTGTTGTCATATTGAGTATTATTATTTCATTAGCTTAAACTAACCAAATTTTTTCAGGGACTATATATATAGTTCCCTATATTTTTTTTTTTTGTGCGTCTATGCGTGTCTGCCACCTGCCTCTTTGAACGCATAGTGGACATGGGATTTCATAAAATCCCCTCAAACTATGCTGTAACATCAGGACTCTGCAGGTTGCGTCCAGTCCGCAGCAAATACTGAACGTGGAAACGTACCCAAAGTGAGCCCACTTCAAGTAAGAAAATTTATCCTGGTTTTCATCAATGGCTTGTTTTGGCAGTAGTAGGAATGTTCGTATGCCAATAATCCAGGGAATACTATCAAATGTGATGTTTAAGCTTTAGCCTTCACCAGACTTGATAAAGGCATCTCTTTAACCTGACACATTTGCATTTTTTAAAATTATTCCCTGCTTGAATAAAGGAATATTATTGGTGTGCTGACATCCTACTATTTTTTTTTTAAATTATTGAATGACTGATGTGGACTGATTTGTGTGCTGGATTTTTGCATTTCCATCCTTTATATATGCCTTCTGTGCTGGTTCCAGTTCTTTCTTCTGGCATGATGTTGTATCCACACAGGACAGCTGCAGTTATTTCATGTGACCTCACCTTAATGCTGAAGGTCAGGATAGAGATCGGCAGGGTGGGCACAGAAGGGAGGTGAGCGTAGTGGGTTTTGTTTCATTGTAACTTTAGCTGCCCTAAAGGTGGGTTTCTATTACTGGATTTGGTAGCTTTATTCGACCATCTTTTGGTAGTCTTTCAGAGGTAGACCGCACTTAAAAATATGCAGTGAAAGATCTTTAATAGATCGTTCAGTGCACATAGGCTGCCATTGTTCTGGGCAGTGTTGGTCCTATTTACAAAGGATGATGCCTTGTCAAGAACGATGATGTTTTGTGAAAACCAAAGATCATTCCCCTGATGAACGAGTGATCGGCGGCCTGTTTAGACTGCAGGATTATCATGAAATGAGTGTACCTGGGAACATTTGTTCCTGATAATTTTGCAGTGTAAATGCAATTTTAGTTTAGCAAAACGAGTAGAAAATAAAGACTAAAGTTGAAAAAAAATGGCTGTAATAAAAAAAAAGTTTGAGATTTTTTTTTTTTTATCCAAATTCAATCAGTCCTAGCTAGATGCAGCTAGCTAGACAATCTAATAACAAATGTCATTAAAGGTTCTAAATTATTTAGTATTGATAGAAGTATTATTGATCTGAGAGAAACAGAACTTGATATTCTTGTGCCTTTATTCAGTCTGTGTCTATGTAACCTCTTGACTATTAAAGCAAGCTATTCTTACACCGGAGTTAACACAAATCAAAACCCATCTTTTAGTCTCCAAAAGATAGCACTGGGCAAGCAGCTCTAACTCTGGAGGAATGCTGGCCTCTCACAAATGATTGGACTTTCATCAATGCTGTGGGGAAAACAGACATTTGTCAT
Source organism: Oophaga sylvatica (assembly GCA_033576555.1). Lineage (NCBI taxonomy): Eukaryota > Metazoa > Chordata > Amphibia > Anura > Dendrobatidae > Oophaga > Oophaga sylvatica. Next base: position 126,495,359 of record JARQOD010000006.1, read on the forward strand.
CTAGTTCCCCTGCCACAGCTGTTCGGTGGTCCCTCTCTAGCAGCTTACAAATTGAGTAATTAAATGTACATCTAATGCCGGTATCACACGTTCAACATTTACGGACTATCATGTCCGGACCAGCCTTGGATTTGCTTACCCTAACTCCTCAGCCTCGTGGCATATTAGTCTGTTGACTTGAGGTCGAGCGAGGAGACCCACAGAAGGTCTGGACATTGCAGCTCTTACTCGATCCGTGAATGTTGGACCTGTGAGACTATCCTACCAGAATGTTAAAGGGGTTTTCCCGCAAACAATATTTCATTTTAATCAATAGATCTTGGAATAATAATAATTTTCACAATTGGATGTATTAAATAAAATGTTCCTGTGCTGAGATAATCTTATAAATGTGTCCCTGCAGTGTACTGTGTAATAGCTTGTCTGACCGTGCAGGAACATGGTCTGATCATATCACAGCTCCTGGGCAGGGGAGGAAGCAAAAGAGTATACAGTCATTACAGCACGGGATCACAGCTGATTCTTTTTTGTGAGGTAAAATATGTCAATGCCTGATTTTAAACACGGTTTTATTTCAAAGAATAATTTGTGATCCCGTGCTGTAATGTCTGTACACTTCACCTCCCCCGAGCCCTCCGGCCAGGAGCTGTGGTATGATCAGACCATGTTCGTGTAGGGTCAGACACAGCCATTACACAGTACACAGCAGGGGAACATTTAAAAGATTATCTCAGCACAGGAACATTTTATTTAAACACATCGAATTATGGAAATTATTACTCCAAGATCTATTGATTAAAATTAACTTTTGTTTGTGGGAAAACCCCTTTAAATTACTCAGCGGTGTCTAAAGTGATAGAATTAATTAGTGCTGTATAACAAACCAATGGCAAAGCCGTGTAACTATAGATAAAATATTCCAAGCAATCCTTGTATCGAAAGCCATTTTCATTCTAAATTCCAGTTTGTGATCTTAATATAGCAAAGTCTATTCAAAATGTCATTGTGCAGGCAGATTTCTATTGACATTAAAATGTCATACAATTTACCGGACATGTGGCAAATGTAGGAAATCTTTAAAGAACTGAACAAAAGGTGAAAATGTTCCAAGTTAGATAAACCATTCACTATGTATGTCCACATCCCATGGTCACAAAAAAGCCTGTACCACAAACTGAAAAGACAAGGCAAAATACAAACATGATGGTCAGATGATTTCTAAATATTGTATCCAAGCTTGGGTCAATTCAGCTCCTTTTCATACTAGAAAGACAATTTGTAAGTCCCGCATATACTACGGTATTTTATGCTGGGATCACAGCAGCATATGCCATCCGATGCGAGATGGTAATGACCCTCAGCTCCTGCTCCGCTGCGGACGGGAGCCGAGTGTCAGTGCTCTGTACTCCGATCCTCTCGCATGAGAGAATCGCTACTCAGGTGTGGAAGAGACAGAAAGTTATTTCTGCATCTCCTCCATTGCTTGTCTCGGTGTATATCCGACTGCATTGGGACGACATCAGAGTGCAGTCCGATGTTAGCCTTGTATGGCTGTGAGTGAGCCTAGTCTCGCTGCCAATCACAGCATGCTGTGATTGTTCTCTCATGCTGAATCTGCATAAGAAAATAATCACAGATGTGACAGTGAGCCGAGTGCTATGTGATGTTTTCCCTTTAAGTGTCTCCTTACCTACAATAGGTTGGTGATAATTGCTTTAAAGACTAAAAATAAAAGCTGTATCAAAGTGAATAAATATAAAATGTGATAACATATTCATAAGTACTCCCTAAATTTGGTATTTGCTTAGTCGTGGCATCACATGTGTCTACAAACTTGTAGTCAGTCTGCCTATTTAAAGGGTGAAAATTAGTCACCTTGTTTATCATGATGCCTACCACACTGAACATGGACCAAAGAAAGCTAAGGATCTAGTTGTCTCAGGAGATTAGAAAGATAATTGTGCACAGACATTAAAGGTAAAGGATATAAGACCATCTCCAAACAGCTTGATATTCCTGTGACTACAGTTGCACAAATTATTAAGAAGTGTAAGGTTCGTGGGACTGTAGCCAACCTCCCTGGACGTGGCCAAAAAAGGAAAATTAAAGGGAATCTGTCACCTATTTTTTGTGATATCAGGTAAAGATATCACCCAATTGTGCGTCCCATAAGTAATCTAGTAGTACCTTACCTTTTGATGCAAAAATACCTTTTTAATCTGTCTTTCGACGAAAGCAAATCTGTCCGGTCCGATGGGCGGGGCTTATCCTCCTTCTCCACCCCCCTCTCCTCGGCTTGCTGTTCATATCTAGATCTGTGAATATCACAGATCCCGTAGCATTTCCACGCGTGCGAATTTGAAAAGTGCCCTTGCGCGTGCGCAGTATGCTTTGCTCAACTGTGGACAAACTCATAAAATCAGTATTGTGCATGCACCGGTATTTTGCATCACTTTCTATGCCCCGGAACAGACAACTTGCCTTGGAAGACTTCCGGGGAATAGAAAGTGATGTAAAATACCGGCGCATGCGCAATACTAATTTTATGCTTTGCCCGCAGTTGGGCAAAGCATACTGTGCACGCGCGAGGACCCTTTTCAATGCACAGGTGCGGAAACCCTACGTGAACGCACTAATAAGAAGAAACAAGTGCGTAGGGCAAGACAGGAGGGAGGGGAGGAGAATAAGCACCACCCATCAGACTGGACCGCAGTGATTTGCATACATCGAAAGACAGATTAAAAAGGTATTTTTGCATCCATCATTAGATTACTTATGGGACGCACAATTGGGTGATATCTTTACCTGATATAACAAAAAATGGGTGACAGATTACTTTTAATGACAAATTGAAGAGACATATAATACAAATGGTAACCAAAGTGTCCAGAACAACTTCCAAAGAGATAAGAGGTGAACTTGTAAGGTCAAGGTACATCCGTGTCAGAGCGCAATATCCAGAGGACTTCGTGGAAGACGATTAAGGTTGAAACCGTTGTTGAAAGCAAATCATATAAAAGCTAGACTGGAATTTGCCAAAATGCATATTGACAAGCCACAAAGCTTCTGGGAGAATGTACTTTGGGCAGATGAGACTAAACTGGAGGTTTTTGGCAAGTCACCTCACCAGCTCTAAGTTCAAAGACACAAAAATGAATCGTATGAAGAAAAGCACATTATACCTACTGTGAGACTTGGAGGATGTTCAGTTATGGTTCGGGGCTGTTTTGCTGCATCTGGCACAGGGTGTCTTGAGTCTGTGCAGGGTCCAATGAAATCTGAAGACTACCAAGGCATACTGAAGTGAAATGTGCTGCCCAGTGTCAGTAAGCTTAAAAAGGTATGCCGCCCCATTTGAACATTTTTAGCTAATAATATGGGCATACAGGTTGTATAAAGATGAAACTAGTCAAAGCTGTGTGCCTCCTGGAAGATGCCTTGTTCATTAAAAATCATCATTTTTTCGATTTGATCTTCCAGGCTATGGGGTGTATGCTGCCCTGAAGATAAGACTGCCTCCTCATTATACTAGTTTTCTCTTCCCCCGTTCCCTGCTTGCCTTTCACGTCATGTGCGCAGCAGGAAATCCTGCACATTCTGCCTGCCGTTTTGCCTCTGCACTGTCCCGCCCTTCTCATGGCAGTGGCTTTGCAGGCTTTGGAGAGTAAGGCTATGTGCACACGTTCAGGAGAAAAACCGGACGTTTTCCCAGGAAATCCGCATGCGTTTTTATCGTGTTTTTTTGCGCTTTTTACTGTGATTTTTTCCTGAACATTCTAGCTCAATAATATAGCGGAAAATACACAAATTTACCGCGAAAATAATGAACATGCTGCGGTTTTTACCGCGATGCGTTTTTACGCTGAAAAAACGCAACCATGTGCACAAAAATTGCATAATGCATTCTGAATAGGATGCTTACTGCATGCGTTTTTTAAGCGTTTTTGCCACGGAAAATTCTTAACGTGTGCATATAGCCTTACTGTCATTTCCAGGCCCATTATTCTGAAATGTTGCAGAGCAGGAGCAGTTTACTCAAAGGGAGTGGGCTACAATACCTATGGACAAGTACAGAAGTCTTATTGAGAGTTACAGAAATCTTTTGCAATAATTGCCTCAAAAGGTGATGCAATTACTTGTACAATCAGTTTTGTCCGGGGCATTTTCATTAGTATTTTTTCTTCTGCTCCGTCACAATTAAAAAGCAAAATCTGATTTTAACTGGCTGATGTTCAGTAAATTTAAATAGAACATTTTCTTTTGGCACTTTCAGTGACCTTTTCTGGGTTTTTGTTACTTTAACAGAAGGGCACCAATAATTTTGTCCATGTGTATACAATCCCCTCGCATGCCTACTATAATGCTTGCTTGGTTCTTTTTAAAGGAGTTTTCCGGTTAAAACCATATAGGTAATAACTAGTGATGAGCGAGTATGTTCGTTGCTCGGGTTTTCCCCAGCATGCTCGGGTGGCCTCCGAGTATTTGGAAGTGCTCGGAGATTTAGTTTCTGTCGCCGCAGCTGCATGATTTGCGGCTACTAGGCAGCCTGATTACATGTGGGGATTCCCTAACAAACAGGCATTCCTCACATGTATTCACGCTGTCTAGTAGCTGCCAATCATAGCTGCGACAAACTAAATCTCCGAGCACTTCCCAATACTTGGAGACCACCCGAGCGTGCTCGAAAACCCGAGCAACGAGCATACTGGCTCATCACTAGCAATAACTGGTTGACCGGTGGGGATTAGACCACTGGGTTCTGTACCAATCAGCAGAATCGGTAACTTTAATGCCCATTATGGAGCGTCAATGAGCATGTCTGACTGCTGCTCCACTCGTTCCCTATAAGGCTGCCTTGCCTTTTTCTGGCAGCCCCATAGAGAACAAATGAAACATTCAGAGGTCAGACGGCCGACCTGCCTCTCTATTTTATAGTGAGGTTAAAAGTTCCCCTCATTCTGCCATTCGGGTCCCTGTGATAAGACGGCCACCGATCATAATGTTATCACCTATCTGGAATTGCAGAGGTGCAGGCTTTTCAGTGAGCATTAACACAGATTCTTCTCCGGTGTAGTTTACTTTTAACCCTCTGACCTTGCCCAATCATAAGACTGCAGCGTTGTAAAGGAGAAATAAAAAGCAAACTGTGGCGGGAAAGGTTAGAGCAGGCTTTTTTTAGTGTCTGATTAGACTTGATGTGACTCACTTGACCACATCGACTACTCCTCACTCCAGTCAGGTCACTTCCTGTTTTTAGTGTCGGGAGAGGAAGAGCACTCCGTGTGCGAGCACTGAAGATGGTCATGAGAGTAGCATTTATCAGATACAACGCTCTGGAACTGTATGGGAGCTTTAGTGACTTTTGGGTTTGTTTTGAATTATTTAGGAGATTTTTAGTTTCTGTTCTTTGCCATTTGTTTATGTAATTGGAGCAAAACCACAATATTTTTGTAAAACAAATGCATCAGTTTTGCACACATTAAGAAATTGCTAAAGAAACTTTGACCAAAGCTGTGATAAAGTTTGCAACCAAGCTCTTCTAACTCCTTTCCGGCATTGGGCATAATAGTACGCCGACGTCGGACACCCTCTCTTTGATGTGGGCTCCGGCGGTGAGCCCACATATTTCCTGGCACATGTCAGCTGTTTTGAATAGCTGACGTGTACCTGGAACAGCCGCGGGCGGAATTACGATCCACCTACCTCTATTAACCTGTTAAATGCCACTGTCAAACTCTTGACAGCGGCATTTAACATGCACTTCCAGCAATCGCAGCAGAAATCCGCCCATCGGTGACCCTCATCATGTGATCGCGTGTCACCGATGGGTTGGCATGACAACCAGAGGTCTCCTGCCCGGTGGTTGGCGCTCATAGCAAGTGAGTAATTCTGCTACATACAGGTGATCTGATCATCGCCTGTATGTAGCAGAGCCGATCAGGTTATGGCAGCTTCTAGTCTTCGAAGGAGATTATTGAAGCATGCCAAAAGTTAAAAAAAAAAAAAAAAAAAGATTGAAATATAGAAGTTCAAATCACCCCCTTTTGCCCCATTCAAAATAAAACAATTTCCCGATCTTTCAATATAAAAAAAGAATTAACCCGATCGGTAAATGGCATGACGAGAAAAAAGTCAAAACGCCAGAATTACGTTTTTTTTGGTTACAGCAACATTGCATTAAAATGCAATAATGGGCGATGAAAAGATCAAATCTGTACCAAGATTGTATCATTATAAACGTCAGCTCAGTACGCAAGAATAATCCCTCACCTAACCCGAGATCACAAAAAATGGAGACGCTATGGGTATCGGAAAATGGCGCAATATACATATATATATATTTTTTAACAAACTTTGGAGTTTTGGAATTTTTTTAACCACTTATGGTAAGAATAAAAAAGAACCTAGGCATGTTTGGTGTCTATGAACTCGTAATGACCTGGAGAATCATAATGGCAGGTCAGTTTTAGCATTTAGTGAACATGGTAAAAAAAGCAAAAAAAAAAAAGAATTGTGGAATTGCACTTTTTTGCAATTGCACCACACTTGGAATTTTGTTCCCGTTTTCCAGTACACGATATGGTAAAACCAATGGTGTGGTTCAAAAGTACAACTCGTCCCACAAGAAACAAGCCCTCACACGGCCATATTGATGGAAAAATAAAAAAGCTATGGCTCTGGGAAAAACGGGAGCAAAAACCTAAAATACCTCCGGTCATGAAGGGGTTAAATACACGCTTAAGGAAAAATAAGAGGTTTGTAGCAAATTGGTTTAGCATTGGAGAGAAAGGCCATACTCTGGTACTAGCATAGAAATGCACTGCGAACCTGGGCTGTGTGATGTGGGCCAAAAAACTGTATATCAGATTGTCTAAACATTCTTTTTTTTTGTCAAAGTAGAAACAAAATATTTATCATACCCAGTTATTACTTTTATACATACTGCCAATTGGAATGAATACTTTGTCCTGCAAGTGCTGTGGCTTCTTCCTTTTGCCCCCACCGATCAATAATGGATGGCCTATGTGCTATCTCTGTTTATTTGCTAAAGTGCCTATTTTAATGCAAAATTTCTGCAATCACTCTGTAACTGCAGATTGTCAGACCGTGGCAGTGTGTATTGCCCCCACTGTCAAGATTCCGTTTTGTTCCCAGCACAAGTGGGCGGTCGTGATCGCAGCTATATGATTTGCAGAATTGTTCCCAGCTGCTTCTCTCTATAAAAAAAATTGAACTTTGGGAGAAGGGGATGAAAATCTAGAATGCACGTGACTGCAACTATGCAAATCACATATTTGTGTGACTGCTGGTACTACAGGGGAGTCGTGACTGTGTGCACAGTGCATACTGTTTGAATTCAGCAAGTTGCAGTCACCTGGAGTGACAGCATAAATTTTTCTAAAACCCAGAAAAATCCCTTTAAGTTACCATGGTCCAGCTAGGGATCAGTCTCTTGACATCGGACTTGATGTACTTGGCTTGGTGTATGTTGATTAGAGAATGAGACCTACAGATGACTTCAGGCAGGGATTGTATGTGGTACACCTTATATCTGATTATAACTGTCATACATGGACTGATGAACTTCACAGCAATGCATAAAGCGGCTGTGCCAGAAAAACGTTGGGAAATGTCAGTGCTGGAATTTGATCATCATTGCCTTTCACAAATGGGACACAACTGGACGGGTGCCGGCAGATTCTTGCTGGAAATTGCACTAGCTGTAGGTCTGGGGAAGAGGTGATCAGCGAGTGGGAATAGTGTATGACCTGGAAGTCCCGGACAGCAGGGTTTAGAGCTGATCCTGAATGGAGCTCTCGCTTCAGACATCTCCACCTCTTCATCACTGTCAGACTCGGCTGGTCCAATTCCTTAGGTTTCAGTATCCACCACTCTCACTCCTTAAAGTGTCTGTCTATTGCTTTGTGCTCCAGAAGCTTCTTCCTTTAACATTGTGGGCCCACCAGGATTTAGTAAAATCATAAATGCCTCTTTTAAAGTAGAAAATAAGTTACCGTAAGTGCGAACTTAATTTTTGCCCGATGCTTGACATTTGACAATTTTTAAAACATTCTCTTATTTATTCAGCTTAATAGTTTAAATACTAATAAAACCTTACATTTGCCATATGGAAAGTCTGGGCACCAATTCAGCAACCACATACCTAGTGCAACCTACTCTAAAAACACTTTTATGCTAAAAAAGGCAAAAGTATTCTAGGAGTGATACCTTTATTGACTATCAATAGAAATGTTTATATTTGCAAGCCTTCAGACAAGGGTTTGTGGGGTTTTTGGAGCCTCTGTGTTTTGAAGTCTTGATAATATAAAATGTTTCTGGTCAGTAAAGGTATCACCCCTAGAATACTTTTGTCTCTTTGGTCATATAAGTATTTACATAGATTTTCTGGCCAACACTTCCCTACAATATAATGTTCCTTGTACTTCTGCAGCCCCCTCCGATGCCGTAGGCTGTTGGTTCAGAAATGTGTTTTGTATGTATATTGGGAAAGGGGGCCTTTATTGACTTGAATCGTGTTCCATTTTTGTGCTTGATTCATTACTCTGTATGGCATGAATGGGTTATCCAGCAGTTTAAGTAAATGATGGCACTATTGTACATGAGCTGTCGGGTTTTGCGACTCAAACCCATTCAACTGAAAGATGGGGATCTGTAATAGCAATATATAGCTCTACTCTGAATAGAAAGTACAACCCTCCCTTTAACCTTGGACATTCCCGTTTAATATGATGTGAACCAATGTCTGCTTACCCTTATTCTGCAATATGCACAAACATTTCAGTAGAAGCGCAGCTGTTCGTCTAGATATGTCAGCCTTGAATAGAGGCATAAAACCTAAAGCTTTTACTTTCTGTAACCTGTAGCACCTAATATTGTTTTCTCTGCATTGACTGCAGCAACAGAAGAACCTTGAAGGATATGTGGGCTTTGCCAATCTGCCAAATCAAGTATACAGGAAATCTGTGAAGAGGGGGTTTGAATTCACACTTATGGTTGTAGGTAAGAGATGATTTCATTTCAAAATGTATTTGCATTTTTAGAACTTCCTTAAAAGCTTACCCACCAAAAATATTTATCATCTATCCAAAGCATACGTACATGTCGGATCGCTGGGACCCCCACACATTACGAGAGCAGGGTCACAATCTCCCATTCAGTGCCACATTGTGTAGGAATGGACGATCAGGACTCCTGTTTTCCTGATCAATGAGAACATCCAGTATTATTCACCCATCCTGTGAATACGTAATAAACATCGTCCTATGAGTAACATCAGTTTTTGAAAAATCTTCATACTATATTTTTGAATTTGTTACTCCGTCACTCTCGTGTGTGTGTTTGTTTTTTTTTGTTTTGTTTTTGTTCTGGAACCTACTGTTTTCAGACTCTTATTTGTGTTTGAGATTTGTCTGCCTTTTTGCCTTGTTTTAAAGGGTAATGATCATTGAAAAAGAAAAAAAAATTTCATAGTGCGGTGTCCCAAGTATTGGTTTGTGGGGATGTTGGTGACGAGACCCCCATGATCACTAAAAGGAAGGTGCAGAAACACTCGTGATCATTGTACTCTGATTGGCTGGCTTTTGCTTTCTACCACTCAACCTGCTCTCCAAGGAAAGTGAGCAGATGGGATTTGCTGTAGCACAGCACTTGGATAAGCTGTTCAGCACCTTCCTTCATTACTTTTTGAGTTTCTCAGAACCCCCACTATTCAAATTTTCTGACAACTGACTTTTAAAAATGATAAACACTCCTCCTAATGTGAGAAACTTTTTTTTTTATCTGCAATATATGTGTAGTCAATGCCAAAAGTTTTGAGATTGACACAAATTTAGGTTTTCACAAGCTTTGCTGCTTCAATGTTTTTTTATTATTATTATACATTTTTATAGCGCCATTTATTCCATGGCACTTCACATGTGAGAAGGGGCAAATATAGACAAGTACAATAAACATGAGCAATACAAGACACACATAAGTACAGAGGGAGAGAGGGCCCTGCCCGCAAGGGCTCACAGTCTACAGGGGATGGGTGAGGATACATTAGGAGAGGGTAGAGCTGGTCGTGCGGCAGTTCAGTAGTCTGAGGATCACTGCAGGTTGTAGGCTTGTTGGAAGAGGTGGGTCTTCAGGTTCTTTTTGAAGGTTTCCATTGTAGGCGAGAGTCTGATGTGTTGGGGTAGAGAATTCCAGATTATGGGGGAAGCACGGGAGAAGTCTTGTATGCGGTTGTAGGAAGAAGAGATAAGAGGAGAGTAGAGAAGGAGATCTTGAGAGGATCGAAGGTTGCGTGTGGGTAAGTACCGGGAGACCATGTCACAGATGTATGGAGGAGACAGGTTGTGGATGGCTTTGTATGTCATAGTTAGGGTTTTGAACTAGAGGATCACCCCGAGACACCGAGCATGTAGGACTGGGGAAAGTGAGCAGCCATTGACATTGATGGATTGGTCTGGTGGAGGGGTAGAGTGAGATAGGTCTTTTAGTCATATGTTTCTATGTTTAGTAAAGTAAAATAAGCATTTCAGATGCTTTACACTTTTATTGACACATTCATCAAGTGTATGCAAAGATTTCGTATTTACAGCGCTGCGCTTTGTATTTCAATATTTCTGCAATTCTCCCTGACAGCTGCAGTGGGGAAAATAAGTATATGATACACTGCCAACTTTGCAAGTTTTCCCACCTACAAAGAATGGAGAGGTCTGTAATTTTATCGTAGGTACACTTCAACTATGAGAGACAGAATCTTTAAAAAAAAAAACCTCAATATCATTGTATGATACTTTACATAATTAATTTGCATCATTTTATTGCATGAAATAAGTATTTGATACTAGAGAAAAACTGAACTTAATATTTGGAACAGAAACCTTTGTCTGCAATTAGAGGCCAGACATGTCTTGTGACCAAGCTTGCACACACTACAGCAGGGATTTTAGCCCACTCCACCATACACATCTTCTCCAGATCTTTAAGGTTTCGGGGCTGTCACTGGGCAACATTGTGTTTTCGCTCCCTCCAAAGATTTTCTATTGGGTTCAGGTCTGGAGACTGGCTTTGCCACTCCAGGACCTTGAAATACTTTTTGTGGAGCCACTCCAGTCCTTAGTTGCCCTGGCTGTGTGTTTCAGGTCATTGTCATGCTTGAAGCCCCAGCCACGACCCATCTTCAATGCTCTGAGGGAAGGAGGTTGTTGGCCAAAATCTCGCTATACATGACTCCATCCAGTCTCTCTTCAATACGGTGCAGTTGTCCTGTCCCCTTTGCAGAAAAGTACCCCCAAAGTAATGATGCTTCACGGTTGGGATGATGTTCTTGGAGTCTTACTTGTTCTCCTTCCTCCAAACATGGCAAGTGGAGTCATTACCAAAAAGTTCTGTTTTGGTCTCAACTGACCACATGACCTTCTCCCATTCCTGCTCTGGACCACATCCAGATGGTCATTGGCGAACTTCAAACGGGCCTGGACATTTGCTGGTGTGAGCAGGGGGACCTTCCGAGTTTAGTCCATGATGGTGTAGTGTGTTACTAACGGTAATGTTCGAGACTGTGATCCCAGCTCTCTACAGATCATTGATCAGATCCTCCCGTGTAGTTTTGGGCTGATTCCTGACTCTCAGAATCATCTTTATCCCACAAGGTGAGAGATCTTGCGTGGAGTCCCAGACCGAGGAAGATTGACAGTCATCTTTTGTGTTTCTTCCATTTTGTAATAATTGTGCCAACAGTTGTTGCCTTCTCACCAAGCTTCTTGCCCATTGTCTTGTAGCCCATCCCAGCCTTGGTGCAGGTCTACTTTTTTTTCCCCTGTGGTAGACAGCAGTTTGGTCTTGGCCATCTTGGAGAGGTTGGAGTGTGATTGATTGTGTGGACACTGTCCACTACTCTGTACTCATTACCTGTATAAAAGACACCTGTCCACTGGACAGGTGTCTTTTATACAGGTAATGAGTACAGAGTAGGAGGGCTTCTTAAAGAAAAGCTAACAGGTCTGTGAAAGCCAGAATTCTTACTGATTGATAGGTGATCAAATACTTATTTTCATGCAATAAAATGCATTAATGAATTGTGTAAAAATCATCAATTATGTAAAAATCATACAATGTGATTTTGTTTATTTTTTGTTAGATTCTGTGTGTCACAGTTGAAGTTTACATACTATAAAAATTATAGACCTTTCCATTCTTTGTAAGTGGCAAAACTTGCAAAATCGGAAGTGTATCAAATAATTATTTTCCCCACTGTAGGTATCAGCTTCTGGGCCAAATCTTGACTGATCAGTCCTTGATGATTATCACAATTTCTGTATTTTTGTTTGTCCAAACCACTTTATGATGACTGACCAGAGGTTCTCAATGGGATTGAGATCTGGGAAGCTTCCTGGCTATGGACTCAAAATTTGAATGCATTATTCACCGAGCCACTTGGTTATGAATTTTGTCTTGTGACAAGGTCTCCATCATGTTGGGAAAAGCATAGTTCATCACCAAATTGCACCTGGATTGCTGGGAGAAGTTGCTGTTGGAGGATGTTTAGATCCCATTCTTCATTCATGGCAGTGTTCATAGGCAAAATTGTGAGTGAGCCCCCTCCTTTGGATGGAAAGCAATCCCACATGTGAATGACTTCACTTCAGGATGCTTTACTGTTGGCATGACCGATAACTCAAGGGAGTGCTCACCTTTTCTTCAGATGCTGCTTTGCTTCCAATAGGTGGTGCTAGAGTTCTAGTCCTCTTCCTCTCTGAGATAATTTGCATATTTAATTTTCCAGAGTAGCCTGCATGGCTTATAAGTCTCCTCACTCTGACATGCCATTCTTGGCTTGTCACACTTCACAAGGAGAAATGTTACCTCTTTGACCCCTTCTCCAGACAATTTTTCAAGCATCACACCTTTTCACGTGCACTGTCTAGTATAGAAGCTCAACGCCTTTGGTCTAGCTGCAATACCATACATGACCTGTGAACTAGTGGGGCACTGTTTTTAGAAGAATGCAGCCAATTTATTCTAACTCTTTGAAAATTCAGTACAATTTCAGACATTTACCCTATTGTCCATCTAGCTCCTAATCGTACCAGTGTTTTTCCCCATCTTGGGGGCAGAGATGACCATTCCATAGCTCTGTGTCTGCAGGCTGATAAAGTGTTGATGCCTGAAGCTGCATTGTGCTGGTCTGATGTAGCTGCACTGTGCATATACTCTAAAGGGTATGCCACACTAAACAATATCGCTAACGGGATCGCTAAAAAACGTCACTATTTAGCGATCCTGTTAGCGATGTTGTTCAGTGCGGCAGCTTCCAGCGACGAGCTTCCTGCTGTGATCTCGCTCGTCGCTGGAATCGTTCCGGACCCTATTTTCTCGTCGGCGCTCCCGCTGGGTAAGTATCTAAAGGTACTGCCACACTAAACAATCCCGCTAGCGATCACGATAACGACGCATACTAATGCGATCGCTAGCGGGATTGTTTCTATATCGCTAAATGCGGCCACATTTAGCGATATAGTTAACGACGCTATCGCCGTTAGCGATCTTCTTAACGACTTTAGCGGTACAAAAGTACCGCTAAATCGCTAAGAAAAGGTGCCACACAGCGATTAGATACTTACCCAGCGGGAGCGCCGACGAGAAAATAGGGTCCGGAACGATTCCAGCGACGAGCGAGATCACAGCAGGAAGCTCGTCGCTGGAAGCTGCCGCACTGAACAACATCGCTAACGGGATCGCTAAATAGTGACGTTTTTTAGCGATCCCGTTAGCGATATTGTTTAGTGTGGCATACCCTTAATCGCTGTGTGGCACCTTTTCTTAGCGATTTAGCGGTACTTTTGTACCGCTAAAGTCGTTAAGAAGATCGCTAACGGCGATAGCGTCGTTAACTATATCGCTAAATGTGGCCGCATTTAGCGATATAGAAACAATCCCGCTAGCGATCGCATTAGTATGCGTCGTTATCGTGATCGCTAGCGGGATTGTTTAGTGTGGCAGTACCTTAAGAAGCCTACAGTTGATGGCATTGGCAAACAAAGACCCATATGTTTCAGCTTGGAGAATTTTTTTTTCCCTTTTCACATCTGTTCAAAGCAGCTTCTATTGATTTAAGGTACTTCCACACTAAACAATCCCGCTAGCGATCACGATAATGACGCATACTAATGCGATCGCTAGCGGGATTGTTTCTATATCGCTAAATGCGGCCACATTTAGCGATATAGTTAACGACGCTATCGCCGTTAGCGATCTTCTTAACGACTTTAGCGGTACAAAAGTACCGCTAAATCGCTAAGAAAAGGTGCCACACAGCGATTAGATACTTACCCAGCGGGAGCGCCGACGAGAAAATAGGGTCCGGAACGATTCCAGCGACGAGCGAGATCACAGCAGGAAGCTCGTCGCTGGAAGCTGCCGCACTGAACAACATCGCTAACAGGATCGCTAAATTTTTAGCGATCCCGTTAGCGATATTGTTTAGTGTGGCATACCTTTAACACACAGAGATGTTTCCTTAATAAATTCATTGTCCTGAACTTCATTCTCAGCACTATGATGTTTGCTGAATTTTGTCTAATTTTAGCTAATGGCAGATATAATCTGTAATACATGTGAAGATCAACATGTGTACATTAGTTATAAAAGGAGCGTCACCATTTCTTTGGTTTACAGGTTTATTGAATAAGGAGCAAACACTCTCCAATTCCTGAACTCTAAGGCTGGTTTCACATTAGCGTTCGGGGGCTCTGTGGAGGACTGTGTACTTCTTCCGTTAACCTCCGCCTACTTCCGCATACTTCTGCATGCGTCCTGCATACCTATCTTTAACATTGGGTACGCAGAACATGCGGATGCGTCCGCCGAACGCACGAAATGCAACATGTTCGGCGGACGCATCCGCATACATCCTCATGTCCTGTGTACCCAATGTTAAAGATAGGTATGCAGCCCTCCGAAGAGCCCCCGAATGCTAATGTGAACTTAGCCTAAGCTCCATTGCTCTGTTGGAAGCAGAACTATGTTGTGCTTGCAGTAGGGTTATTTGTGCCTCTCAAGCCCATAGCCAGGCAGTCAGATCACTTATAAAATATTGCTATGGATAGCACATATAGCATGGCCAGACGACGCAAAAGAGCACTTTTTAGCCTTTTTCTGCCACTGAAGCACTATGGACTCATTTAGCATGTAGCTTTCCCAGCGTGCGTGATGTGAATAACGCTCTACCATGGATCAGATTGCTCATATAGCCTTGATATATGGACATCACAAGCTGAGGTCGGCTTCAATCAGTAAATTATTGAGGATGGTATTATATTCTGACATGAATATTAGCACGGTACATACAGTATGTAGTTATTTTCATCAATGATTCATGAAATTGTATCTTGGAAGTGCAATTTGCAAGCTTTAAAATAAAATCCCTAAAGCACAGTAATAAGAAAAGCACGATCAACCAAGCAGAGGTTAAAAACAATGTGTCTTGGCTTAACTCTCTCCCCATCCCCCAAGTTCCTCCTGGTTTGGTCTGGGAAACTTCCTGTGTTTTTTATTCAGGCAGCCAGAGCTTAGAGCTAAAGGACAGAACTGAACTTTTACTGAATGGATTGATGTGTTGGAATCCTTAATTCTTCGATTTTTAGGAGAGCAACTCCCCCCAAGCCATAGAAAACTGGGCAATACCTGCTCTGGTTATGTAATTAATTTCCATAAAGCCACAATGGAGGCTTTTCTTGTTACAGGCTGTTTTTAGGATGAGGTTTTCCATGCAGAATGAGTTCCTCCAGATCATGCAAGTTAATTAGGATCATGCACTGTTTCCTAATGCCACAAGTGACTAATATCACCCTGAAATGTATTTTTGGTATGGAGTAATCATACCCACATTTTTTATACTTTTATATCTGGTTTGACTGTCAAGGAAATGGGCATGTACAGTGCCAGAAAAAACAGAATCAAGCTTTGATAATGAGTTAAATAGTTGTCTGGCATGAGCCGAATCTGGGGACCTGTAATCAGTTTGTTTTGTCAGTCTCATATTTGTGGTTGGAAGTGGTTTTCTGTACCCTTATCTCCTTAGGGCAATGTCCTACATATCTGCGCCTAACTGGAACTGATGAAGATGTTGCTCTCTATAGGACTTTATTGGAATTAATTTATTTTCTGTGTAATTTCATGTTGAGGCATGTTATGTTATGGGGTTTTTTTTTTAGTCATTTTTTTCTAGCTCTTATAGGCAACACTGTTTTTTAGTGCATCCAAAACATCAAAATGCTGTGTATTTTTTTTAAAATTGGCAATGACTAAAAGAAAGTGTTCAAAAACTATAGACTAAACAGCTCAGTAAAAATAACAATAACTGTGGTTAGAAACAAAGTGTTAAAAAATACAGTAAATATGCCCATGAATTACCTTTTACAATAGTTAACACATTTATGGTGGCAAAATGTGTGAAATGAAGGTATAAAATTACTTCTTATCCTGAAAAAAATAACTTCCACATTTGTAGCAACATAAATGTACATCGAGAAATGGGGGCTGGGGATGACCAAAAAAATTTGAATGGTAAAACGTTAAGGCCACGTTCACACATTCAGTATTTGGTCAGTATTTTACACAGTATTTGTAAGGCAAAAACCAGGAGTGGAACAATCAGAGGAAAAGTATAATAAACACGTTACTGCTTCTGTATTTATCACCCACTCCTGATTTTATCTTACAAATACTGATGGAAAAAACTGAACGTGTGAACGTGGCCTAATGGTGGCATCACTGACCACGAAATTCATATCATACATTTTAAGCTTACATAAAGATCTCTCTCGGATTCCACATGACTCGCTGCTCATTCCAGCACCGCGCAGCTCTCCTGTTATAAGGCCGTTGTGTTGCATTCCCTTTTCCTTGTGGTGCCGTGTTATGGCTGGCATCTTTAGCGTTTGTTGTATCTACCACACCTACAGTCTAAAGTGAAAATGATCCTGAATTCTGTGCCAAGAGCACGAGCTTCCCTTGGAAAGACTTCCGAGTTTAATTCGTACTGAAACCATTTGTTGGCAAAACTTTTGGGGTATGACACATGGTTCCCATTAGACTGAGAGCATTCCACGGAATTTTTTTTTAGCCTATAATTAATTTCAAAGGAAGGTTATTCATACACATGAGTCTTGACTGCATACACTAAATGGGACTGATCTGTAGAAGAGGTTTTATCATTACCATACATAATGCTAAAAAAAAACAATTTTATGACGTGTATTTTAACTAAAGGGTGTATACTTCTGCAACTTTTTTTTTTCTTGCTCCAGTGGATCCTTTATAAGTCTTTATAGCGATTTTTTTTTTTGTGTACATCGCTCTTATGCGGATGTGTTACCATGGTTACAGAATATGAACAAACTATGTGGATAGTCTCCCACAGTTAATATATTATGGAACTTTTGCACAGGCTGTAAATCAACTGCAGATCCGCTTTTTGCAAGCTAGTCGGCGCTCATTTACTGATCTGTTTGGAGCATCGTTCATCGGTCTGTCTAATCACACACATTCAGTGTGCATACAATCTCTGGC
The DNA here is from genome assembly GCA_033576555.1 of Oophaga sylvatica. Taxonomy (NCBI): domain Eukaryota; kingdom Metazoa; phylum Chordata; class Amphibia; order Anura; family Dendrobatidae; genus Oophaga; species Oophaga sylvatica. The sequence continues at coordinate 126,512,942 of JARQOD010000006.1, forward strand.
TCTCGGCAGCACATCATCTGTTTACACAGGGTGTAATGTGCTTCTGAGAGCTATGAACGTTATGCTGGCGTGCATAATACAAGCACCTGATGAATGAACAAGTGATTCCTACAAACCTTGTACACTGATTATTGGCAATACCTATGCCTGCGCTTGTTGAGAACCAATGAACCTAAAAGGCAGAGCACATGCCTTTAAGAAACTATACTCAGATTTAGTTTTTAGTGTGTAACCATGGAGATGCATGGTGAATTATTAATTGGATAAACTCAAATTTTGAAGTTCTACTTTATCCGTGGTATGTGAGATATCTTCCTGATCACTAGGGGCCTGACCGCTGGGACCACAGATCCTGAGAACTGGGGCACTGAAGAGCTGCATGAGAAGAGAGTGGTGGTCAATCTGCGCAGTGCCACTCGATTCTTGGTGGGTCTGCTGGAGATAGCCGAGCGCTGCACTCAGCTAGTCATTGGCTCTTCCACAAGACTGAGTGGAGCCGCAGTGCACATGATGGACCACTGTTCTTTTCACAAGGCTGAGAAGGCTTGCTAAAGGGAATGCACTCGTCAATACATGTGGTTGTTTAGCATGCCCAGGTCTGTAAGGGCGTTCTAGTGACAGATTTTTCTGTCTACCATTTTGAAGCTTAGGATGTGACAGTGCTGCTTTTGCCTTCTTAACGTATCTTCTTTAGCTTGTGACTTGCATTCTTGTCAGACTTCACAGATTTCTCTGCAGGAGTATCCTGAAGTGGAAGGAAGGGAAAGGCATTTACAGGAAAAGGAATGTGTAACAAATGTTAACTCTTTGGCTGTTGAGGATTCGGTCATTTTTAACTATTTAACAAATGAATTCATTGACTGAGAAGATCAGGACAAAATGAGAGCGAAGTAGTGACATGATAAATGACTGCTGGGTTTCCTGTTGACATCAGTTGCGTTCTTTTCTCAGTTGATATTGCTGATTGTATGGTTTGTCACTGACTAGAATTCATCTTGATAGA
>JARQOD010000006.1:126514044-126554811 GCA_033576555.1 Oophaga sylvatica
CTTAAAAAAAAAAAAAAAACAAAGCAAAAAAACAGTGCTTTATCATCAACCGCTGAACAAAAAGTGGAATAACACGCAACAAAAAGAAACCGATAAAAAAAACCAGGGGGCCCCCGCTAAAAACCCGTCATCTTGTCCGCAAAAAACAGCCGTCACACACATCAGGGACGAAAAAAAAAAAAGTTTAAAGGTCCAGAATAAAGCGATGCAAAAATAATTTTTTTTTATAAAAAAATTGTTTTTTTTCCAATAAAAGCGCCAAAAAAAAAAAAAGAATAAATAGGTACGCCGTAATCGTACTGACCCGAAGAATAAAACGCTTTATAAATTTTTAACCAAAACCGGAACGGAAAAAAACGCCTTCCCCAAAAGAAACATGAATTGCTGATTTTTTTTCATTCTAAACCTCCCAAAAACGAAATAAAAAGCGATCAAAAAAATGTCCCCATCTCAAAAAAATACCAATAAAAAAAGTCAAATCGTACCGCAAAAAATAAGACCTTCACATGACCTGTGGGGAAAAAAATGCAAAAATTATAGTTTTTCAAAAAGTGGTGATGCCCAAAAACTATTTTTTGCAAAAAAAAGCTCTTTTAGCGGACAGCTGGCCCCCCAAAAAAAACCCGCTATAAATAGTAATCAAACCCCCCCCTTTTTCAACCCCCCTTAGTTAGGGAAAAATAATAAAATTACAAAAATGTATTTATTTCCATTTTCCCATTAGGGTTATGGTTAAGGTTAGGGTTGCGGCTAAAGTTAGGGTTAGGGTTGGGGCTAAAGTTAGTATTAGGGTTATGGTTGGGATTAGGGATAGGGGTGTGTTAGGGTTAGGTTTGTGGTTAGGGTTGGGACTAGGGTTAGGGGTGTGTTGGGGTTAGGGTTGGAGTTAGAATTGGGGGGTTTCCGCTGTTTAGGCACATCAGGGGCTCTCCAAATGTGACATGACGTCTGATCTCAATTCCAGCCAATTCTGCGTTGAAAAAGTCAAACGGTGCTCCTTCCCTTCTGACCTCTGCCATGCGCCCAAACAGTAGTTTACTCCCACATGGGGTATCAGCGTACTCTGGACCCTAAGAGTTATTGTGCAATTTGTCCTATTTCTTCTGTTACCCTTGGGAAAATAAAAAACTGGGGCAAAAATATCATTTTAAAAAAAAAAAAAAAAAAAAAAAGATTTTTTTGTTTTTACGGCTGTACGTTATAAACTTCTGTGAAGCACTTGGGGCTTCATAGCGCTCACCACACATCTAGATAAGTTCCTTGTGGGGTCTATTTTCCAAAATGGGGTCACTTGTGGGGGTTTTCCACTGTTTAGGCGCATCAGGGGCTCTCCAAATGCGACATGACGCCCCCAGACCATTCCATCAAAGTCTACAATCCAAAACGTCACTACTTCCTTCCGAGCCCCAACGTGTACCCATACAGTAGTTTTCTCCCACATATTGGGTATCCGCGTACTCAGGACAAATTGGACAACAAATTTTTGTGTCCAATTTCTCCTGTTACCATTGTGAAAATAAAATATTGGGGGCGAAAAAATAATTTTTGTAAAAAAAAAAAAAAAAATATTTTTTATTTTTACGGCTGTTCGTTATAAACTTCTGTGAAGCACTTAGGGGTTCAAAGTGCTCACCACACACCTAGATAAGTTTCTTGTGGGGTCTATTTTCCAAAATGGGTCACTTGTGGGGGTTTCCACTGTTTAGGTGCATCAGGGGCTCTCCAAATACGACATGACGCCCCCAGAGCATTCCATCAAAGTCTGCAATCCAAAACGTCACTACTTCCCTTCCGAGCCCCAACGTGTACCCATACAGTAGTTTTCTCCCACATATTGGGTATCAGCGTACTCAGGACAAATTGGACAACAACTTTTGGGGTCCAATTTCTCCTGTTACCCTTGTGAAAATAAAATATTGGGGACGAAAAAATCATTTTTGTAAAAAAATAAATAAATTTTATTTTACGGCTATACGTTATAAACTTCTGTGAAGCACTTGGGGGTTTAAAGTGCTCACCACACATCTAGATAAGTTCCTTGAGGGGTCTAGTTTCCAAAATGGTGTCATTTGTGGGGGTTTCCACTGTTTAGGCAGATCAGGAGCTCTCCAAACACAACATGGCATCCAGCCAATTCTGCGTTGAAAAAGTCAAACGGCACTCCTTCCCTTCCAAACTCTGCCATGCACCCAAACAGTGGTTTACCCCCACATATGGGGTATCGGCGTACTCAGGACAAATTGCACAATAACTTTTGGAGTCTTGTTACCCTTGGGAAAATAAAAATTGGAGTGAAAAGATCATTTTTGTGGAAAAAATATGATTTTTTAATTTTACGTCTCTACGTTATAAACTTGTGTGAAGCACTTGGGGGTTCAAATTGCTCACCAAAGATCTAGATAAGTTCCTTAGGGGTCTAGTTTCCCAAATGGGGTCACTTGTGGGGGTTTCCACTGTTTAGGCACATCAGGGGCTCTCCAAATGCAACATGGCGTCCAATCTCAATTCCAGCCAATTTTGGTTGGAAAAAGTCAAATGGTGCTCCTTCCATTCCGAGCTCTGCCGTGCACCCAAACAGTGGTTCCCCCTCATATTGGGTATCAGCGTACTCAGGACAAATTGGACAACAACTTTTGTGGTCCAATTTCTCCTGTTACCCTTGGGAAAATAAAAAATTAGTGACTAAAAATAATTTTTGTGGGAAAAAAATAGGATTTTTTATTTTCATGCACGGGCATTATAAACTTGTGTGAAGCACTTGGGGGTTCAAAGTGCTCACCAAAGCTATAGATAAGTTCCTTAGGGGGTCTAGTTTCCAAAATGTGGTCACTTGTGGGGGGTTTCTACTGTTTAGGCTCATCTGGGGCACTGCAAATGGAACATGACCCCCATCAACGTCTGCATTCCAAAACGTTACTACTTCCTTTCCAAGCCCTGCCGTGTGCCCAAACAGTTTCCCGCCCCCCCCACATATTGGGTATCAGCGTACTCAGGACAAATTGGCCAACAACTTTTGGGGTCCAATTTCCTTGGGAAAAATCAAAAATTTGGGACTAAAAAATCATTTTTGTGGAAAATTGTTTCTTTTTTTTTTTCACACCCAGGCATTATAAACTTTTGTGAAACACTTGGGGATTCAAAGTGCTCACAACAGATCTAGATAAGTTCCTTAGGGGGTCTAGTTTTCAAAATGGTGTCACTTGTGGGGGTTTCCACTGTTTAGGCGCATCAGGGGCTCTCCAAACGCGACATGGCATCCGATCTCAATTTCAGCCAATTTTAGTTTGACTAAAAGTCAAACGGCGCTCCTTCCCTTATGAGCTCTGCCGTGTGCCCAAACAGTGGTTTTCCCTCACATATGGGGTATCGGTGTACTCAGGAGAAATTGCACAACAACTTTATCTGTCCATTTTCTTCTTTTACCCTTGTGAAAATAAAAAAAAAAGTTTGTAAAAGATCATTTTTGTGGCTAAAAAGTTAAATATTCATTTTTTCCTTCCACGTTGCTTCAGCTCCTGTGAAGCACCTGAAGGGTTAATAAACTTTTTGAATGTGGTTTTGAGTACCTTGAGGGGTGCAGTTTTTAGAATAGTGTCACTTTTGGGTATTTTCTGCTATATAGACCCCTCAAAGTGACTTCAAATGTGAGGTGGTCCCTAAAAAAAATGGCTTTGTAAATTTTGTTGTAAAAATGAGAAATCGCTGGTCAACTTTTAACCCTTATAATTTCCTAAGAAAAAAAATTTTGATTCCAAAATTGTGCTGATGTAAAGTAGACATGTGGGAAATGTTATTTCTTAACTATTTTGTGTGACATATTTCTCTGTTTTAAGGGAATAAAAATTCAAAGTTTGAAAATTGCAAAATTTTCAAAATTTTCGCCATATTTGCATTTTTTTCAAAAATAAAAGCAAGTTATATCGAAGAAATTTTACCAATAACGTGAAGTACAATATGTCACGAGAAAACAATCTCAGAATCGCGCAGATCCGTTGAAGCGTTCCAGAGTTATAACCTCATAAAGAGACAGTGGTCAGAATTGTAAAAATTGGCCCGGTCATTAACGTGCAAACCACCCTTGGGGGTGAAGGGGTTAAGATTAATAGGGGTGCCCAAACTTTTTCATATAACTGTATATACATTTTATATTCATGTCACATTTTATTACCTAAACTCCTGTGACATGCAGCACATTGCTGCAGTTTTTGATATTGTAGCATTTTCACTTGATTCTGCTGTAGACACTGAATGACAATATAACCATAATGTCTGAGTATACCCTTTGAAGCAAGCTTACATTCATATCTGTAAAAAAACAAACAAAACAAAAAAAAAACTATATAATTTTCTTTTTTTTTTTTAGGTTGAGCAGTCAAAAGTTTTAATAAAAGAAGGTGGTGTTCAGCTTCTTCTCACAATAGTAGACACACCGGGGTTTGGCGATGCAGTGGATAATAGTAACTGGTAATGTTTGTTCTCTTCTCCCTGTTTTGTTGTACAGATTGACTTTGTAATTAAATATTCTTTACACTCTTTATAATAATAAATAATTGGTGAATTTGGCTTACTGTCTGCATTCAATGAAAAAGGTGTATTACTACCAACTCGCTATTTTTTGTAAGCCATTTATATGTTTGTTGATCTATCATTTGGAAAAGATCTTAAATACGGTAAAATGTTCCTTGATTTCCAGTTGGCAGCCAGTTATCGACTACATTGACAGTAAATTTGAAGACTACCTTAATGCAGAGTCCCGTGTCAACAGACGTCAAATGCCAGATAACCGGGTGCAGTGCTGCTTATACTTCATTGCGCCTTCAGGACATGGGTTAGTTTTTTTTTTTTTATTATTTATTCTTGTTTTTTTATATATATTTTTTTTAATATTTCTTTTTTATGTGTGAACATATTTAGGTTGTAATTGACAACATATACTTGTATAGGGCTTAGTTGTATAGTGAATTCATAAGGATTTTTTAGATTCAGAAATTTCAGTTTACGACATATGTCATAAGTCCCACACATTGAATGGTGAGCTGACTTAGCATGCTCTCAGTACATGCAGATGCAGCAATCCAGCATTTTGGGTTGCTCTGGTACATTACTTCAGCACATTGATCTTCCAGTTGTCTTATGTGTTAAAGCAAATTGAATTCTATGGGTTAAAACAAGGTTTTCTTTTCTAATTGTTCATAATCCGTTAAAGCCCCAGCGATCCTGAGAATTAAGTGTATGCAGCTCTGGATTAGGACGGTCTCTCTGTTTTTGCTGCATAGTGGTGCTCCCAACTGTGCAGGGAACTGCGGCCAGCACCATTTGCCTTTAGTATAGTAGAGAAGCTAGTACAATATTCAGCCGCAAATGCACAGAAAAAACTATAAGGGTATGTTTCTACAGTCAGTATTGGCAGCGCTTTGGACACAGCACATGCCCGCTCCGTTCAAAGCGCTGCCCCCTTTAGTATGCGCGGGTATTCCGCATGTGTTTATTGAACACATGTGGAATCACCGCATCCTATATATAGGACGGTGCTATTTATCTTGCGGAGACAGAGCGTCTCCTCAAGATAAATAGATGTGCTGCAGTCTAGAAACACGCGCCGCATGTGCGTATACGCAGATCTGCCACCTGCGTCTTTGAATGCATAGTGGACATGGGATTTCATAAAATCCTTTCCACTATGCTGTAACATCTGGAAGCTGCTGATTGGATGCTGCAGCTGTACGCAACGTCCAATCCGCAGCAAATACTGAACGTGGAAACATACCGTATTTTTCGGACTAGAACACGCACCGGACTATAAGACGCACCCAGGTTTTAAAGGTGGAAAATAGGGAAAAATATATTTGAAGCAAAAAATGTGGTAAAATATTTAATAACATAAATAGCATACTATTATATGTGGTGTTATTATATATAATAGTATGTTATTATGTTGGAAGCTACAGGTAGGAGATGGTGCTGCGGGACCAGTGTGGTGTCTGTAAAGTACTATGTGAAGATGCTGGAGGGTGAATATATGAATGAGGGCACAGGGCTTATATTTAAAGCACCATTCCAGCACTGAACAATAGTACTGGAGTGCTGCTTTAAGATCCCATGGGAGAGCTATAACTCTCAGCATGTCCTGCAGATTCTATGACATGCTGGGAGTTATAGTCCACTACAGGATGGCAGAGTGATTTTTTATGTGCTGTCATTACTAACCTTTTAATTAATTCTTTCTTGTACAGTGTGTCTGCAGGACCTGTGATGACATCATGAAGAGGCAGGGCTTTGTGTGGTCATGTGATACTCCAGCCCGCCCTCTTCATGACCTCATCACAGGTCCTCCACAGGAGCATTCAGCATCGCATCAGCACAGCCCCCAGGCTGTCAGGTATGCGATGCCTCCTGCTGCACTCTGCCTCCTTCTCCTTCAGACACAGATCTCCCTAGCTGCTGCAGGAATCCAGCGCTGGGGAAACCGTGTGGCTCTGTCACTAGCTGCTCCCCCTCACTGCTCAGCTGACAGGTGGGCGGGGAAGCGGCTAATGAATATTCACTGCACTTAAGTATCGGGACCAGTGGTTACCCCAGCTCCAGTTTCCTGCAGCAGAGGGGATATTTTCCTGCCTCCTGCGATCCCACTCCACCGCTGCCCCCCTCCCCACATGTTACATTCTGACCATAAGACGCACCCACATTTTCCTCCCAAATTTGGAGGAAAAAAAGTGCGTCTTATGGTCTGAAAAATACCGTACCCTAAGGGGACACCGCACTAGAACACTGCCGTGTCACCACTGTGTTTGCACGGGAGCGGTGGATCACCGATCTTAGTGTTCAGCCTACTGCACACCGGGCACAGCAGGGAGGCTTCCATTCCAGCCAGTTGTGCCGGGATGAATGTGAAAAGGTTTGTATCAAATTAGTTTAATTATAAGATGTATTTGTTACATATATTCATTTTAAATACACACACACTAAAAATAGGCGCTAAACTAAGTAAATGTGTACATGGAAATGCTGTCAGATACTGTATTTTGCGGATAAGACGCACCGGATTATAAGACGCACCGCAAGTTTTGAGGAAAAAAATAGAGAAAAAAAAACTTTTTTTTTTAATAAAATGGTGGTGCCTCTTATAATCCATGTGTCTTATTGCTTACCGGGGGTGGTGGCTGCGGTAAAGCGGGGTCGCTGCTGGAGGAGACAAGAGTGGCGCGTTGTTGCAGACTGTGATGAGGGGGTGTTCCGATGTACACCGCTGCGGGTGAAAATGGCTGCGGTGCTCTGTGGTACGGGGGGAGCTCTGCTGGCATTTTGTGAAAGCCTAGCGACCCCTGCATATCCAATTACTGTGATGCGGTGGCCTCCGGGAAAATGGCCGCCGGGGCGGCGCATGTTCAGATTGAAATCTCTGGTGCCGATATCTGAATTTGAGCATGCGCCACCTCGGCGGCCATTTTCCCTGAGGCTTCCGCATCGCAGTAATGGATATGCAGGGGTCTCCGGGCTTTCACAAAATGCCAGCGGAGGCCACCTCACCACGGAGCACCGCAGCCATTTTCCAGGACGTCCCTCCTGACAGCACCATGGGACGTCCTCCTCTTTGCTGGGACAGGAAACACACAAGAGATTAAAAGTCCCCACCCCGCCCCCTTTTCCTCAGTGTGTTTCCTGTCCCTGCATGGAGGGACACACAGGAGACTTACCGGGTTCAGGGGGATCGTAAGGCCACGCCAGATCCTTCCCCCTGTGAAGCAGCCCAGGGCTGAAACTCCAGCGGGGAGTCCCTCAGCTCCAAAGACCAGGTGCGGCAGGCCCTGAATTGCGGACGTTCCTCCAGGTGGGAGGCTCTCGTCCGGGACCTCATACTGAGGGTGTAAGGCGGTTCCTGGTAGGACAGCATCCCGCAGCCTGGCGAGTGCTTAGCGGTGGATACTCTCCATACCTCGGCTGTGACCAGCGTCCGGGGGAGCGGTTCACTTCCGGTTCAGCGTCTCACTTCCGGTGACGTCATATCCGGGCGACGCTCACCGCATGGAGTGCAGACGCTTCCTGGAACGACGAGAGCTGGTGGAGACCATTACAGCACCTAATCGTGAGTATGGGTGCGTGATCTAGAGACACGCCAAGACAGGTGACATATCGCCGCTTCCCCTATCGGCAGGACGCAGTAATTTGGTCAAGCAGCCTACCTTGTTCCTCATGGATACAGACGCGGCAGATGGCGGGTGGGTAAGTGCGCTTGGCGCAAAAACCCAGCCATAATCTGACAGCCACCCAGGAATCCGACCTAATTAGTTCCTGTCTCTTCTATAGGACAAAGGAACTTCATCCGCTCCCATAACTACAAAAAAGGCTGGTAAAGCCTTAGCAAAATCAGCCAGGTGTCCGGTGTGTCACGGCAAACTGCCAGATGGCTATGACAGAACCCTTTGCTCTTCTTGTACCTCTAAGGTTATGAGAGATGAACAGCCTTCACTGCTTTCTGAAATGAGGCGCATGATTTCTGAGGAGGTTCAGGTCTCTATATCCACACTTACTCAGCAGTGGCCATGTAGTCCGGGCTCTAGTCGTAAGAGGCCCAGATGGGAAACGGATTTAAGAGAACAGGATTTAAGCTCTGAAAATAGATCAGATTTAGAAGAAGCTATTTCAGAGGAAGAAGGAGAACTTCCCCTCGACACTCAGGATAGAAAAAATAAATTTCTATTTCAACCTGAGGATACTAAGAATTTGATTAGATCTGTACGGAACACCATGGAGATCGAGGAAACTCCCAGAACACAATCCAGACAGGATTTGATGTTTAGGGGACTTACGTCTCAGAAGGAGACAGTTTTTCCTGTTAGCAATCACATTAAAACAATGATCCTGGAAGAGTGGAAGAGCGCTGAACGGCGTCTAGTTTTGTCACGTGACTTCAGGGAAGACTACCGTTTGATCCTGAAGAAGTTAAATTATGGGAAGAAGTTCCGAAAATCGATACCCCAATAGCTAGAGTCACAAAAAAGACTGCCATCCCATTTGAGGACTCCTCTAGCCTACGTGACCCTATGGACAGAAAGGCCGATGTTCTCCTGAAAAGAGCCTGGGAAACCTCAGCGGCTCTTATTAGGACTAATATTGCTGCCACCTCTGTAGCCAGATCCATGGTTTACTGGATGAGTCAATTGGAGGATCAGTTATCCAATAAGACTCCTAGAGCTGAGATTTTAGCCTCTCTGCCGGTTATGAATTCAGCCACGGCTTTTCTGGCTGATATGTCTGCAGAATCGGTCAGATTTTCCGCTAGAAACAGCTCCTTATCTAATGCAGCTAGGAGAGCTGTCTGGCTAAAATCATGGTCAGGAGATAACGCCTCTAAGATGAAATTATGTTCCATTCCATTTTCAGGGCTTAGGGTCTTCGGACCGGCTCTGGATACTATCTTGGAATCAGTATCAGATGCTAAGAAGGGTTTCCCAGAGGATAAACCCCGCCGAGCCCAATCCTTTCGGCGAGGTTCCCTGTCTAGAAGACAGTTCGATTCTAGAGGTCAGGGAAGATCAAGCAGAGGATCATATAAGAGTTACCACTCCCAGGGAGGAAAGAACAAGAATACGTTCTTTGGCTCCTCTCATAGAACAAGGAGACAATGACGCCAACTTTATTGGCGGACGACTCCGTTGTTTTGCAACAAACTGGGAACTGGTTACTCAGAATCAGTGGGTTCGCAGAACTATAGCGGAAGGTTATCGGATAGAGTGTTTCGCTCCGCCACCCGAAAGATATGTTTCCCCTACGGTGATCTCCACAGACTCGGTCATGTGGTCAGATCTCCAGGACCTACTAAGGCTTTCTGTCATAATTCCTGTTCCCCGGGCAGAGTTAGGCAAGGGTCACTATTCCTCCCTCTTCACTATCTTAAAGCCGTCCGGAGAATCCCGTACTATAATAAATCTGAAACCCCTAAACTATTGGGTCACATACAAGAGGTTCCGGATGGAATCAATCAGGTCTGCAATCCACCTTATAGACAAGGGTGCGTTCATGTGCACTCTCGATCTGAAGAGTGCATACTACCAGGTCCCAGTTCATCATTCATCACAAAGTCTTCTCAGGTTTGCAGTGCAGTTGCCGACCCGGACCTGCCACTTTCAGTTTCAATGCCTACCCTTTGGGCTGGCCTCGGCTCCCCGAATATTCTCAAAATTGGTCTCGGAGATTGTGGCCTTTCTAAGAAGCAGAGGTACTATTATCGTTCCATACTTGGACGACTTTCTTATAGTGGCGCGAACGGAAGAGGCGCTGGTCGAACACAGAGATCACTGCATTTCCATACTCAATTATCTGGGTTGGATAATAAATTGGGAAAAGTCAGATCTAGTTCCCGAACAAAAGAAAGTCTTCCTGGGTGTTATACTGGATTCAAATCGAAGAATCTCTTTCTTACCCCGGAAGAAGCAAGAGTCCATACAGGAGGTAACGAAGGTTCTAATGAAGCACAAGCCCTCTATAAGATTCGCCATGAAGGTTCTTGGTCAAATGACGGCTTGCATTCCATGCGTCAGATGGGCACAGTTCCACTCAAGACCCCTTCAGAAAGAGATTCTTTCATCATGGAATCGGAACTACAGCTCGTTAGACAGGACATTACATCTGTCAAAGACGGTAAAAGAATCTCTCCTTTGGTGGATGCAGCCAGACAATCTAAAGTTAGGAGTAAGATGGTCGACTTCTCCTTACGTAAAAGTTACCACGGACGCCAGTTCCTGGGGCTGGGGAGCTCATCTAAAGGGCAGAATACTACAGGGCAGATGGCCAGAAGAAATCCAGTATCGATCCTCAAACTTCAAGGAGCTCTACGCTGTATGGGAAGCCTTAAGAAGGAACCAATCCGAACTCAAAGATCAGCATATCAGGATTTACTCGGACAACATCACAACAGTTTCGTTTTTGAATCACCAAGGAGGTCCCAGACATCGACCTCTTCAACAGTTGGCAGAGATGATATTCACCTGGGCAGAGCAGGTCGTCCTTTCCTTAACGGCAATCCACCTGGAAGGTTCCCAGAATGTAATAGCAGACTACCTGAGCAGAAAGAAAGTGAGTCCTACGGAGTGGGAACTAAACCAGGATATCTTCAGAGATCTATGTCGGAGGTGGGGAACACCTCAAATGGACCTATTTGCAAGCAGAAGAAATGCGAAGATTCCCAGGTTTTTCTCCCTGAACCCCTTGGACGATCCAGAGAGATTGGATGCCTTAAGCCAGAATTGGGAAGAACATCTGTTATATGCATTCCCACCTCTAGCGCTCATCCCGGCCGTATTACGGAAGATCAAGGAGGATCGGGCTTCAGTAATAATGATCGCCCCTTATTGGCCGAAGAGGAGCTGGTTTTCTCTGCTAACAGACATGTCAATCGAAAACCCCTTAGAGCTGCCTCTGATTCCGGACTTAATTCATCAAGGTCCGATCCATCATCCGGACCTGAAGAGATTACATCTCTCAGCCTGGATCCTGAAAGGGTGACCTTGAAGGCCAAAGGCTTATCTGACCAGGTCATATCCACAATCCAGGCCAGTAGAAAGCCAGTCACATCGGCTATCTATCTCAGAATCTGGAAACGCTTCTGTACAGTGAGTGGTGGGTCCGACTTGGTGACAGGCACTCCAAACATTCCTAAGATTTTAGATTTCCTCCAGTCAGGCTTCGACATGGGACTCAGACCCAGTACCCTAAAAGTTCAGATTGCTGCATTAAGCTCCTTCTTAGACTACTCTCTAGCTTCTCACCCATGGGTGATAAGATTCGTTAAAGCTATTCAGAGACTACGGCCCACGATTAGACAGTGTCTCCCAATATGGGACCTTACTCTGGTACTCAGGGTTTTATGTAATGATTCATTCCGTAATAACAGCACAATACCTATTTCCTTGCTTACCAGGAAAGCAGCTTTCCTGGTAGCAATCACCACAGCTAAAAGAATAGGTGAAATTCAGGCTCTGTCCACTAGAGACCCATATTTTCAGGTTAGGGACGACAGCATTCTGTTAAGGTTGGATCCTGCCTTCTTACCCAAGGTCGCTTCAGATAGTAACCGTAATCAGGAGATTATCTTACCTTCCTTCTGTGATAACCCTTCCAACGAAAAGGAGCTGAGGCTCCATTCGTTGGATGTCAGAAAGGTGGTACTAGACTATGTAGATGCCACTAAAGATTGGCGTATAGATTCGAACCTATTTGTCCTCTACGGAGGAATCAGTAAGGGAAAAAAGGCGTCTAAACCTTCCATCGCTAGATGGATTACCTCTTTAATTTCAGAGGCCTATTTAGCTGAAGGGTCAGAACCTCCGGCGGGCCTAAAGGCACACTCAACCAGGGCATTGGCTGCCTCCTGGGCAGAGAGGGCAGGCGCCTCTCTGGAACAAATTTGTAAGGCGGCAACTTGGGCTAGAATTGATACATTCTGCAAACATTATAAGATAGATGTACTTTCTAACCGGCAGACGGCCTTTGGTAGGAAAGTTCTGCAGGCTGTGATCCCACCCTAAGGAGCTTTCTTTGGTACTCCCCATGGTGCTGTCAGGAGGGACGTCCTGGAAAAGGGTCATTAGACCTACCGCTAATTAGGTTTCCAGGAGTCCATCCTGACAGCACTGGTAGCTCCCTCCCTCTTCAATACGTCATATGCTGTAATATGATTTTCAATAATTAAAGTGTTTTTGTGCATTATACATGTCATGGTTCTTGATACAACACTGAGGAAAAGGGGGCGGGGTGGGGACTTTTAATCTCTTGTGTGTTTCCTGTCCCAGCAAAGAGGAGGACGTCCCATGGTGCTGTCAGGATGGACTCCTGGAAACCTAATTAGCGGTAGGTCTAATGACCCTTTTCACCTGCAGCGGTATACATCGGAACACCCCCTCATCCCAGCCTGCGACCTGCAGCAACCCGCCACTCTTGCCTCCTCCAGCAGCGACCCTGGGACCCTGCTCCACCGGGGCCGGTAAGGTATATCCGCATTATAGGACGCACCCCCATTTTCCCCCAAAATTTGGGGAGGGGGGGGTGGGAGTGCGTCTTATAATCTGAAAAATACGGTAATTGAGTTTAGATGGGGAAAAAAGCATATCTGAAGGAATGACACCAATCGTTGGCCAACAGTTTTTTTTTTCTCCAGTTCTTCATGTTTCAGAGTTGGAGTGAGATGTGTCCACACACCGCAGTATTCTGCTCAACAGACGCGCTATACAAGAGTGATATTTTTTCACATCACTGTTTATTTGCATTGGTTTTTTTTCATATAACTATTTTGTTTTTTTATAGTTTATTTGTAAAGCGATATTTTGACTATGTCACTATGGGAACATTTTGCAGATAAAAAGTTCTGAAGGCCACTGGCTGTGCCTAAACTTTCAATGGCATCATGTCACAGATGCCTCTCCAAGAATGTAGCCAATGATAATGTGTCCGCATAATGATACTGTTATTAAAAGGATTTTCCTGTTTACATTTTTTGTTCCATAGGCTAGCAGTGTCATAAAAAAACAAACTGAGCTGATACTCACCCCTGTGCCGACTATCCACCGATGCTCTGGGGATTGTTTGAGGTACAGCGGGGACATCACAGTGCACATTACAGCTGCAGTCAGTCACTCAGCTTTGTGGCCCTGCTGATACAGAGGGCACGAGCTGCTGAGCTTCGTAATTGACTGCAGCCGTGATGTCACTGCCACCTGTAATCAGTCACCAAAGCAGCAACGTAGAGCCGACACTGCAGCAGGAGAATTCAAGTACCTGCTCAGCTGGTAGCTCTGCTAGCCTGTGCAACAAGAGAGCGGAGGAGTAAATTGCAAAGTTGCCTTTTTATTACAAGCACTGTTAATCTGTTACCAGGATGCCCTTTTAAGCATAAAGAACCCTCCTGTAGCAATGCACTTCCCTGCTTCCTTTCTAAAGGTACTGCCACACTACTCGATCCCGCTAGCGATCTCGTTAGCGTTGCATACTAATGAGATCGCTAGCGGGATTGTTTCTATATCGCTAAATGCTGCCGCATTTAGCGATATAGTTAACGACGCTATCGCCGTTAGCGATCTTCTTAACGACTTTAGCGGTACAAAAGTACCGCTAAATCGCTAAGAAAAGGTGCCACACAGCGATTAGATACTTACCCAGCGGGAGCGCCAGCGATGAAATAGGGTCCGGAACGATTCCAGCGACGAGCGAGATCACAGCAGGAAGCTCGTCGCTGGAAGCTGCCGCACTGAACAATATCGCTAACGGGATCGCTAAATAGTGACGTTTTTTAGCGATCCCGTTAGCGATATTGTTTAGTGTGGCATACCCTTAAGCTTAGTGATCAGACAGTCAGCATTCTGTGGAGTTCAATTTATGTGAATGTATTTAGAAACTATTTGTCTAATAAGCGTAATACAATTTTCAGCTGCAGATGAAGGAAGAGAGCCACAGTATTCATTACTGATGGTAGGCGGAGCCCCAGATCAGGATGTTACCTCAGATCAAAAGAGTGATGACTGGCTGGCCCCTCCAGCTCGGGCTCCTCCTACTCAGCTCCAGTCTAAGATTTGAGGTCCAGAGGATGGTCGCTGCTAATGCAGCTCCTCAGAAGATTTTATTATTTTAATATTCGGACAGGAGACTTGGATCACTAGTTGGTCTAGAGGTCTCAGGGGTATCAGCGCTGCTGTACCCCAACCTCTCCCTTGGCGGATCTGTATTTACTCAAAGTCCCTGCAGAATCCTTGCCGCCCTGGGGATGAGGAGAGCTTCTCTGGCGGGAACGCAAACCACACGTGCGGTCACTGCGTTCTTCGCCCTGGGGGGAAGCATGGGCACTGCGCCAGAAACCCCTGAGGGTCCCTGTGGCGCCTTGGCTGGTGAGTACTCCACACAAATTTTAATAATAATTATGTGTGAGTGCTTTAGCGTCTGAATGAGCAGCGCTATTACTAATGCGTTACTACATGTAATGTCAGTATGCTTCAGCGCTGCTGTGACAGCGCTACTACATGTAATGTCAGTATGCTTCAGCGCTGCTGTGACAGCGCTACTACATGTAATGTCAGTATGCTTCAGCGCTGCTGTGACAGCGCTACTACATGTAATGTCAGTATGCTTCAACGCTGCTGTGACAGCGCTACTACATGTAATGTCAGTAATGCTTCAGCGCTGCTGTGACAGCGCTACTACATGTAATGTCAGTATGTTTCAGCGCTGCTGTGACAGCGCTACTACATGTAATGTCAGTATGCTTCAGCGCTGCTGTGACAGCGCTACTACATGAAGATGTGGTGATTTTTTGTCCGCAGGCAGATAGCTGCAGGACAGAGAGGGAGCAGGAGCGGGGAGAGTTCGCGCTCATTATTTGAGCTAGCAGGGGGCGTGGCCTATCTATCCCGGTCTTTTGAGCAGGAAGACGCGCGCTCTGGCTTTTCTCCTGCGACCCCCTCACTGTGGCGGCCATTACTCAGGCTCCTGGGCTCCTCAGACCGCTCCTCTCCTCATATAGACACCACGGCCAGCTGGGTGAGTGCTGATTCCTCACCCCGCAGCGCAGCGATCGCTATCCTGCAGCTGCAGTCTCATCAGAGACATAAAAATTGGCTGGGGCTCACAAATATATATATATTTTGGTGAGTTTGCAATATTAACCCCTTGAGGGTTATTTCTACCTGCTAAATTTGCTGACTGAATACCGCTGGGGTAACTCTGCTTGGTGGAGCGTTAACCCTTCAGCGTTTGAAAAAAAAAAAAAACCGCATAGTTTTTTGCTGGTATTACCGCTTTGACCTGCTCATACAGGCGAGACATGTCTGAACAGAGTTCAGATGCCGCGGATCACGTCCCAGTGCCATTGCGGAAATCAGATACGCAGACCTCCACAGCGTCTAGCGCTGCGGTCGACAGCGGTGGAAAATTGGATGATATCGCTCGATCGATTAATAACTTATCTGACCTTTTAGGTCAATATGTGTCTGCTAATTCCTCTCAGAGGAAGCGACGCAGGCCGTTACCGGCCTCTACACGGAGCGAGTCAGATGTATCTGATATTGGGCAGAGTTCCCCTTTAAATTCGGATGGAGAAATATCCGATTCAGATGCGGACGAGCAGCAGGGGCGTTCCTCTATGACGAAGCGTACGGAGGCATTAATTGAAGCCATGAGAGATATACTACAGTTACCGGAGGAGGTAACTAGTCGTCCTGGTAAATCAGCACGCATTTTCCAGGAGTCCCGTGCTTCGCGCACAACATTGCCAGCTCTGGATGAGCTTAATGGTGTAATAGAGGAGGAACGTCTATGTCCAGATAAGCGTTTTCATGGAACGCATTTCTTTGATACACTTTATCCTTGCTCTACGGAGTTAAAGGCTAATTGGACTTCTGCTCCTGAAGTGGATGTGTCTTTGTCTCAGCTTAGTAAATCCTCTCTACTCCCTATTAAGGGAAAAGCGAGCTTACAGGAGCCTTTGGATAGAAAGGCAGAATTGGCGGCAAAAGCAAGCTATGAGGCTGCGGGTCATGGATTTCGAGCAGTGCTAGGATCCATGTGTGCTGCTAGAGCTTCTCTAAGCTGGTTGGCACGTCTGAAGACGGAGTTGCAAAATGAATCTCCGTTATCTGAGATACGGGAAACTTGTGAATGGTTAGAAACGGCAACCTGTTATATCTTTGATGCCGGTCTGGATACGGCATCTCTGCTGGCCAAAGCGCAAGCTTCAGCGGTCACAGTCAGAAGAGCTTTATGGCTCAGACAGTGGGCGGGGACGCAGTTTCCAAACAAGGGTTGTTGGCCTTACCTTACAAGGGTGGCCATCTTTTTGGATCCGACCTCACAGAGCTGATTTCCAAGGCTAAGGCGAAGGAATCAGCATTACCACAGCGAAGGGCCATGGCCTCGGTGTCCAGTAAGCCTGGTGTTTTATAGTGGTCGGCGGTCCTTTCGGGGCCGAGGACGATCTAGTCACTCCTCGTGGGGATCGGGTCGTCCTTCTTTCTCAGGAAAGAAATCCTCTCAGAAAACTCGTACTCCCTGGAAGCAGAGTTTCCGCCAGAACAAGCGGGAACTTGACAAGAAAACCGCAAAGTCGGATTGACGCCAGGGGTCCACTCGAGGATTCTCGAGTGGGGGGTCGCCTGTTCTTTTCAAGGAGACTTGGATGGCTCGCGTTCCAGATTCCTGGGTAACGCGGATAGTGTCGGCAGGCTATTTCATAGAGTTTGCTTCTCAACCCCCAAATGTTTTTGTCAATCTCGCGTTCCGTCGGAACCCGAGCTTGTTGTCGCTCTACAGCGAGAGGTCGAATCGCTACTACAAAAGGGTGTAGTGATACCGGTTCCGTCAGAGGACCGAGGGAAAGGTTTTTATTCCAACCTTTTTATAGTTCCCAAAAAGGAGAACAAATTTCGCCCGATTCTGGATCTCAAGCGATTGAACCGGCATGTCCATGCCCGGAAATTTCGCATGGAGTCGCTTCGTTCCGTTGTGGCAGCTCTGTCACAGAACGATTTTCTGGTGTCAATCGACATTCGCGACGCCTATTTGCATATTCCCATCGGAAAGGCTCATCAGCGCTTTCTTCGATTTGCCATAGGTCAGAATCATTACCAGTTCGTGGCTCTGCCGTTCGGCTTAGCCTCAGCGCCAAGGGTCTTTACAAAAATTCTGGCGCCCCTCATGGCACTCCTTCGGAGACAGGGGATTACGATTCTCCCTTATCTGGACGATCTTTTGATCGTGGCTTCCTCGGAGGAGGAGGCGTTGACGGCTCGGGATTTGTCTCTTCAGTTTCTGAAAGACTTCGGTTGGCTGGTCAATTGGGAGAAGTCGTCCCTGGAAACCATCGAGGACAATTCTCTTTTTGGGAATGCATCTCGACACGTTTCGGTCGGTAGTTTCCCTACCACCAGACAAACAGTCATGTCTTCTTCGACATGTACAGATTATGACATCCTCAACGGCAATGTCCCTACGGAAGTGTATGCGTCTTCTGGACTGATGGTGGCGTCCATGGAGGCAATTCCTTTTGCCCAGTTCCACTTCAGGACTCTTCAAAGGTTCATCTTGAGTCGATGGAATCAGTCGCAATCGCTGGATTGCAGTGTCACCATTTCTCGCGCGGTGCGGGATTCTCTAGAATGGTGGTTACGGCCAGGGGCATTCTCCCTGGGGAAGTCTTTCCTCCCTCTGAAGTGGTCAGTCATAACCACCGATGCCAGCCTGACGGGCTGGGGGGGTGTTTGGAACAATCTCTGGATTCAGGGGGTATGGTCACCGGAAGAGTCTGTGCTTCCGATCAACATCCTGGAATTGAGGGCGATTTTCCTTTGCCTCCAACATTGGACGGTCCCTTGAGCGGTCTGCCAGTCCGTGTGCAGACAGACAATGCGACGGCTGTCGCGTATATCAATCACCAAGGGGGGGACAAGGAGTTCCAGACTCTTGGTAGAGGTGTCCGAATTCTGATTTGGGCAGAGGCAATGTACCAGCCATTTCGGCGATTCACATTCCAGGGGTTCAGAATATTACAGCGGACTTTCTCAGTCGCAGAAGGATGGATCCCGGGGAATGGAGCTTCCACCCGGAAGTCTTTGCACTACTGTGCTCTCGCTGGGGAACCCCCCAAGTGGATTTGATGGCATCCAGGTCCAATGCCAAGTTACCGACATTCATCCAGGTACAAGGACCCGAAGGCGTGGCGGTGGATGCTCTAGTGGCTCAGTGGGATAGTTCGAGCTGATCTATGTATTCCCGCCGATATCCTTACTTCCCCTAGTGCTGCGTCGGATCAGACTATGAGAGAATTCCAGCTTTCTGATAGCTCCAGACTGCCAAGAAGGGTGGGTTCTCGACAATAATGTCGCTGTTGGCGGCACCTCCGTTTCCACTCCCTCTTCAACCGGACTTGTTGACTCAGGGGCCCATTTGTCATCCGGACTTGATGTCCCTGCGTTTGACGGCGTGGCTCTTGAGACGAAATCTTGACCCGTAGAGGTTTTTTTTAGCCGAGGTCATTGCTACCCTTCGTGCTGCAAGATGTCCGGCTACTTCTAGGATTTACCACAAAATTTGGGAAACCTTCTTTTCGTGGTGTTTGGGGTCTTCTCGGAACCCCAGAAAATTTTCCATTCCCAACCTGTTGGCTTTTCTGCAGCATGGGCTAGACAAGGGTTTGGCAGTTAGCACTCTGAAGGTCAGATTTCTGCTCTGTCCTTATTGTTCCGGAGAACCATTGCTTCGAATAGAGACGTGCTCTCCTTTTTCCGAGGTATCTCTCGTAAGTTTTCCGCCGCGGAAGGCACCCCTGTCTCCTTGGCGGCTCAACCTTGTTTTGGAGGCTCTTCAGCATAAACCTTTTGAACCTATGGTTTCTGCTAGCCTTTCTTTACTTTCTTGGAAGGTGGCTTTCCTTGTTGCAGTCACTTCCTTGAGGAGAGTTTCTGAATTGGCAGCTCTTTCTTGCTCGCCTCCTTTTCTGGAGTTTTTTCCGGATCGTGTAGTGCTTCGCACTCGGGGTGATTTTTGCCTAAAGTGGTGTCACAATTTCATGTTAACCAGGATATTGTGTTGCCTTCACTCTGTCGGATCGAAGAATACGAAAGAGCGAGATTTACACACATTGGATTTAGTGCGGGCCTTGAAGTTTTATCTATTATTACTCAAGGTTTTCGTAAGACGGACTCCCTGTTTGTGGTTCCGGCAGGTCGTCGGCGTGGTCAACGAGCTTCCAAGGGTTCTATAGCTCGTTGGATCCGGTCAGCTATTTTGGAAGCTTACCGTCTTCGGGGTGAATCTTGCCCGATTAAGATTCGAGCCCATTCCACGAGAGCTGTGGCTTCATCGTGGGCTTTTCATCAAGGTGCTTCGGCAGTGCAGCTTTGCCGAGCGGCGACTTGGCGTTCTGTCCACACGTTTACAAGGTTTTATAAAGTGGACGTCAGTGCTTCCGCTGATGCAGCCCTCGGACGTAGGGTCCTGCAGGCAGCTGTAGTTTAAAGTTCTGGATGAACTTGTGTTTAGCGCTGGTTGCGCTTTGTTGTTAAGGTTGTTGGGTTTCTGCCTTTTGTTGGTTTTTTTCCCCACCCTTATTTTGAACTGCTTTGGGACGTCCCATCAGTAATGAATACTGTGGCTCTCTTCCTTCATCTGCAGCTGAAACACGGATTTTGGTAAAGACTTACCTGTAAATCCTTTTCAGCGAAGGAAGGAAGAGAGACACAGCACCCTCCCAACGGCAGAAGTGTGTTGATGTTTTCAGATGCAGCGCGACCCTTATCTGATAGCGATTATCTGGGCTGAGGTCAGCGCGCTAAGGCTCTGTTCCAGCATCGCCAGCTCATCGCAGTAGTCAGGTTCCGTGAGTAGTACCTGGAACTCTGTGGTTTTTGGCTTTCTTTGCATGCATAACCTGTATCCTTGTGTTTTTCTCTCTGAAGTTCCTTCAGAAGGGGTTATGTTGCTCCGCTGGTGATCTTGGCTCTTTTCCTAAAAGCTTTGATACGACTGGAGCTGAGTTTGGAGGAGCCCGAGCTGGAGGGGCCAGCCAGTCATCACTCTTTTGATCTGAGGTAACATCCTGATCTGGGGCTCCGCCTACCATCAGTAATGAATACTGTGTCTCTCTTCCTTCCTTCGCTGAAAAGGATTTTACAGGTAAGTCTTTACCAAAATCCGTGTTTCACAATTATCAGAAGACGTCAGACTCCGATCCAGTTATGCTATGTTTCACACCCTTGTAGGAGGTTGCCGTTAGCATCACCTAACAAAAACAGGCAGGTTTTCAAGTTCATAATTGCATAATTTTCCTTATATTCATTCCTTTCTGACACAACAGTAATATAGGCTATGAAATGAACCACTTCTCCATTTAATAAGATAAAATGTTTATATTTTCGTGAATCACAAGTTGAACCTGCCTTCAAACTTTGTTCATTATTTTTTTTTTTTTTTTGCCAAGATATTAGAATGTTCTCTAATACTTCATGCAGACATGTTTGCAAGGGTGACAAAACAAAAAGAGCAACCACATAGGTTGTCACTTGTAAATAGAAACTGCTCGTTATTTGGTTTCTGGTATTGATGGATCACATGACATAATGAGAATTGCTTGACATTATATTTTCAGTTGTGCAAAAATGGCTGCCTCAAGTAGAAAGGCGCATATAATGACTAATCTTTGCCTTATACCAGTGGCACGATATTACCGCTGATCGGTAAGCCTTAACCGAATTGGCGATTGTTTAATATCCTTTTAATGGAGGCAGACCACTGTAAATGACACGCAGAGTGATTTATACTAGATTATGACACGCAGAGTGATTTATACTAGATTGTTGAGAGCACATAGCCTGCCATGGATCTTGGCAGTGCGAGTTCTGTTTACACCGGCATTTTGCGCATTCATTGGTATTCGACAGCCTGTTTACACTGGAAAATCATTGTTAAACTAGTGATGTTAAGAACGCTCCTTCTTGATTGTCTTAGTGAAAATACAGCTTAACAGGACCACTCTTGATCTAGAGGTGATTTTTCTTTGGTGGATTTTTAATTTCTCTACCCTCTGTGCATGTTGACCTCATCGTTGAGAAGACCAGCCACCAAGTTTGATTGGTTGGTGGAGTATATGGTATATAAGTAATTTTAGGTTAACATTTGAGCCCATTCAAAAGCACATATTTAGAGGAATTTAACCAACATGGCACATAGATGCCGTGTATGCCTTGACGTTTTAATCAAAATATTCAAAGCAATTCTAATAATGATCAATCATTTGACTTGCATGTAATACATTACAATGAAGGCTGCTCCATCCTGTTATTTCTGATCTTTCTGACTCCTCTGTCCGAAGCCTCTGTGACCTCTCCTGAAGATAATCTAAGGTTAAAGGTTCACTTAAAAAAAAATCCCAGTACACTGGCACAGTTAGTAATGAAACAAACTGCACTGTACTCGCCATTCCTGGGTCTACCTCTGCTGCTCCCGATAGCTGATATTTTCTGCTGCACTGATGTTGAGGTTGATTGCGAATATATTCTCCGTAGGGAAACGGTCATAGTTACAGATTTACTGTAGAGTTGCTTCTTACTACATAGCCCCCAGCATTGCATGTGAAGTACTAGTATAATCTTACTACAGTCATGGCCAAAAGTTTTGAGAATGACACAAATATTATATTTTTACATGATCTGCTGCCCTCTGGTTTTTTTATGTGTGTTTGACAGATGTTTTTATCACAGACAGAAATATAATTGCAAACATATGAGTAACAAAAGCTTATATTGACAGTTAGAATGAGTTAATGCAGCAAGTCAATATTTGCAGTGTTGACCCTTCTTCTTCAGGACCTCTGCAATTCTCCCTGGCATGCTCTCAATCAACTTCTGGACCAAATCCTGACTGATAGCAGTCCATTCTTGCACAATCAATGCTTTCATTTTGTCAGAATTTTTAGGTTTTTGTTTGTCCACCCGTCTCTTGATGATTGACCACAAGTTCTCAATGGGATTAAGATCTGGGGAGTTTCCAGGCCGTGGACCCAAAATCTCTATGTTTTGTTCCCTGAGCCATTTAGTTATCACCTTTGCTTTATGACAAGGTGCTCCATCATGCTGGAAAAGGCATTGTTAATCGCCAAACTGCTCTTGGAGGGTTGGGAGAAGTTGCTCTTGGAGGACATTCTGGTACCATTCTTTATTCATGGCTGTGTTTTTAGGCAAGACTGTGAGAGAGCCGATTCCCTTGGCTGAGAAGCAACCCCACACATGAATGGTTTCAGGATGCTTAACAGTTGGCATGAGACAAGACTGGTGGTAGTGCTCACCTTGTCTTCTCCGAATGAGGCGTTTTCCTGATGTCCCAAACAATCGAAAAGGGGATTCATCAGAGAAAATAACTTTACCCCAGTCCTCAGCAGTCCACTGCCTGTACCTTTTGCAGAATATCTGTCTGTCCATGATATTTTTTCTGGAGAGAAGTGGCTTCTTTGCTGCCCTCCTTGAGACCAGGCCTTGCTTCAAGAGTCTCCACCTCACAGTGCGTGCAGATGCACTCACACCTGCCTGCTGCCATTCATGAGCAAGCTCTGCACTGCTGGTAGCCCGATCCCGCAGCTGAAACACTTTTAAGAGACGGTCCTGGCGCTTGCTGGTCTTTCTTGGGCACCCTGGAGCCTTTTTGGCAACAATGGAACCTCCTTGAAGTTCTTGATGATGCAATAGATTGTTGACTGAGGTGCAATCTTTCTAGCTGCGATACTCTTCCCTGTTGGGCCATTTTTGTGCATTGCAATGATGACTGCACGTGTTTCTTTAGAGATAACCATGGTTAACAGAAGAGAAACAATGATGCCAAGCACCAGCCTCCTTTTAAAGTGTCCAGTGGTGTCATTCTTACTTAATCATGACAGATTGATCTCCAGCCATGTCCTCATCAACACCCACACCTGTGTTAATGGAGCAATCACTGAAAAGAGGTTAGCTGGTCCTTTTAAGGCAGGGCTGCAATGATGTTGAAATGTGTTTTGGGGGATAAAGTTCATTTTCTAGCCAAATATTGACTTGGCAAGTAATTGCTGTTAAGCTGATCACTCTTTATAACATTCTGGAGCATATGCAAATTGCCATTAAAAAAGTGAAGCAGTAGACTTTGTAAAAATTAATATTTGTGTCATTCTCAAAACTTTTGGCCATGACTGTATAATATAATGGATACATTTTGGTTTGTGCAGATAACATATAGTGCACACGTTGTCACTTTTTAATTCTTCGGTTAACATTGCATCCTATGATATAATCTAACATCCAGCATTTCATCCAGAACTGAGAACTATGTGTAAGGACTTGACAACATTACACAGCTTATTTATTGGGTGCAGATAATTCATTTCACTTCCAGAGCTTTATGAAACCTAAAAAGCCTGCCACGAATGTGGATAGTGTGGAGTAGAAGTGGCCGTTGAGTTTTCTGAGCAGCTCTTAGCTCTGTCGGCCACATGTGGAGGAGCGGCGCACAGCCCATTATACATGCACAATAAGCAGTGAATGTATTGTGAGAGTGGTGGGCAGATGTTGGTGCAATTCCTTCTGTATGTTTGAGGCTGGCGTAAACCATTCTTCTCATTGTGCATGGCTTTTTTTTATCCTTTCTAGCCCTGCTAACTAAATAAGATACTGTTTTTTTATTTTATAGTTTCTGCTGTCTGAAAGATTGTAATGTAAAATCTGTTGTAACAATGTATTTGTGCATTTTTAGATTTGCAACTTGAAACCGTTGTTAGTTTCTGGTTTGTGACGTCTGCTATAATAAGGTTATTTTTGTGCTAATATGCTTTGCCTTCAGTGCAGTGTCCGTCTCCATTCTCTCTTCTATTTATAGCATATTAAGTGCAGACCTTGCGTGTGGTTCACTTGTTCTTCTAGAACCATGTCTATCATATAATTTGATTTTGATGGCTCTGTGACTCAAGAAGCCAAACTACAAAATTAACCTGCACAGTATAACTTTAATGTAGTATATTCCTAGCCTGCTAAGGCATGTTAACTCTTATAATATAGATATGTCGCTTACGTTCTTACCACAGGAAGCGACAAGACACACGTGAGCCCACCAGGAAAAAACTGAACTGTGTGGTGGTTAGCGCACATCTGAGCTGCTATCCTGTGGTCTCTGCAACCAGCGACGTGCTTTATACTGTTTTGTTGAGTCTCTTTAATGTCTTTTCATAAGTCGGCTTTTCCCACCTTAGACATTTTGGTGATGGCATGATCTTTGCCTTGGTGCCACTCCCAAGGACCCATATGAGTGAATGGATCTGAGTGGCACTCCATACATGTTGCCAAATCCTGGTGAAGAAAAAGACTAAGGACTTGTTTCCATATATCCTGCCATTCGTTATTTTTTCTAGTTTCTCTTTTGGTGCTTCACTACCATACTGGATTGACCTCGAGGTCAAAACTGATTCTTTCGTTTTTCCTATGAGATTTGATGCTCAATATTTGATATGTCTGATTGGTCCTAGAGTAAAATTAAACACCATTACATGATCCAACATGTTATCCAATGCAGAAAATGCACAGATCAGCTCAGACATAACACAACTGATATATGTGAACCAGCCCTAAGGCCTCATTCACACATCCATGTTGCACGTACAGGTTGTATACATTTTTTTTTTCATGGATGCAACAAGTACCCATTACAATCTATAGTGGTATTCACATGTCTATGTTTAACGGACCATGTGTCTTTGCAAAATACACAGAGACATGTCCAATTTTTTTCCGGTAGCATGAATGAAAAGGGCCAATACAAGTCTATAGGTGCGTGAAAAACACATGTAGCACTTGGATGGCATCATTGTGCCGTCCGTATTTAATATTACAAAGTACAGGAGAAACTTTATAATTTATCCATCCGTGAAAAAACACTGATGATACATTGATGGGAAAAGCCGGCACATGGACCGTACACTGACACACAGATGGGAAAATGGGAAAATCGAATGCATGGACCATACACTGACGCATTGATGGCAAAAGCCGAAAAATAGGTTGTACACTGATGACGTACTGATGCGAAAAGTGGACACATGGACCAATCACTGATTACTCACTGATGGGAAAAGGCAATATATGGACCAAACACAGATGGGAAAAGCTGACTCATGAACCGTATAAACTGATGACACACTGATGGGAAAATCAGACCCATGGACCATACACTGATGACACACTGATGGGAAAAGCCGACACATGCACTGTACACTGATGACATACTGATGGGAAAATCAGACCCATGGACCAAACCCTGATGATACATGGATGGGAAAATCCGACACATGGACCGTATAAACTGATGACACACTGATGGGAAAATCGGACCCATGGACCGTCCACTGATGACACACTGATGGGAAAAGCCGACACATCGACCGTACACTGACGCATTGATGGCAAAACCTGGAAAATGGACCGTACACTGATGACACACTGATCTGAAAAGCCGACACATGGACCGTACACTGATGACATGCTGAAGGGAAAAGCCGACACACGGACCGTCCACTGATGACACACTGATCTGAAAAGCCGACACATGGACCGTACACTGATGACATACTGATCTGAAAAGCCGACACATGGACTGTACACTGATGACATGCTGAAGGGAAAAGCCGACACACGGACCATCCACTGATGACACACTGATCTGAAAAACCGACACATGGACCGTACACTGACACATTAATCTGAAAAGCCAACAGATGGACCGTACACTGATGACACACTGATCTGAAAAGCCAACAGATGGACCGTACACTGATGACACACTGATCTGAAAAGCCAACACATGGACCGTACACTGATGACACACTGATTTGAAAAGCCGACACATGGACCGTACACTGATGACATGCTGAAGGGAAAAGCCGACACACGGACCGTCCACTGATGACACACTGATCTGAAAAGCCGACACATGGACCGTACACTGATGACATACTGATCTGAAAAGCCGACACATGGACCGTACACTGATGACATGCTGTAGGGAAAAGCCGACACACGGACCATCCACTGATGACACACTGATCTGAAAAGCCAACACATGGACCGTCCACTGATGACACACTGATCTGAAAAGCCAACACATGGACCGTACACTGATGACACACTGATCTGAAAAGCCGACACATGGACCGTACACTGATGACATGCTGAAGGGAAAAGCCGACACACGGACCGTCCACTGATGACACACTGATCTGAAAAGCCGACACATGGACCGTACACTGATGACATACTGATCTGAAAAGCCGACACATGGACCGTACACTGATGACATGCTGTAGGGAAAAGCCGACACACGGACCATCCACTGATGACACACTGATCTGAAAAGCCGACACATGGACCGTACACTGACACATTAATCTGAAAAGCCAACACATGGACCGTACACTGATGACACACTGATCTGAAAAGCCGACACATGGACCGTACACTGATGACATGCTGAAGGGAAAAGCCGACACACGGACCGTCCACTGATGACACACTGATCTGAAAAGCCGAACAGGACCGTACACTGATGACATACTGATTGAAACCCGACATGGACGTACATGATGACATGCTGTAGGGAAAAGCCGACACACGGACCATCCACTGATGACACACTGATCTGAAAAGCCAACACATGGACCATACACTGATGACACACTGATCTGAAAAGCCAACACATGGACCGTACACTGATGACACACTGATCTGAAAAGCCGACACATGGACCGTACACTGATGACATGCTGAAGGGAAAAGCCGACACACGGACCGTCCACTGATGACACACTGATCTGAAAAGCCTACACATGGACCGTACACTGACACATTAATCTGAAAAGCCAACACATGGACCGTACACTGATGACACACTGATCTGAAAAGCCGACACATGGACCGTACACTGATGACACACTGATCTGAAAAGCCGACACATGGACCGTACACTGATGACATGCTGAAGGGAAAAGCCGACACACGGACCGTCCACTGATGACACACTGATCTGAAAAGCCTACACATGGACCGTACACTGACACATTAATCTGAAAAGCCAACACATGGACCGTACACTGATGACACACTGATCTGAAAAGCCGACACATGGACCGTACACTGATGACACACTGATCTGAAAAGCCGACACATGGACCGTACACTGACACATTAATCTGAAAAGCCAACACATGGACCGTACACTGATGACACACTGATCTAAAAAGCCGACACATGGACCGTACACTGATGACACACTGATCTGAAAAGCCAACACATGGACCGTACACTGATGACACACTGATCTGAAAAGCCGACACATGGACCGTACACTGATGACACACTGATGGGAAAAGCCGACACGTGGACCGTATACTGATGGGAAAAGTGGACAAATGAACTAAACACTGATGACACACTGATCTGAAAAGCCGACACATGGGACCGTACACTGACACACTAATCTGAAAAGCCTACACATGGACCGTACACTGATGACACACTGATCTGAAAAGCCGACACATGGACCGTACACTGATGACATACTGATGGGAAAAGTGGACAAATGAACCAAACACTGATGACACACTGATGGGAAAAGCAGGCAATAGGGTTAAGTTTGAGCTACTTGGTCATGCCAAGGTTATTGTCTTATCAAAATGTGGTTATATTTAGCAAAAGGGACTGGGCATGTGGCAGAGCGATAAATTTAATATAAGGTGTGCTCCAGAAAACTGGTGCACAGGTAGGTGAAGTCTATACCACCTCATTGCTGAGGTAAATTTCATTTTCACCAAATCTATTACTTGGCCCCCATCTCTTAATAAATTTGGCACACCTACTTCGGCAGGCTATAGGTTGATTACTTGTCTATCATGGTTCTTTTAAAACCATTTTTTCCTGTACTGCAATTGTGCGTGGATAAAAATGTATCTTTCATGGTACCTATGTATGTGTAGCAAGTCCTAATGATCTATATGACAATTATAATTATAGCTGTCCAGAGTTCTGTCTCTATTCTGTATCGCACTTGATCATTTTCATGCATTTTGCAGTCCTGATGTCATTTGCTATTTTTCTTTAATCTCTCATTTAGTTTATTTTCTGTTTCTTGTCTGCATTGACTTAGTGGAACATATGGGTGAGTGCAGCCTTTCATACAAAGAACATTCTTCTTTAATGATAGTAATCGGACATGTGCAGAAGAATTTGTCTGAATGCTCGTAATGGCAAAATCAAAGTGCTTCAGGCTGAAAGTCTGTGTCCATCTGATGAACATTGATCTGTTGAGACACGTCTGAATGTATGATTTTGTGTCATTTCTAGTTTAGTGGTCTTCCACATTTAAGCTTGTTCCATGTTGACATTCCCTGAAAATATATAAAACCCCCTCACATAATTATGTTTTATTGCAGGCTGAAGCCATTGGACATTGAGTTTATGAAGCGTCTCCATGAGAAAGTCAATATCATTCCTCTTATTGCTAAAGCTGATACCTCACACCAGAAGAATGCCAGCAGTTCAAAAAACAAGTAAGATGAGATTAGTGCGCCCTCATCTTAGTAAATGGAGGGCATGGCGTTCTTTGAATTGCAACTAAAAACGACACTGTTTTTAAAATGTAATGTAAGAAGTCCTGCTTGATGTAAGTGGATCTGATCTAACATCACTGAAACTAAATTTTGAAACAGGCAGAAAATAATTTATATCTGGTTTTAGTTTACTTGGCAGATTTTAATTGTAATGTTGCTTCAGGTAACATTGCTTCCCTGCATCCCAGCTTGCAGGGGACGATGCAGTAATGATTATTTGACAGTTCAGACCAGCTGCACAGTGCCGCTGCTGGCCTGAAATGTGCGCAGTCAGAAGCTACATGCAAAGACCGCATTACCTGTGCAACATCTGAAGACCTCGTGACACTGATGCTGACCGGATCCAGCTTATCCAGCCAGCTTCAGAGCAGTTCTTGTGAGCTCTTTGCTAAAGAGCCCATAAGTGCTGCACTCATTGCCTAGGTTTCCGGCCACCTCTGATACATTGTGAGTCATCTCTAAATCCCTCTCTGTTTTGTTCAGCAAGTGTCCGTGCTCTGTTGTGAACTGTTATGCTGAAAACAAGAGACTTGCAGAGCTCCTCAGCCTTACAGGATCTAGCTCTATTATACAGTAGCTCAGACACACCCGACTCGAGCAGCGTTTGTTCAGACTTTAACCTGATACTTATGCTTTCCTAAGATGACATGCAGTTTGAAATAGGTGACGGCAGCCATTTTGGATTACTTCCTGGAAAACTCCTTCAACTTTTAATTCCCAATCCCAACACTTCCTCCTATAATAAACAATGAACACAATATGTGGGAAAATGGTGGGGGAGGAAGATTATTCAAATGG
Source organism: Oophaga sylvatica (assembly GCA_033576555.1). Classification (NCBI taxonomy): domain Eukaryota; kingdom Metazoa; phylum Chordata; class Amphibia; order Anura; family Dendrobatidae; genus Oophaga; species Oophaga sylvatica. Next base: position 126,543,986 of record JARQOD010000006.1, read on the forward strand.
GTCTTCCAGGCTGAGGACAGACTTAAATCATTTACACTTTCCAGTTTTTATCTGTTCTTTGACATGAACATGTTTTTATTATAAACCAGGAAATAGTCAATAATGTAACTAGTTTTTGTATTATTGAAATAATACTGAACATCTTCAAATATAACAATATATATGGTAGTATTTTCAATTATGCAAATAAAAGCCATATTTTCAGGTCCTGTTTTGCGGTTTTAGTATTTTTTCCAGTTTTACTGTGTGCAGTGCATGGAAAAAATGTCCTTTCAGCTGCAGATGAAGGAAGAGAGCCACAGTAATTCATTACTGATGGGTAGGCGGAGCCCCAGATCAGGATGTTACCTCAGATCAAAAGAGTGATGACTGGCTGGCCCCTCCAGCTCGGGCTCCTCCTACTCAGCTCCAGTCTAAGATTTGAGGTCCAGAGGATGGTCGCTGCTAATGCAGCTCCTCAGAAAATTTTATTATTTTAATATTCGGACAGGAGACTTGGATCACTAGTTGGTCTAGAGGTCTCTGGGGTATCAGCGCTGCTGTACCCCAACCTCTCCCTTGGCGGATCTGTATTCACTCAAAGTCCCTGCAGAATCCTTGCCGGCCCTGGGGGATGAGGAGAGCTTCTCTGGCGGGAACGCAAACCACACGTGCGGTCACTGCGTTCTTCGCCCTGGAGGGAAGCATGGGCACTGCGCCAGAAACCCCTGAGGGTCCCTGTGGCGCCTTGGCTGGTGAGTACTCCACACAAATTTAATAATAATTATGTGTGAGTGCTTTAGCGTCTGAATGAGCAGCGCTATTATTAATGTCAGCGTTACTATGTCAGTATGCTTCAGCGCTGCTGTGACAGCGCTACTACATGTAAATGTCAGTAAGCTTCAGCGCTGCTGTGACAGCGCTAATACATGTAATGTCAGTAAGCTTCAGCGCTGCTGTGACAGCGCTACTACATGTAAATGTCAGTAAGCTTCAGCGCTGCTGTGACAGCGCTACTACATGTAATATCAGTATGCTTCAGCGCTACTGTGACAGCGCTACTACATGTAATGTCAGTATGCTTCAGCGCTACTGTGACAGCGCTACTACATGTAAAGTCAGTATGCTTCAGCGCTGCTGTGACAGCGCTTCTACATGAAGATGTGGTGATTTTTTGTCCGCAGGCAGATAGCTGCAGGACAGAGAGGGAGCAGGAGCGGGGAGATTTCGCGCTCATTATTTGAGCTAGCAGGGGGCGTGGCCTATCTATCCCGGTCTTTTGAGCAGGAAGACGCGCGCTCTGGCTTTTCTCCTGCGACCCCCTCACTGTGGCGGCCATTACTCAGGCTCCTGGGCTCCTCGGACCGCTCCCCTCCTCATATAGACACCACGGCCAGCTGGGTGAGTGTGGATTCCTCACTCCGCAGCGCAGCGATCGCTATCCTGCAGCTGCAGTCTCATCAGAGACATAAAAATTGGCTGGGGCTCACAAATATATATATATTTTGGTGAGTTTGCAATATTAACCCCTTTGAGGGTTATTTCTACCTGCTAAATTTGCTGACTGAATACCGCTGGGGTAACTCTGCTTGGTGGAGCGTTAACCCTTCAGCGTTTGAAAAAAAAAAAAAAAAAAAAACCGCATAGTTTTTTGCTGGTATTACCGCTTTGACCTGCTCATTCAGATGAGACATGTCTGAACAGAGTTCAGATGCCGCGGATCACGTCCCAGTGCCATTGCGGCAATCAGATACGCAGACCTCCACAGCGTCTAGCGCTGCGGTCGACAGCGGTGGAAAATTGGATGATATCGCTCGATCGATTAATAACTTATCTGACCTTTTAGGTCAATATGTGTCTGCTAATTCCTCTCAGAGGAAGCGACGCAGGCCGTTACCGGCCTCTACACGGAGCGAGTCAGATGTATCTGATATTGGGCAGAGTTCCCCTTTATATTCGGATGGAGAAATATCCGATTCAGATGCGGACGAGCCGCAGGGGCGTTCCTCTATGGCGAAGCGTACGGAGGCATTAATTGAAGCCATGAGAGAGATATTACAGTTACCGGAGGAGGTAACTAGTCGTCCTGGTAAAACAGCACGCATGTTCCAGGAGTCCCGTGCTTCGCGCACAACATTGCCAGCTCTGGATGAGCTTAATGGTGTAATAGAGGAGGAACGTCTATGTCCAGATAAGCGTTTTCATGGAACGCATTTCTTTGATACACTTTATCCTTGCTCTACGGAGTTAAAGGCTAATTGGACTTCTGCTCCTGAAGTGGATGTGTCCTTATCTCAGCTTAGTAAATCCTCACTACTCCCTATTAAGGGAAAAGCGAGCTTACAGGAGCCTTTGGATAGAAAGGCAGAATTGGCGGCAAAAGCAAGCTATGAGGCTGCGGGTCATGGATTTCGAGCAGTGCTAGGATCCATGTGTGCTGCTAGAGCTTCTCTAAGCTGGTTGGCACGTCTGAAGACGGAGTTGCAAAATGAATCTCCGTTATCTGAGATACGGGAAACTTGTGAATGGTTAGAAACGGCAGCCTGTTATATCTTTGATGCCGGTCTGGATACGGCATCTCTGCTGGCCAAAGCGCAAGCTTCAGCGGTCACAGTCAGAAGAGCTTTATGGCTCAGACAGTGGGCCGGGGACGCAGTTTCCAAACAAGTTGGCCTTACCTTACAAGGGTGGCCATCTTTTTGGATCCGACCTCACAGAGCTGATTTCCAAGGCTAAGGCAAAGGAATCAGCATTACCACAGCGAAGGGCCATGGCCTCGGTGTCCAGTAAGCCTGGTGTTTATAGTGGTCGGCGGTCCTTTCGGGGCCGAGGACGATCTAGTCACTCCTCGTGGGGATCGGGTCGTCCTTCTTTCTCAGGAAAGAAATCCTCTCAGAAAACTCGTACTCCCTGGAAGCAGAGTTTCCGCCAGAACAAGCGGGAACTTGACAAGAAACCCGCAAAGTCAGATTGACGCCAGGGGTCCACTCGAGGATTCTCGAGTGGGGGGTCGCCTGCTTCTTTTCAAGGAGACTTGGATGGCTCGCGTTCCAGATTCCTGGGTAACGCGGATAGTGTCGGCAGGCTATTTCATAGAGTTTGCTTCTCAACCCCCAAATGTTTTTTGTCAATCTCGCGTTCCGTCGGAACCCGAGCTTGTTGTCGCTCTACAGCGAGAGGTCGAATCGCTACTACAAAAGGGTGTAGTGATACCGGTTCCGTCAGAGGACCGAGGAACAGGTTTTTATTCCAACCTTTTTATAGTTCCCAAAAAGGAGAACAAATTTCGCCCGATTCTGGATCTCAAGCGATTAAACCGGCATGTCCATACCCGGAAATTTCGCATGGAGTCGCTTCGTTCCGTTGTGGCAGCTCTGTCACAGAACGATTTTCTGGTGTCAATCGACATTCGCGACGCCTATTTGCATATTCCCATCGGAAAGGCTCATCAGCGCTTTCTTCGATTTGCCATAGGTCAGAATCATTACCAGTTTGTGGCTCTGCCGTTCGGCTTAGCCTCAGCGCCAAGGGTCTTTACAAAAGTTCTGGCGCCCCTCATGGCACTCCTTCGAAGACAGGGGATTACGATTCTCCCTTATCTGGACGATCTTTTGATCGTGTCTTCCTCGGAGGAGGAGGCATTGACGGCTCGGGATTTGTCTCTTCAGTTTCTGAAAGACTTCGGTTGGCTGGTCAATTGGGAGAAGTCGTCCCTGGAACCATCAAGGACAATTCTCTTTTTGGGAATGCATCTCGACACGTTTCGGTCGGTAGTTTCCTTACCACCAGACAAACAGTCATGTCTTCTTCGACATGTACAGATTATGACAGCCTCAACGGCAATGTCCCTACGGAAGTGTATGCGTCTTCTGGGACTGATGGTGGCGTCCATGGAGGCAATTCCTTTTGCCCAGTTCCACTCCAGGACTCTTCAAAGGTTCATCTTGAGTCGATGGAACCAGTCGCAATCGCTGGATTGCAGTGTCACCATTTCTCGCGCGGTGCGGGATTCTCTAGAATGGTGGTTACGTCCAGGGGCATTCTCCCTGGGGAAGTCTTTCCTCCCTCTGAAGTGGTCAGTCATAACCACCGATGCCAGCCTGACGGGCTGGGGGGGTGTTTGGACCAATCTCTGGATTCAGGGGGTATGGTCACCGGAAGAGTCTGTGCTTCCGATCAACATCCTGGAATTGAGGGCGATTTTTCTTTGCCTCCAACATTGGACGGTCCCTTTGAGCGGTCTGCCAGTCCGTGTGCAGACAGACAATGCGACGGCTGTCGCGTATATCAATCACCAAGGTGGGACAAGGAGTTCCAGTCTCATGGTAGAGGTGTCCCGAATTCTGATTTGGGCAGAGGCCAATGTACCAGCCATTTCGGCGATTCACATTCCAGGGGTCCAGAATATTACAGCGGACTTTCTCAGTCGCAGAAGGATGGATCCCGGGGAATGGAGCCTCCACCCGGAAGTCTTTGCACTACTGTGCTCTCGCTGGGGAACCCCCCAAGTGGATTTGATGGCTTCCAGGTCCAATGCCAAGTTACCGACATTCATGTCCAGGTACAAGGACCCGAAGGCGGTGGCGGTGGATGCTCTAGTGGCTCAGTGGGATCAGTTCAAGCTGATCTATGTATTCCCGCCGATATCCTTACTTCCTCTAGTGCTGCGTCGGATCAGACTAGAGAGAATTCCAGCTATTCTGATAGCTCCAGACTGGCCAAGAAGGGTGTGGTTCTCGACAATAATGTCGCTGTTGGCGGCACCTCCGTTTCCACTCCCTCTTCAACAGGACTTGTTGACTCAGGGGCCCATTTGTCATCCGGACTTGATGTCCCTGCGTTTGACGGCGTGGCTCTTGAGACCGAGATCTTGACCCGTAGAGGTTTTTCAGCCGAGGTCATTGCTACCCTTCGTGCTGCAAGATGTCCGGCTACTTCTAGGATTTACCACAAAATTTGGGAAACCTTCTTTTCGTGGTGTTTGGGGTCTTCTCGGAACCCGAGAAAGTTTTCCATTCCCAACCTGTTGGCTTTTCTGCAACATGGGCTAGACAAGGGTTTGGCAGTTAGCACTCTGAAAGGTCAGATTTCTGCTCTGTCCTTATTATTCCGGAGAACCATTGCTTCGAATAGAGACGTGATCTCTTTTTTCCGAGGTATCTCTCGTAAGTTTCCGCCGCGGAAGGCACCTGTGTCTCCTTGGCGGCTCAACCTTGTTTTGGAGGCTCTTCAGCATAAACCTTTTGAACCTATGGTTTCTGCTAGCCTTTCTTTACTTTCTTGGAAGGTGGCTTTCCTTGTTGCAGTCACTTCCTTGAGGAGAGTTTCTGAATTGGCAGCTCTTTCTTGCTCGCCTCCTTTTCTGGAGTTTTTTCCGGATCGTGTAGTGCTTCGCACTCGGGGTGATTTTTTGCCTAAAGTGGTGTCACAATTTCATGTTAACCAGGATATTGTGTTGCCCTCACTCTGTCCGGATCCGAAGAATACGAAAGAGCGAGATTTACACACATTGGATTTAGTGCGGGCCTTGAAGTTTTATCTATCTATTACTCAAGGTTTTCGTAAGACGGACTCCCTGTTTGTGGTTCCGGCAGGTCGTCGGCGTGGTCAACGAGCTTCCAAGGGTTCTATAGCTCGTTGGATCCGGTCAGCTATTTTGGAAGCTTACCGTCTTCGGGGTGAATCTTGCCCGATTAAGATTCGTGCCCATTCCACGAGAGCTGTGGCTTCATCGTGGGCTTTTCATCAAGGTGCTTCGGCAGTGCAGCTTTGCCGAGCGGCGACTTGGCGCTCTGTCCACACGTTTACAAGATTTTATAAAGTGGACGTCAGTGCTTCCGCTGATGCAGCCCTCGGACGTAGGGTCCTGCAGGCAGCTGTAGTTTAAAGTTCTGGATGAACTTGTGTTTAGCGCTGGTTGCGCTTTCTTGTTAAGGTTGTTGGGTTTCTGCCTTTTATTGGTTTTTTCCCACCCTTATTTTTGAACTGCTTTGGGACGTCCCATCAGTAATGAATTACTGTGGCTCTCTTCCTTCATCTGCAGCTGAAACACGGATTTTGGTAAAGACTTACCTGTAAAATCCTTTTCAGCGAAGGAAGGAAGAGAGACACAGCACCCTCCCACGGCAGAAGTGTGTTGATGTTTTCAGATGCAGCGCGACCTTTATCTGATAGCGATTATCTGGGCTGAGGTCAGCGCGCTAAGGCTCTGTTCCAGCATCGCCAGCTCATCGCAGTAGTCAGGTTCCGTGAGTAGTACCTGGAACTCTGTGGTTTTTGGCTTTCTTTGCATGCATAACCTGTATCCTTGTGTTTTTTCTCTGAAGTTCCTTCAGAAGGGGTTATGTTGCTCCGCTGGTGATCTTGGCTCTTTTCCTAAAAGCTTTGATACGACTGGAGCTGAGTAGGAGGAGCCCGAGCTGGAGGGGCCAGCCAGTCATCACTCTTTTGATCTGAGGTAACATCCTGATCTGGGGCTCCGCCTACCCATCAGTAATGAATTACTGTGTCTCTCTTCCTTCCTTCGCTGAAAAGGATTTTACAGGTAAGTCTTTACCAAAATCCGTGTTTTGCTGCCTTTAAGTTGTGATTAGAAGCCAGGCTGCTGTTGACTTGTGCAGTATGGCTAAAATGACGTGGAAAACTGATTATTACACCCATAAGATGAGCTTGTTGGACTTCCAAATCGAATATCTTGGGCATTAACAGAGAGTTGGGTCTCCTTTTTGGTGGTCTTATCTGAAATCTGTGTTTAACCCCTACAGCATGCTGTCTTCAGATTACATAGCAAAAACCTAATGACAGATTCCCTTTAAAAAAAAAAAAAAAAAGGTACAAATAGAATAATGAATTAAGTGTAAACAACAAAAAAAGGCGCAAAACAGATGCAAAGGCAACGATGAATCAATGCCATAGTACATGGAAGAATTAGCAGTAAAAGCATAATGCAAGATTATTTCCAGATGGCAAATTATTTTTTTTCCTAAACCTATACTGGGACTTTGGTCCTCAGACCTTTAAGCCGTAGAAGTCCATTCAGAACCCTTTACAAAAAGTATGTTGTTTGTTTTCTAGATAATGAAGGAAATTCAGGAACACAAAATAAAGATCTACGAATTTCCTGAGACAGATGATGAAGAAGAAAATAAGCTGGTGAAAAAAATAAAGGTTTGATACAGTTGTATATTCACATTTCCAGTAACTTAAATAGTCTGGATTTCAACAAAAATGAAGCAATACCTTTTTATAGCTCTCAAAAATAAAAACAAAATTGTAACTTGCTTTTTTCATGTAGGACCGTTTACCTCTTGCTGTGGTGGGAAGCAACACGATCATAGAAGTGAATGGCAAGAGAGTAAGAGGAAGGCAGTACCCATGGGGGGTTGCAGAAGGTGAGAAAATGAAGGGAAAAAAAGCACACAAAATAATGTCTTGTTTTTCAGCCTTCAGTCCAACAAGTTAAAAAAAAAATGTGTTATACAGAATGTACAAACATAGATTACACCCATCCCGGTGTTGAAAATGACAATAAACATTTTGAGTGTGAATAGCCTTGGAAACAAGACTCAATAATTCTGTAAAGGTCCCGGCTGACGAGTGTTATATACATTCATGCTGCATGAAAGAAGTCGACTGAACATTCAGTCTAAGGTGTCTATCCACTTTAGCCGCACACAACAACCCAGCAGAATGTAACTGGGGACAAGAGAAGTAAAGCAATCTACAAAGTGACACGGGTTACATAGATTTCAGCTCTGAAATGTTGTATTTTGGGCATATTAGCAGTTCCCCTTTACTGCTATCATATATGTATATGGTGCTGCTGAGAAACCATTGTGCCTGTGTAATGCTGTTCAGTAACGGGGGCATAGAAGTGGTTGTGCTCTTTATCATTTTTATAAAAAAATAAAATAATAACCTATCATATTATTTAACCTGCACGTGATAAGTCATAAAGCTGTGAAAATAGTTTTTTTTTTATTCTTCTCATCAAACAAATTATAAAAATGGTATCAAAGAAAGCTAGAGCTTACTCTGTAAAATCAAGTTCTTGGAAGGCAGAGATGTAAACTCAAAACACCCATCTCAGTTTAAAACTGGTTGTGGCTTTTATGTGGTTAAAAGCTGCCATTATCCAAGCACATTTAGGCTATGTGCACACGTTGCGGTTTTGCCGCGGTTTTTCGCGGCGGAAAAGCCGCGAAACAGCGGCAAAACCGCTTACACAATACAACTCATTAAGGCCTATGAGTTTCCGCAATGCTGTGCACATGCTGCGGGTTTTTCCGCGGCGGAATCGCATCGCGGGAGAATCCGCAGCATGCTCATTCTTTTTTGCGGAACCGCGGCGATTCCGCCGCCATAGGAATGCATTGAACCGCTTACTTTCTGCATGTGGCTGTGCCCACCATGCGGAAAGTAAGCGGTTCATGTGCGGATGGTACCCAGGGTCTGGAGGAGAGGAGACTGTCCTCCAGGGCCTGGGTACCATATCCATGTAAAAACAATAATTAAAATAAAAAATAATGATATTCTCACCTTCCGGCGGCCCCCGCAGCTTTCCCGCCTCTCAGCGACGCTCCCGGCCAATCGCGTTCCCAGGAGTGCATTGCGAGATCACCCCAGATGACGTAGCGGTCTCGCGAGATGCTACGTCATCGGGATGATTGCCGCAAAGGACTCCTGGGAACGGAACTTGTCGGGAGCGTCGCTGAGAGGTGGGAAAGCTGCGGGGGCCGCCGGAAGGTGAGAATATCATTATTTATTATTTTTTTTATTATTTTTACATTAGATCTTTTTACTATTGATGTGACATAGGCGGCATCAATAGTAAAAAGTTGGTCACACTTGTCAAACACTTGTTTGACTCGTGTGACCACCCTGTCAGATCGCTTGTAAAACGCTAGCGTTCTGCAAGCTAATTCCGCTTGCAAAACGCTAGTGTTTAGCGGGAATACGCATACATATAATATGCGTATTTCCCGCGGCAGGGAGGTGCGGAATTGCCGCGGAAATTTCCATGGCAATTCCGCAACGTGTGCACATAGCCTAAAACTGACTGGGTTCCTGAATGTCAGAATCCGTGAAGCGCCCTCTCTCCGACATGGCTATGTTCCACTTCTTTTTTTTTTTTTTTTTAAAGGTCGGTTTCGGCCTCTCAGGGTGTCGTCCTGCTGTCCACCTCAAACATGAAGGCTAGTGTACACTACGTAATCCGATTACTGCTTTTCTCTTTGGAGGGCAGAAAATGGTTTTGGTAGTCTGTGTTCCTCACATGGATATCCTGATAAACTGTGTGTACTTGGGTGATGATGCCCTGTACTTGGTACACATATCTAAGCATCTTCCACACAAGATTTAAAAACTGAAAAGCCAAAAGGCGACTTTATGGTAAAAGATTAATCCTAATGGAGAGCAGTTTAGACATTGAAATTACATCTGTGCTTTGTTTTTTTTTTGTATTTGTTTTGTTAGAGGTACACAGATCTGGAAGCACACGAGTTAATACATTTGTTGTTGGGTATGCGGAGTGTGTGGTTAGTAAGTGACACGGTCACCTCCAGGGCAGGACACACAAGCTGGATTGTGTACAGTAGTACAATTGTGCCTTTCAGGAGAACATCCCTCTCTGTTGGTGCAAGGATGATTCCTGACCCATGCAATGCCTGCATCTGCCTGATTAGTAGGCTTCATTGTCTCCCCTCCCTTGTAAACATACAGTGAAACAGGCACCCTTACATGACTTGTTTTGTGCTTTTTCTATACATTTTGTCTAAAACATCCTTAAAATCCCAGAATTGAAATAATGTTTTCTTGTCTTTTGGCTGTTACAATACACTTTCTCTGGTTGCACTGTTATTAATAGCATTATCCATATGCTCTGTAGCACGTAGACTGAGAGACTTGAACTCTTCTCATTGTTGCTTTGATGGCTTTTTTTAATGATTTTTTTTTTTTTTTTTATAGTTGAAAACAGTGAACACTGTGATTTCACTATACTGCGGAACATGCTGATACGGTAACTATATCTACTGTGATTTCTACTGATGCCATCAGAGGGTGTAGAAGGACAAACAAGTGCCAGAAAGGATATAGTGTATTTTGAGAAAGGTTGATAGGGTTAGATACAATCAGTGAACCTAATGGATACTAATTGAATGTTCTGTTTCTGCACATATAATGTGATGTGTAATTTAAACTTCAGTGAACATCATAGTAAATGATACAAGACGGATTCTATTGTCTATGCCAGTACTGTCAAGTTAAATATATTGCCAAAAATCTGTAGTCTAGACTTCTTGAATCGTTGATAATCTTTGTCCAGTTTGGCCTGATTCCTGTGGTGGTAGTGACTGTAAGGTCATTTGTGGTCACAAGAGTGCAGAATCCATAGAGACAATCCATGTAGAGAACAGGTGGCACAAGGATGGATAGAATCATTCTGACATCTGCATTTTCTGGATGCTCAGAAACACGAGGAGCTCCGTGCTGTTATTGAATGGCAGCTCAGTAATTGATTTTGGTTGTATCCTATTCTAGAACTCACATGCAGGATCTGAAGGATGTCACCAATAATGTACATTACGAGAACTACAGAAGCAGAAAACTAGCAGCTGTCACTTACAACGGCGTGGATAACAACAAGAACAAAGGACAGCTAACCAAGTAAGTGCCGGCCACAGGTCACATCACTGCCTTCTCTCTGCTGGTATCACCTCTCCATTTCTTATCATTCCATTTCCTTTTCCATCTTGTTACATCATTTGTCTGTTGTGTCCACAGTCATTCACCATTGTTACACGTATGACTACCATCTTTACACAGAAATATAGAGCCTTCTGTGAATT
>JARQOD010000006.1:126554911-126620512 GCA_033576555.1 Oophaga sylvatica
CTATATTGATAGCCCCAGATTGGCCAAGGAGGACGTGGTTCTCGACACTGGTGTCGCTTTTGGCAGCGCTTCCACTCCCTCTTCGCCCGGACCTGTTAACCCAAGGGCTCGTTTGTCACCCGGACCTGAAGTCTCTGCGTTTGACGGCGTGGCGCTTGAGACCGAAATCTTGACCCGTCAAGGTTTTTTAGCTGAAGTCATTGCCACTCTGCGAGCTGCCAGAGGTCCGGCTACTACTAGGATTTATCACAAGACTTGGGAAGCCTTCTTCTCGTGGTGTTCGGGTTCTTCTAGGAACCCGAGGATTTTTTCCATTCCCAATTTGTTGGCCTTTTTGCAGTACGGGCTGGACAAGGGTTTGGCAGTTAGCACTTTGAAAGGACAGGTTTCTGCTCTGTCCTTGCTGTTTCGGAAGACTATCGCCTAGCGTAGGGACGTACGTTCCTTTTTTCGCGGGGTAACCCGTCAATTTCCGCCGCGGAAGGCGCCTGTATCTCCTTGGCGGCTCAATCTTGTCTTGGAGGCTCTTCAACATGGACCTTTTGAGCCTATGGTCTCTGTTAATCTTTCCTTTCTCTCTTGGAAGGTTGCCTTCCTAGTGGCAGTCACTTCTTTGAGAAGGGTTTCTGAGTTGGCGGCTCTTTCTTGCTCGCCTCCTTTTCTGGAGTTTCTCCCAGATCGCGTAGTGCTTCGCACACGGGGCGACTTTCTACCTAAAGTGGTGTCACAGTTTCATGTTAACCAGGATATTGTGTTGCCTTCGCTCTGCCCGGAGCCAAGGAATGCGAAGGAACGGGCCTTGCACACATTGGATTTGGTGCGGGCTTTGAAGTTCTATTTGTCTATTACTCAAAGTTTTTGGAAGTCGGATTCTGTGTTTGTGATTCCAGCAGGTCGTCGACGTGGTCAACGAGCTTCCAAGGACTCTATAGCTCGTTGGATTCGGTCGGCCATTTTAGAGGCTTACCGACTTAAGGGCGAACCTTGCCCGATTAAGATTCGAGCTCACTCCACAAGGGCTGTGGGTTCATCGTGGGCTTTTCATCAAGGAGCCTCGGCAGCTCAGCTCTGCCGGGTGGCGACCTGGCGCTCTCGTCCACACATTTACAAAAATTTTATAAGGTGGACGTCAGTGCTTCCGCTGATGCGGCCTTAGGACGTAGGGTCCTGCAGGCGGCTGTAGTTTAAAGTTCTTGTGAACTTGTAGTTAGCGCTGGTTGCGCATTTATTTTGGTTGTTGGGTATCTGCCTCTTTTGGTTGTTTTTGCCCACCCTTATTTTTGGACTGCTTTGGGACGTCCCACTAGTAATGACTAGTGTGTCTCCCTTCCTTCATCTGCAGCTGAAACACGGATTTTGGTAAGAACTTACCTGTAAAATCCTTTTCAGCGAAGAAGGAAGGGAGACACACATCCCTCCCATGGCAGAAGTGTGTTGTTGTGTTTTCAGATGCGGCGTGACTCTTCTCTGATAGCGATTATTTGGGCTGAGGTCGGCGCGCTAAGGCTCTGTTCCAGCATTGCCAGCTCATCGCAGTGGTCAGGTTCAGTGAGTAGTACCTGGACTGTGTGGTTGTTTCGGCTATATGCATAACCTATCTTCTTGTTTTTTCTCTGAAGTCCTTCAGAAGGGGTTATGTTGCTACGCTGGTGATATTTGCTCTTCCTTAAGCTTGGGTACGACTGGAGAGCTGGAGTAGGAGGAGCCCTATAAGCTGGAGGGGCCGGTCAACACTTTTTTAATCTGAGGTGTGTTTATCCTATGTGGGCTCCGCCTACCCACTAGTAATGACTAGTGTGTCTCCCTTCCTTCTTCGCTGAAAAGGATTTTACAGGTAAGTTCTTACCAAAATCCGTGTTTCTCTGATGAATCCCCTTTTCGATTGTTTGGGACATCAGGAAAACGCCTCATTCGGAGAAGACAAGGTGAGCGCTACCACCAGTCTTGTCTCATGCCAACTGTTAAGCATCCTGAAACCATTCATGTGTGGGGTTGCTTCTCAGCCAAGGGAATCGACTCTCTCACAGTCTTGCCTAAAAACACAGCCATGAATAAAGAATGGTACCAGAATGTCCACCAAGAGAAACTTCTCCCAACCCTCCAAGAGCAGTTTGGCGATTCAACAATGCCTTTTCCAGCATGATGGAGCACCTTGCCATAAAGCAAAGGTGATAACTATATGGCTCAGGGAACAAAACATAGAGATTTTGGGTCCATGGCCTGGAAACTCCCCAGATCTTAATCCCATTGAAAACTTGTGATCAATCATCAAGAGACGGATGGACAAACAAAAACCTAAAAATTCTGACAAAATGAAAGCATTGATTGTGCAAGAATGGACTGCTATCAGTCAGGATTTGGTCCAGAAGTTGATTGAGAGCATGCCAGGGAGAATTGCAGAGGTCCTGAAGAAGAAGGGTCAACACTGCAAATATTGACTTGCTGCATTAACTCATTCTGTCAATATAAGCTTTTGTTACTCATATGTTTGCAATTATATTTCTGTCTGTGATAAAAACATCTGTCAAACACACATAAAAACCAGAGGGCAGCAGATCATGTAAAAATATAATATTTGTGTCATTCTCAAAACTTTTGGCCATGACTGTAGATGAGCCTGCACACAGAGAAACCGCTGATCAATACATCATACTGATGCCATTGTACCCAGAAATGTTACTCAAGGGCCAATTCTGAGAGTTCACCTGAAATGATAGCTACACCTTGTTATTTAGAAACTGTTTCTTGACAGGAAATGCTCTATAGCTGAACATTACTGTCTTTCAAGATGTCAGTGTAAATATCTATCCCAATGCCCAAACTAACTGCAGCGTAAGTAAAAATGTTACCCTCATGAACCTAGCCTTATTTACAGCCATCAGTGAGATTACAGCTTTCATTCTGCTAAAACGGGAGCACAGCCATGTCTGCTGCTTAACCTGAGTATTCGTTCGTATGCATGCAGAATATTAGCATGTTCACACTGACCATAAAACAGACAAAACCCAAGACCGAAACAAAATGAACATGTACCCTGCTGTAAATAAATAAGTATGCGCACTTAGTGCAGGTGAGGGTGGCCTCCCTTTCTTTGAACTGGACATAACATTTACAGATCCTCCCATTTTCTGGGTGTACATTTGGGACCCTGCTCGACCCTTATTCACATTGACCTCACTTTGACATATAGTAAGATTTTAATATTAGAGGTTAGGATCATCCTCATGGTACATACACCTTGACCCACCCTGGTGGAATAACTTTTCAGCTTTTTTTTTTTTTTTTTTTTTTTTTAGCCAACTGTTTATGAACTACCCCATGTTTTTTTTTTATATATATATATATATATATATATATGTATATATATATATATATATGCACACACACGCACAGGGGCTGGACAAAATAATGGAAACACCTGGAAACATCAACAAAAGTTAGTTTAATATGGTGTAAGTCCACCTTTTGTGGCGATTACAGCCTCAATTCTCCGAGGTATGGATTCATACAAGGTGTGAATTGTTTCCAAAGGAATTTTAGCACATTCTTCAGTTAAAACACCTTCCAGTTCTTTGAGCGACGATGGCGGTGGAATTCGACATCTAAAGGCCCCTTCACACGTAGCGATGCCCCAGCGATCACGATAACGATCCGACCAGGCAAAATTGCTGGTGCATCGTTACAGGATCGCTAATTAGCTTTCAAACAGTCCGATCTCCTCAACGACGCAAGACAGATCAGCGATTTGCATAACGACCTCGTCGGTCATTGAGTCCTTGTCACACTACTTTATTGTAACCGATTCCGACCTCGGTGGGCGTGCTTCAGCGTTTCCCTTTCAACGCCCCCCAGCACTGATTGGCCCCCCAACGCTACTTTCGGTACAATGAAAACTAAAAAGGGAACGCTACTTTCATTAAATTGGAAAACATACATTGCAGACAGAGCAGTCCTTTGATGAATAAAATGAATCCACGAATAACAGCGCAATAGCGATTCAGACAGGAACGCTGAAGCAACCGCGGTGTGAAATCCGTTAAAATATCAACGCTATAGCGACTCACACGGGAACGCAGAAGGCAAACCTGTTAATACCATCCACAGTGCACAGGAACAAAGAATGGAAGGAGGCGCTACAGCATTGTCACCCAATTTTCACACATTGGGAGCGCTGTACTCACCAATAGGGGCAGAGGGGGCGTGATCTGTAACATAGCTTTGTCACACCTGCGTCGCTGAGCTCTACGTCGCTAACGAGGTCGCTCGTCGTTTTTAAGCTTCAAACAGCGATTAGTGCTGGCCAGCGGGACGCCAACAATGGAAAAATAGACCAGCGCATTCGAGCACGATCAGCGATAGCCAGCGGGGGGCCGATCGCCGCTACATTTCACACGTAGCGAGATCGCTAGCGATAACGCTGTTGCGTCACAATATCGGTATCTCGATCTCGCTATGTGTGAAGACCCCTAACTTGAATTTCTAAAATCGACCATAAATGCTCAATTATGTTGAGGGCTGGGGATTGTGGGGGCCAGATGAGATGCTCAACTTCATTAGAATATTCCTCGTGCCATGCTTTAACGATTCTAGCTGTATGAATTGGTGCATTATCATCCTGAAAGATGGCGTTCCCCCTCCGGGAACAGTGCTTGAACCATAGGATGCATTTGGTCGCCCAAAATGCCTAAATAATTGTGGCTGTTAATTCTTCCATGAAGGGATATCATTGGCCCGGTGGATCTCCACGAAATAGCACCCCAGATCATCACAGAACCTCTGCCATGTTTTACGGTTGGGAGAAGGCAGTCTGGATGGAATGCTTCTTTCGGCTGTCTCCAAACGTACACGCAGCCAGAGGTCGGAAATAGGGTAAACGATGATTCGCCTGAGAATATCACATGTTTCCACTGCTCGAGGGACCAATTCTAGAGGTTTCTTCACCACTCTAAACGCTTGGAAACATTTTTCATTGAGAGCAGCGGTTTTCGAATTGCAGCTCTTCCGTGGAATCCAGATTTGTTCAGGTCCCCTGACGAACAGTTTTCGTGGAAACTGGGTTCTGTAGGTGTTCATTGAGCTCAGCAGTGATTTTCGGAGCCGTGGTCTTGCGATCCTCTTTCACAATTTGCTTTAGAGTCCGACGGTCTCTCTCAGTCAACTTCAACTTTCGGCCGGACCTGTGCTTTGCTGCGGACGTTTCCTTTTTCAAACGCAGTCATTACTTTGGAGACAGTACCTCTTGACACCCCAAGCATTCGGGCACTTTCGGTTACACTAGCGCCTGCCATACCAGCACCAACAATTTGGCCTCTTTGAAAATCCGAGAGGTCTGCCATTGGTATCAGGTTCTCATCAATGTTCTTACAATTATGCAAAACAAACAGTTAATTTACATTCACATATCACATAACACAAATAATCAACTACAAAACATTACCATATGTCACCGTTTGCATGTTTATAACATGTTCGAAGATTATGATGCCAAAACGTTAGGTGTTTCCATTATTTTGTCCAACCCCTGTATGTATGTATATATCTATATATATCTGCACTATTGCTTTTACTTACAGCAGCGTATATGCTCATTTTCTTTGTCTTGGGTTTTCACAGCCTTATCTAGAATGAGGGTCACCTTGTCATCTTGAATGGCTTCCAAGGGCTAAAGTAAATTTTACCTCATTAGCGGTTTATGGCATATCAAACTAGAACCTTAACTGTTTGAGAAGCAGATTCATCTGCCAGGACTCCAATATACTGGTGCTTCTCACAAAATTAGAGTATCATCAAAAAGTTAATTTATTTCAGTTCTTCAATACAAAAAGTGAAACTTGTGTATTATATAGAGTCATTACAATCACGAGTGATCTATTTCAAGTGTTTTTCTGTTAATGTTGACGATTATGGCTTACAGCCAATCTTACAGCCAATGAAAACCCAAAAGTCATTATCTCAGTAAATTAGAATAATTAACAAAAAACACCTGCAAAGGCTTCCTAAGCATTTAAAAAGGTCCCTTAGTCTGCTTCAGTAGGCTCCACAATCATGGGGAAGACTGCTGGCTTGACAGATGTCCAGAAGGTAGTCAGTGACACACTCCACAAGTAGGGTAAGCCACTAAAGGCCATTGCTAAAGAAGCTGGCTGTTCAGTGTTCTATCCAAGCATATTAATGGAAAGTTGAGTGAAAGGAAAAAGTGTAGTAGAAAAAGGTGCACAAGCAACAGGGATAACCGCAGCCTTGAAAGGATTAAGAAAAGACCATTCAAAATTTTGGGGGAGATTCACACGGTGTGGACTGCTGCTGGAGTCATTGCTTCCAGAGCCACCACACACAGACGTATCCAGGACATGGGCTACAAGTGTCACATTCCTTGTGTCAAGCCACTCATGACCAATAGACAACTCCAGAAGCGTCTTACCTGGGCCAAGGAGAAAAAGAGCTGGAGTGTTGCTCAGTGGTCCAAGGTGTTGTTTTCAGATGAAAGTAAATTTTGCATTTCATTTGGAAATCAAGGTCCCAGAGTCTGGAGGAAGAGTGGAGAGGCCACAATCCAAGCTGGTTGAGGTCTAGTGTGAAGTTTCCACAATCAATGATGGTTTGGGGAGCCATGTCCTCTGCTGGTGTAGACCCACTGTGTTTTATCAAGACCAAAGTCAGCGCAGCCGTCTACCAGGAAATTTTAGTGCATTTCATGTTTCCCTCTGCCGACCAGCTTTTTAGAGATGGAAATTTCACTCTCCAGCAGGACTTGGCACCTGTCCACACTGCCAAAAGTACCAATACCTGGTTTAAAAACAACAGTATCACTATGCTTGATTGGCCAGCAAACTCGCCTGTCCTTAACCCCATAGAGCAGAGGTCTCAAACTGCATTCCTCAAGGGCCGCAAACAGGTCATGTTTTCAGGATTTCCTTGTATTGCACAGGTGATAATTTAATCACCTGCACTGACAATGATTCCAGCACCTAGTGCAATGCTAAGGAAATCTTGAAAGCGAGCACGGTTTGTGGCCCTCAAGGAATGCAGTTTGAGACCCCTGCCATAGAGAATCTATAGGGTATTGTCAAGAGGAAGATGAGACACCACACCGAACAATGCAGAGGAGTTGAAGGTTGCTATCAAAGCAACCTGGACTTCCATAACACCTCAGCAGTGCCACAGGCTGATCGCCTCCATGCCATGCCGCATTGATGCAAAAGGAGCCCCGACCAAGTATTTAGTGCATTTACTGAACATACATTTTCAGTAGGCCAATGTTTTGGATTTTAAAATTATTTTTCAAGTTGGTGTTATAAAGTATTCTAATTTACTGAGATAATGACTTTTAGGTTTTCATTGGCTGTAAGCCATAATCATCAACATTAACAGAAACAAGCAATTGAAATAGATCACTCTGTTTGTGATGACTATATATAATGAGTTTAACTTTTTGTATTGAAGAACTGAAATAAATTAACTTTTTGATGATATTCTAATTTTGTGAGAGGCACCTGTATATGTCAAACTCAAATACACAGAGATCCAAAATTAAAAGCTTGGACAAAGTCTCGGACCAACCTTGATCTTTAAAAAAAAAAATTGTCCACAATTGAAGTTTTACCTTATCGTTAAATAAAACTATTAACTTTTTCCTATGGAAACAAACTTAATCTTTTCCTGACAGAGCCTGTTTTCACCTCAAAGACCAAGCCGATTTTTTTCAATTCTGACCAGTGTCACTTTATTAGAGAATAACTTTGGAATGCGTCAACGGATCCCACTGATTCTGAGATTGATTTTTTCATGCAAATTCTACTTCACGTTAGTGGTAAATTTAGGATGATTTCTTTTGCGTTTATTTGTGAAAATATCAGAAATTTGATGACCATTTTTTGCCTTTTTAAAACTTCAATTTTTATTCCCCTAAGCTAGTGTTATGTCACACAAAATAGTTAACATTTACCACATGTCTACATTACTTCTGATGTGGGGGCCCTGCTGACATTTTGTGAAAGGCCAGAGCCCCTGCAGTTCCATGGTTTCCTATGCTGTGAACTCCGGAAAAATGGCAGCCCGGGGGGGCGCACGCGCAGATGGAGATCTCGGCACCAAGATCTCGGGAGATGAGATCTCAGGCCAATGCCATCAGTAGGTTTTGCAACAATAAGCTTGCGAAGGTCTTGAGGCAGCTCACTTGTTTTACCCATCATGAGATGTTTCTTTTATAGCAGTTTGGTAATGAGACACCTTTTTAGAGGCCATCAGTTGAACCAGCTGATATTTGTCATTAAGTAGCAAAATTGCTTCCTAATTACTGATGGATTTCAGCTGGTGTAATGACTTTCCATGGCATTTTGCACCCTTATTTCTGCATGTGTTCAATACTTTATCAGTGTCATTTCTCAATATTACACATAATTTATGGACATGTATGGTTTGATTTATTTGCCTGTGTGGATTGGATGGGTTGTTAACAATATCTGGTGAGAATTTCATGTCCATAGCACCTTTAGAAATATATTTACTTAGGAAATCAGTGATGTGTTCAATACTTATTTCACTTGTTCTATGTGGGACCAGACAAGACAGGTTATCCTTTGCTCCCCATGTCCATAAATAAACCGTAAGCACTGTTGACCCATTCTTGCTTTCTTGGACTACTTAAGTAGGTACTAACCACTACATTCCAGGTGCACCCCATAAAAATGCCGTTTAGGAGATATTCTGATCCAATCATCTGGCCATCAAACTTTAGAGATTGCAATACTAACCCCTTCACCCTCGAGGGTTTGCACGGTATTGACCAGGCTAGTTTTTACAATTCTGACCAGTCCCATGTTTTTTTTAGGGGCCACCTCACATTTGAAGTCACTTTGAGGGGTCTATATGGCAGAAAATACCCAAAAGTGACACCACTCTAAAAACTGCACCCCTCAAGGTACTCAAAACCATATTCAAGAAGTTTATTAACACTTCAGGTGCTTCACAGGAGCGTGGAAGGAAAAAATGAACATTTAACTTTAGTCACAAAAAGTATCTTTTCCAAACATTTTTTTTATTTTCTCAAGGGTAAAAGGAGAAAATTGACAGATAATGTTGTTGTGCAATTTCTCCTGAGTACGCCAATACTCCATATGTGGGGGAAAACTACTGTTTGGGCGAAGGGAAGGGAAGGAGCACCGTTTGACTTTTTGAAACCAAAATTGGCTGGAATTGAGATCAGACGCCATGTCGCGTTTGGAGATCCCCTGATGTGCCTAAACAGTGTAAATCCCTCACAAGTGACACCATTTTGGAAACTAGACCCCCTAAGGAACTTATCTAGATGTGTGGTGAGCACTTTGAACCCCAAGTGCTTCACACAAGTTTATAACGTAGAGCCGTGAAAAAAAATCATATTTTTTCCACAAACATGATCTTTTAGTCCTCAATTTTTTATTTTCCCAAGGGTAAGAGGAGAAATTGGACCCCAAAAGTTGTCCAATTTGTCCTTAGTCGGCTGATACCCCATATGTGGGGGGGACCACTGTTTGGGCGCACGGCAGAGCTCAGAAGGGAAAGTGCGCCATTTGACATTTTCAAACCAAAATTGGCTGGAATTGAGATTGGATGCCATGTTTCGTTTGGAGAGCCCCTGATGTGCCTAAACAGTGGAAACCCCCCAAATCTAACTCAAACTCTAATCCCAACACATCCCTAATCCCAACCATAACCCTCACCACAAACCTAACCCTAACACAACCCTAACCACAAACCTAACCCTAACACACGCCTAACCCTAATCCCAACCCTAACCATAATCCAAACCCTAACCCCAACCCTAAGTTTAGCCCCGACCCTAACCCAAATGGAAAAATGGAAATAAATACATTTATTTTATTATTTTTCCCTAACTAAGGGGGTGATAAAGGGGGGTTTGATTTACTATTTATAGCGGGTTCTTATGTTTGGCAGCTGTTACACACTAAAAGACGCTTTTTATTGCAAAAAAGTTTTTGCATCACCACAATTTTTCCATATTTTGGCAAACAGAGTCATGTGAGGTCTTGTTTTTTGCGGGACAAGTTGACGTTTTTATTGGTACCATTTTCGGGAGCATGACATTTTTTGATCGCTCTTTATTCCGATTTTTGGGAGGCAGAATGAACAAAAACCCGCAATTCATGAATTTCTTTTGGGAGTGGAGGGGGCGTTTATACCATTCTGCGTGTGGTAAAATTGATAAGGCAGTTTTATTCTTCGGGTCAGTACGATTACAGTGATACCTCATTTATTTCATTTTTTATGGTTTTTTATGTTTTGGTGCATAAAAATACAATAAAAAGTTTTATAGAAAAAAAATTATTTTTCCATCGCTTTATTATGAGAGAACTTTATTTTTTTGCTGATGACACTGTATGGCGGCTCGTTTTTTGTGGGGCAAGATGACTTATGTATACAGCACCAACATATTCTGTAGCACTTTATAATTCATTGGCGACATATACAGACCACATCAGATGTTAGAGTAACACGTTCAACATTTAAAAGAGTTGTGGGGGCCCTGCTTTGCATGCTTACAATTTATGTTAAAGTCACTGTTCCCTTATGCTTATTTTTTTTCTGCTACTCCTAATAGTGGTATTCAAGAAGTATCGTTTCTCCTTGCGGAGATTGACATACTAAGCATGCCGAGATGAGACTTAAAGCCGCAATGCTTCTCTGGGAAATATGCAAATTGTCTCCTCAGAGAGGAAGAGGACTAGAACTCTAGTGCCACCTATTGGAAGTAGCAATCCTAAAAGTCAATGTCGGCCCTTTAATGAACCTTGTTACATGACTTAGGATAAAAGCCAAATCAGAATCTCAGTTTGCAGACAATGTGTTTCAGGGTGCTGCCCCTCGTCAGTGCAAAGTGTGAGATCTGGTTTGGCTGTGTGAGAGGCGTTTGACCGATATCCAAGAAGTATCGTTTCTCCTTGCGGAGATGGACATGCTAAGCATGCCGAGATGAGCGACATTGACTTTTAGGATTGCTACTTCCAATAGGTAGCACTAGAGTTCTAGTCCTCTTGCTCTCTGAAGAGACAATTTTCCTGATAGTGGCTGACAGGTATATCTACCACTCAAAAAACTTTAATTACCATACTTTTTTTTTTTTTTTTAAGAACTTGAATTTCTACAATACGCCATTAGGGGGCAGCAAAGGAAAGTAGAATGTTTCAGTTAATTTTGTAGCTGCATGTTGAATATTCACATTTGAGCAAAGCAGTTGAGATATACTTAGTTTTTTCTTTAAATGACTGCAAACATATGCCTATTGATTTCTTTAAAAATATATATATGTTCCTAACACTAAATATATTGTCAATGCAGGTTGCAGCTCTACATTCCAGCTTCATATTGAAGCTTTCATTATTCCAATTGTTTTATGTTTAATAAAGGAGAATGTATTTTGAGGTTTTCTAACAACCATATATTATTTAATTATACAAGTGCTTCTCACAAAATTAGAATATCATCAAAAAGTTAATTTATTTCAGTTATTCAATACAAAAAGTGAAACTCATTATATAGTCATTGCAAACAGAGTGATCTATTTCAAGTGTTTAGTTCTATTAATGGTGATGATTATGGCTTACAGTCAATGAAAACCCAAAAGTCATTATCAGTAAATTAGAATAATTAACAAAAAACACCTGCAAAGGCTTCCTAAGCGTATATAATGGTCCCTTAGTCTGTTACAGTAGGCTCCACAATCATGGGGAAGACTGTTGACTTAACAGATGTCCAGAAGGCAGTCATTGATACACTCGACAAGGAGGGTAAGCTGCAAAAGGTAATTTCTAAAGAAGCTGGCTGTTCACAGAGTGCTGTATCCAAGCATATTAATGAAAAGTTGAGTGGAAGGAAAAAGTGTGGTAGAAAAAGGTGCACAAGCAACAGGGATAACTGCAGCCTTGAAAGGATTGTTCAGAAAAGGCCATTCAAAAATTTAGGAGAGATTTACAAGGAGTGGACTTCTGCTGGAGTCATTGCTTCCAGAGCCACCACACACAGACGTATACAGGACATGGGCTAATAGTGTCACATTCCTTGTATCAAGCCACTCATGACCATTAGACAACCCTAGAAGCATCTTACCTGGGCCAAGGAGAAAAAGAGCTGGACTGTTGCTCAGTGGTCCAAGGTGTTGTTTTCAGATGAAAGTAAATTTTGCATTTCCCTTGGAAATCAAGGTTCCAGAGTCTGGAGGAAGAGTGGAGAGTAGTGATGAGTGAGTATGCTCGTTACTCGAGTTTTCCCGAGCACGCTCGGGTGATTTCCGAGTATTTGGAAGTGCTCGGAGATTGTTTGTTTCCTCAGCTGCATGAGCACTCCCAAATACTCGGAGACCACCCGAGCGTGCGCGGGGAAACCCGAGCAACGAGTATACTCTCATCACTATTGGAGAGGCAGGCAATCCAAGCTGCTTGAAGTCTAGTGTGAGCTTTCCATAATCAGTGATGGTTTGCGGAGCCATGTCATCTGCTGGTGTAGGTCCACTGTGTTTTATCAAGACCAAAGTCAGCTCAGCCGTCTACCAGGAAATTTTAGAGCACTTCATGCTTCCCTCTGCTGACAAGCTTTTTAGAGATGGAAATTTCATTCTCCAGCAGGACTTGGAACCTGTCCACACTGCCTAAAGTACCAATACCTGGTTTACAAACAACAGTATCACTGTACTTGATTGACCAGCCAATTCGCCTGACTTTAACCGGGTATTGTCAAGAGGAAGATGTCATCACTAATAATGACACCTTGCTCTGCTCTCACTGCAGAGGGATTACAAGATGCTGTGACAAAAATGTGACTCCTCTCTGGACAGGCCAGTGTGGGGGAGATGCAGTATAGCAGAAATGGCAGTATGAAGAGGGCTAATAGAAGAGTTAGTAATGTGACACAGCTAAACTCAGCTGCACTTTCTAGTCATGCAGGAAGTTGGACTAGGAAATCATAGCTGTATCCTTACATTTCACACAGTGAGAAACCAAAGCTATTTTGGGGCATGTTCTTTTTCTGATGTGTTGCTGCCTGCTCATGATTGGTCAACACACATAAAGAGAGAAGTACACACCTCAATAGCAACTGTCTAATAACTTCTTCTTGGACTAAACAAAATCTAGCTCATTAGGTCCCAAATTGCTAATAACTCCACAAGAGAAAGACAAAATTAAGAAAATGAAAAACGTTTTAATCTGTTCTGCAGCTACTGTTACACCCGGAGTGTAATTCAACATAAAAAAAATTGGTGTAAGGTCCACTTTAAATGCTCCTTCTGAAAAAGTTATTGTAGGTCCAGTTTCCTACTGCAGCCATTTTTATCAAACGAACTCTCTCAGAATATTTGTCTTTCAACCAGTGTCATTGAACATTTATAGTCAGAATAACTGACTGTAATAGTAAATATGGACTGAAATATCTATGGCTGTGTCAGCAGAACGATCCTTACCAATGCAATGTGCATTACCACCTTAAGGCTAAGTGCACACCTTCAGGAATGTTTGCAGAAAATTCCTGAGCAAAAACGGACTTTTTCAGCGGTAAAAACGCATGCGTTTTTCTCGCGTTTTTGACTCGTCTTTTGCACGTTTTTACTGTGGATTTTGCGCGTTTTTACCGCGAATTTTTCCTGAACATTTTAGCTCAATAATATAGCGGGAAAAACGCTAGTTTTCCGCGAAATAAATGAACATGCTGCTTTTTTTCCACTATGCGTTTTTTTCGTGGAAAAAACGCACCATGTGCACAAAAATAGCAGAATTCATTCATAATAGGATGCTGAATTCATGCGTTTTTTTAAGCGTTTTTTTGCCGCGAAAAAAACGCAAATAATCCTGAACGTGTGCACTTAAAGGTTTTTTTTCCACTAGATTTTCACTAAAATTTAATTGCCCACGTGTCTGTAATATAGTAAAAAAACAAAACCTGCACCCATCTCCTTGAAGTACGTGGTTCCTGTGCTCTGGCAGCTGTTCACCTTGTTGAATGGCTGTCATCAACATCCTTTGGGGGAAGGGGTTGACATGTTGGCTGCGGCAAATAGCGGGTGCCGAGTGGCTGCAACTTTCTCATTCTGAATTAGCTTTCCTTAAAGGGAATCTGTTCAACTACCCTTCTGCTCCAAAACCACATATATGGCCAGGCAGTTCCAAGTAATTAGCGATTTAATTCATATGCAAATGAGGCATTCCACGTTTTGTGCATCACAAAGTACTTAACAAGCCTCTGCTTCCCCAGGTTGTTTCCCTGCCAGCACCAGTCTCTTCTGCTTCATTGATAGTGATATGGAAATTTAATTAGGATAAAAATATCCTGTGTTTGCTGCTTGCCATGTCCAAATCTCTATATAATGTCTTTTTGAGCGCTCAGAACGAAATGAGGACTGTCCACACGAAAGTGTCAGTATAACAGTTCGTCAAAGACATACATTTATTATTCATTCAAGGTTTTATACGTTTACAAAAAGGGGCTGGTTAGTCAATTAACATACAATTAAAAGCTGCTAGATTATTGGCTGTTCTAGTGTAAATATGATAATTATGATAATCATGATTAAAAGAGCTGAAGTTGCAGAATTATTGTTTATATTCTTGTGACCTAGTTGCCTTGCATAACTATAATGTAAACAACAGATATCTAATAGGACATTTTGTACTTCATGCATTTGTTCCTTTACGAAGGCCTCTTATGAAGGCCAGATTTCTTTAAAACTACTGATTATAGCTGGCCTAGAAATATGTGAGCACAGGGTTTTTTAGCAAGTGAGATCTATCTAACTGTGAACTGTGAATACATATATGTGAATATACTTTGAATATATGGAATACATATATATTTCCATGACAGTCCCCCCTTAGATACCACTTGCCCTAAAAACCTGCTCCTGGCCCAAAGCGCTGCAACTCTTTTATGCTGCCGGTGAGTTGAGACACCCCTAGTACATGCCTCCCCCACCGAATACAGACTTTTCGCAAATGGGCGGTCAGGAGGACTGTCCCTGTCGGGGGTTTATGTGTTTGCAATCATAGTCTCCTTATTTGATAGGATGATTCATCAAGGATGTGTATTCTCAGTCTGGAGGTAGTTCGGAGATCTGGTCAAGCCAGGCAGTTCCATCCGGACTGGTGCGAGGTCCAAGATGGTGAGTGGCATCAAATTGGTTGTCTCCTGAACAGTTTTTTCCATTATCCTGCGGATACAAGGAATAACACAGCAACCAGTAATTAATGCAAAAATGAGAACCCCCATAATGGCTGTCCCAACCTGTGCCAACATTTTCTGCCACCCACTCATCCACCCAAAGTATCGATCCCATGGGTCAGTGACACCTGAGTTCTGTTTCAGTTCCTCTGATAACTCAGTAAGTTTCTGTATTGCCATTGTGACTTTACCATTTGGGCCAGTGTTGTCTGGGATGTAGGTGCAACAGGTGTCTTTGATCATTTTGTAAACACCTCCTTTCTCAGCTAGAATCATATCCAAAGCCATTCTATTCTGGAATGCCATAATGGAAGTGGGGCCTAACTGTGCTGCCAAACCTTTTACAGCATCTATGGTGAAGTTAACAAATCTCTGCTGGTTATAATAGATGTAATTTATCCAATCAACATTTTTGTTTATAGTGACTCAAATCCTGCTTTAACTTGGTCTCTGGCCTTGAACTCATCAGGTAGGTCATCTGGTCATCTGTCTGGTCAGTCAGAGCATCCACGACATCCTTCATGGCTTAGGTGTCTCTCCTGGTATGGGAGCTTCCTTGCAATGCGATACGTGGATTCAAACAGGCTTTCCCTCTAGTTACACAGAGGTTGATGTCATCTGGGGCTCTTGGACAGGATCATCAAATCTGGCAGTGAGGAGACAAACTCGAGAATGGACATTAGTTTTTGACCAATTCAATTACATAAGTGTTATGATTTGGTAGCTGAGGAGAGCAGGCAAAAAAAGTAATACACCAGAGAGGTTGGAATCTATGGGATTGCAGTACCCTGACTAACCACCACAACTAAAGGCAGCCGTGGAGCGTTCCTACGTTGGTCCTAGACGCCTCGTCACAGCCTGAGAAGCTAACTACACCTAAAGATAGAAAAAGGAAAGCTATCTGCCCCGGAGCAGATCCCCAAAGAACATAGGAAGCCCCCAAACATGTAATGGCGGTTAGACAAGAGGAAATACAGACACAGACAGAAAATAGTATGAGCAAACGTTGGGGCCCAAACTTCCTAAATAGAAAGGATAGGAAGGACACTTACTGCAACCCCAAAAAACCCTGAAAAGTACCAACTCTACTAATTACAAAAACACCTAAAATCACACGACCTCTACCACCTAAATTAGTTCTCTGGTGTAACAAAAACTAAACAGCAACCACTGAAAAAACTGGAAAAGACAAATGAACAAACAGAGAGGAGCATAAGCCCCCCGAAGGGGACCCGGCAGACCCCCACAGAAGTGCAGGACAAAATGCAGGCACCAAAAATCTAAAAGAAGAAAATGTCTTATCTGTTAGCAGAAGATGCAGGCACGAAACAGCTTTTTCTGGGTCTCTGGGAGTGTGCCTTACGCTAAACAGTGCAATTAGGAGTGTGTCATGCCATGGTTTGCGTGTCTCTTGGGCAATTTTTTCAGCATTCTATTCTTAAGTGTTTCATTCAGTTTTTTCTACCTTCCTGCTGCTCTGGGGGTGGTAAGGAGTGTGTAGGCCTAAATCTGACCCTACTGCTAATCGGGTCTTGTGTGTCAGATTTGCTGTGAATGCGAGTCCCTGATCACTTTCTATCATTTCTGGAACCCCGTATCTGCACACTATTTTCCGAAAGTAGCTTCGTTGCAGTAGTCTTTGCTGACTTGGAAGGCTTCTGTTCATCTTGAAAATTCTTCTTTTGACCACAATGGCGTATTTGAATCCTTCACTTGGCGATATCTGGATGTGGTCTATCTGGATCCTTTGAAGCTGGTAGAGTGGTCTTTCCAGATGAGGTGAGGGGGTCTTTCTTCCATACGTCCAGGCTTGCATTTGCCGCAGGTCAGACAGCTGCTGGTGAATTTGGCTGTTAGGGTGGAGATCCCTGAAGCGAAACAGTAAGCACCAATCAGATCATTCATCTGTGTCTTTGATATGTGGATGTGGGTTCATGTACCCATTGGACCACCATAGGGTGCATACTTTGTGGTAGGCAGAGTTTGAAGTCTATTATTGATAGCCTTCCTTCTTCACGTGTTGCTTTTTTCGCATTCAGCTCTTTTCCTTTTGGAGCTTGGTCTTGTAACTTCTTGAGCAGATCCCAGGACGTCTTTTTGTCAGGTTTCTTGTCTTCAGTCGTCATGTAGTAGCCGTCCGGCTCTACGACCTCTCCCACTTCTCCATGTTGTCTTCCTTTGGCTGCTTCTTTGGCTGCCATGTCCGCCATGTTATTGCCTCATGCCTCTTCTGTTTTCAGTTTTCCATGCACTTTGATTTTTCAAA
This sequence comes from Oophaga sylvatica, assembly GCA_033576555.1. NCBI lineage: Eukaryota > Metazoa > Chordata > Amphibia > Anura > Dendrobatidae > Oophaga > Oophaga sylvatica. The sequence goes on from JARQOD010000006.1 coordinate 126,572,382, forward strand.
TTGCCACCATTTTGGAAGTTGGAGTATACCCAGTAGGTCCCTGAAGGCTCCATGATGCTTCACGGTTGTCCCGTTTGCTGTGATGAAGTCCCTTGTAGCCCAGATGGGTCCAAAGTCGTGTGCTATGCCATGCGAGTACCTGTAGTCCGTGTAGATGTTTGCAGTCTTGCCTTCTGCCATCTGGCAGGCCTTCGTCAGCTCTATCAATTCTGCTTCCTGGGCTGACAGGCTAGGTGACAGACTTCTGGACCACAGGATTTCTTGATTGCTGGTCACTGCACTTCCTGTGTTGAAACTTCTTCATCATCTGCAAATCTGGAGCCATCCAAGTATCCCCCCTTGGGAGTGGGAGTAGAGTGGCCGGGCTGAGGACTGTAGGTCTGGAGACAGTGACATTATGAGACAAAGGCAATAGAGGCGCCACAAAGATGCCTGGCGGTGGGGAGATTACTGTTGGTTGAGCTTGATTGAAGATTGCCAAGATGTCATGCGGAGTGAGAGTTTCCAGTGGCTGTCCAAGAGTGATGTCAGCAACCTTGTCCAGGAGGGTGTGTGCTGCGGATACTGCCATCAGGCAGGAGGGTGCTCTTCTTGCAACTGGATCCAAGCGGGCTGAGAGGCAGCCTAAAAGTCTCTGTTTTCCCCCGTGAATCCGTGCCAGGACTCCAGTAGCATGACCTTCTTTCTTCCATCAGGTAGACGGAAAGACTTTTCATAGTCAGGTAGGCCTGGTATTGGCGCTGAGACTGTGGAGTTCTTCCAATCTCCTGAATGGGTTGAAGGCTGCGTCTGATAGAGGGAGCGGGGTTGCGTTGATGCAAGCGCACAGAGGCTGCATTAGGACTGAGGCATCAGGGATCCAGGTTCTGCAATACGACACTAGACCAGGGAAGGCCTGTAGCATTCTTGGAGTTGTTGGGGGAGCCATCTTCTCCACAGTGGTCTTCCAGTCTTTTGACATGTGTTTCGTCTTGTGGGCAATACAGTGTCCCAGGGATGTAACTTGCTTCTGGCATCACTGGACTTTGTTCTTCCAGACCTTGCGTTGCTGTTCTTCCAGGTAGAGTAGGAGAGATAAGGAATAGGCTGTGCAGGTGTCGATGTCAACCACACAAAAGAGAAAGTCATCCACGTGTTGTAGAAGAGTGACTCTTGCATATTCTGCAATCCAGTTGACGAAGATGGAGGACATTGTCTTGGTGAAACTTAAAGGGCTTGTTTTGAGCACCTTGAGGCAACATTGTCCATATGCACTGCACTGGTGCGTGAAAGCAGGCCTCCAGGTGGAGGGGAAACACTGAAGAAGGTACTGGCCAGGTTGATCACCGTGAATACCGTTGCGGTGACTGGGACTCTTGAGAGCAGAGTGTGATGGTTCAGCACTGTTGGGGTTTCAAATACCGTAGCCTCTTTCGCGGCCTCCAGGCCTTGCACCATTCTGAACTCAGTGGGGTTTACAGTCTTTTTCTTCACTGTGGAAAGCTGGGATTGATTCCGATGGGCGAGGCAGCCCAGTTTGGCCTTGTCCTTCAGTATGCGGCAGGGGACTCCCATCTGCTGGTGCAGAGCTGGCGGGAAAACAAGCCGTCTACTAGGGTCCACATCATGAGAGATGACGACCAGCTGGCTTTCTTGTTCTCCACCAAGACAGTTACTGTGTTAGCACCTGTTCTGGTCACAGGGGGTCTTCTTGTTGGGACGTCTCCTTAAACGGCTGCTTTTTTCTCAGCACGGGCCATCAGTAGTTTCTTTTTCTCCAGCTCGGTCTCAGGTCAGTATTTGTGCACAAGTTTGAAGAGCTGAGTGGCCTTTTTCCGGTCTAGGGCCTGGGTGAACTGGTTGATTGCAGGGGGCACCTCCTGGTGCTTGCAAAAGATGAACCTCTGGCATTAGAGCTGGATGAGGTGTTGCCATTCCATGAAGCGAGTAGAGTCCTTCTTGAGTTGAATATCCTGGCCAATGTCAAAGTTCTCAGGCCGTCTTCTTAGGCGAGCTCACTTAGACTTTCAGTTGGTCAGAGACATCTTGACCCTGGGTGATGGAGTGGTTTTTCTGGTACTATGTCCAGCACCTCCTGTGATAGGTCTGCAGTGTGGTTGTTTGAGGTTCCTGTTTCTTCTTGGGTCAGGGGTGAAGAAAGTGTCATGGTCCCATCTTCCTGGAACACTCTGGTCGCTTTCAGCTTCTGCAGTAGGTCCACTCCCAATAGGTTGAGGGTGCAGTTTTTTTACACAACAAACTGGGACATGATGGAGTGTTCTGGCTGAGTCCACACGCTCAGGGGCTTCATAATCTGGAAATATCTGACTTGACCATCAATTCCCATGCAGGAAGCAGAAGATTCTGATAGGTAGGTGAGGTTGCGGAGTTCCACAAGAAAAGATATGACTACGCCATCCACTCTCAGGATATTGGTCCCACTGGTGGGGTTCCTTGTGGACTTGGTGTACTCTTGTCCTATGGACGGGGTTCTTCACTGCTTTCTGTGTTTCTTCCTTGGCTTGCTTCTCTAGACAAAGTGGTGGGTCGTAGGGGTTCTCTGCAGCGGTTCCGGTAATGGCCAAGCTTGCCACAGTTGTAACACTTGACATTCCTTCTGTCCCGGCGGGACTCAATCCTTTTTGCTACTGTGAGCAGGGTGTCCATGGCTATTGACGTGTACTCAGGCCTGGCTGCTACCAGTGGTTTCCTGATTGGTTCTCTCAGTCCATGCACAAAAGCCTGTGCCAACATCCGTCTGTGTGTCTGATCATGGGTAATGAGGCCCAAATCTTGAAACACTTGCATTACTCTGTCATGGAACTTCTCCACAGACTCTGTCTTGTCTTGACTCGTGACATGTAGGCTGAGAGTTTGTCCTGTCAGTCTGCTTTTGGCCCATTCTCTGAGTTGCTCAATTAGCTTTGGTCCTGTCTCCCAGGCATACGCATCTAACTCTGTTGGAAGCTTGAAGTGTTCTCTCATAATTGACCAGAATGCATCACCTGCTTTTATTTCCATTTCGGTCCAGAGATCAATCCAGGCTGCTGTATACGTTTGCTGGATCTGCTGCATTTTTTGGCAAAATAGCATGGGATGTATCCCTGGGTCTGGCAGCATACTGATCACCTGGCTTGGGATGAAGGGCTCATAGGATGGTGCCTCTACCTGTCCCTGCTCTATTGGTGCTTGTGTGTTTTCTTCCCTAGTATTGGGCAGCATGTGTGACGTTGCATCTTCATCTTCATCAGATAAGAAGTGACATGGTGTACTTGGTGCATACACTGGGTGAGATTTGGGCTTTAAAGTTGTCTTGCTGCATGGGGATTTCCCACTTCCTTGCTGAGGCTGCGGTGGATCAGTGTCATGGTTCCATGCTAGCAGCCCTGTAGCTATACCACTCCACTGCGAAGCCCTAGCAGTGGACTGTTGTGTCTGGGGGCTACATGTAGCGTTTTGTGTAGGGAGATCTGTACTTTCTTCTCCTGATATAATGACTGGCAATGTTTGTACTGTGCTTGGGATAGACAAGGTGCCCTGTGCTGGAGACACTGAATACAGGGACACCACATTGCTTGGATTGGGCGTTGACCCAGTTGGTAACGAAGCAGGAAAAAAAGGAAAAGAAGGGAGGTGTGCCTGAGAGGAGGAGGAAGGAGGAGAAAGATCTTCCCCGCTTCGTGCAGCCTGGGAGGGCATGGCTGGAGCTATGATGCCGTCTCCCAGTAGGGAGAGGTGGGAGGCACCGCGTGTTGCACAAGTGTCCCTGTACCATGGATTCTGTTGAGAACAGACTGAACATGTCCAATATTTCCCTTCACCATATGGGGGTGGTGATGGCTTAGCATCTTTCCCTATCTTGTACACATAAAAATCATATCCTGGCTTGTTCACATATCTTTCTGAACTTCCTAAACGATGCAAGTTTACTGCCACTTTGTACCATGCATTTGCATCAGTCAGCAATTTTGAATCTACTAGCTTCCCTTTTCTATTTTTCAATACATCCTGCCATTCCGCAGCTTGGAGTCTGCCCTTCTTATGGATTTCACACACTTTCATGAGCTGTCTGTAATTTTTTTACATACTTTACTCCTTCTTGTTCAGCTACCAGCTGGGGGGCAGTTTTCTCTCCAGGGAGCATAAGACTCTCCTGCTTGCCCATCTTGTTCCCCATTTTAAAAAAAAAAAAAAAAAAAATTTCCTCGCCGAATGCCCGACGGGAGGGCTGCTCAGACCACTGCGTAGTTTGTGTCTGCTCTCTCCCACAGCCTGTAATTCTCCTTATCTATGTGACCTTGTTCTAAGGCAAGCTTGTAGGAAAAAAAAAAAAATGGCTGGAGAAATAAAGCTCTAAAATAAATTGCTTAGAGAAAAAAAAAAAATCTCTCCAAAATCATTTAAAAATGTACTTAAAAGAAAAATTTTTTTTTTAAAAAACAAAAAGTTAGATTTAGTAAAAAACTCTAGAAAAAGTAAACATAAAAAAAATAAATTCACCAAAAAGGGGAGAAAAGAAAAACCGTATTAATCATAAAACTCTGAAAAACAACCCTTGTTACTAAAACAGCTAATTAAAAATCTCTGGAATGTCAGCTGGCTGCTTCCCCCCTCCCTTCCTTATATCTCTGCTTGCTGTCTCTATAGCCACTGAAATCACGTATCAAAAAAAAAAAAAAAATATTATTATTCCTCAGAATAGCAAAAAATGAATATAGTTCAGTCTGAATGCCTGATAATTCTCACGTTAAAACCTGTAGCCAAAAAACTAGCTTAAAAAAATAAAAATCAAAGCCAAGAAACAGAATGTCTGATAACGTGATTAGCAGAGGAGGGGGGGTCAAAGGGGTTTTCTCGCTGCTGCAGCCAGCACACTGCTCTGAATGAGTTACTGACAGAGCGCACGGAGATGTGATTTAAAGCGACAGTACCTGATACAGACAATGAGACAGACACCCGGGAGAATACGAATCCCTCTTTTGATGATCTGTGACACATACAAGCTGCTCTGGTAACTGATAGCTCACCAATTGCACTGAGCGCGGCGAAGCTCAAGGTTCTATCGCTCTGTACCGTAGCCCTGGCCGGTGCGCCGGTCACAGTAATCTGCAATAGCCTTCATCAAAATTCTCACTATCCACGTCTGATTTGACTGGGATGGCCTCCCGGTGCGTGGACGATTATTGTGAGAACTTATCCAAAACAAAGCTTCTGCCTTCACGTCTGATTTGACTGGGATGGCCTCCCAGTGCGTGAAAGTTTACTGCAGAAACTTAACCGAACAAAGCCCTCGCTTCCACAACTGGATTTTTTTTTTTTGGGATAACCTCCCTCCAATGTGTGAAGAATATCTGCGTGGACTTATCCAAAACAAAGCTCCCGCCCTCCACGTCTGATTTGACTGGGATGGCCTCCCGGTGCGTGAAAGTTTACTGCGGGAACTTATGCAGCAATTGTCTTTTGCTATACAGCCCCAGAAATTAGCAAGCAAAAACACAGTCACGTTCCAACTTTCTCCCGGTTCACATAAAACATGAAACATATACAGCACAGCAGCAACCAACTCGGCTTATATCCCAGGGCTTTTGGATAAGGGTATGGACTTTTTACACAACCTGGGAATGCGGTGATGACCACGTCCGACCGGCTGGAAGTGTAGGCTAGGACTAGGCACAGGGAACATTCAGGTAAGATGACAAAGTTTTCTTACCTTACTGATGGAGCTGCAGTCTCCGTCCCGTGTGCCAAGGCCAGGGCCAACACCCCCGTCTCTCCGGTCAGCCGAGTCCTCGTGCGTTTCGTCCAATGCCCCGCGTGCAGGCGCCAACTGATATGGAAATTTAATTAGGATAAAAATATCCTGTGTTTGCTGCTTGCCATGTCCAAATCTCTATATAATGTCTTTTTGAGCGCTCAGAACGAAATGAGGACTGTCCACACGAAAGTGTCAGTATAACAGTTCGTCAAAGACATACATTTATTATTCATTCAAGGTTTTATACGTTTACAAAAAGGGGCTGGTTAGTCAATTAACATACAATTAAAAGCTGCTAGATTATTGGCTGTTCTAGTGTAAATATGATAATTATGATAATCATGATTAAAAGAGCTGAAGTTGCAGAATTATTGTTTATATTCTTGTGACCTAGTTGCCTTGCATAACTATAATGTAAACAACAGATATCTAATAGGACATTTTGTACTTCATGCATTTGTTCCTTTACGAAGGCCTCTTATGAAGGCCAGATTTCTTTAAAACTACTGATTATAGCTGGCCTAGAAATATGTGAGCACAGGGTTTTTTAGCAAGTGAGATCTATCTAACTGTGAACTGTGAATACATATATGTGAATATACTTTGAATATATGGAATACATATATATTTCCATGACAATAGCTCACCTTTTGATTTACTTACTCAGCACTTAACATCATGTAGATAGTGAGCTATCAATCAAGCTAAGAGGCTGTTTTGGGTGGTGGGCAGCGAAATGAGCTCTGGAGGCAGAGTCTTGTTAAGTGCTCTGTCACACCCAGAGCACTTAGCACCTTATATGCTTATGAATGAAAATGCTAACTACTCAGGAGTCAGGAATGCAACAACAGATAGATAATCTTAAGATGTTGATGGATTTACATTTCAAAGACATGCATACATTTATATGTACTTTGGAGTAGAGGGTATGCCACACTGAACAATATCGCTAACGGGATCGCTAAAAAACGTCACTATTTAGCGATCCCGTTAGCGATGTTGTTCAGTGCGGCAGCTTCCAGCGACGAGCTTCCTGCTGTGATCTCGCTCGTCGCTGGAATCGTTCCGGACCCTATTTTCTCGTCGGCGCTCCCGCTGGGTAAGTATATATCGCTAGTGTGGCACCTTTTCTTAGCGATTTAGCGGTACTTTTGTACCGCTAAAGTCGTTAAGAAGATCGCTAACGGCGATAACGTCGTTAACTATATCGCTAAATGTGGCCGCACTTAGCGATATAGAAACAATCCCGCTAGCGATCGCATTAGTATGCGTCGTTATCGTGATCGCTAGCGGGATTGTTTAGTGTGGCAGTACCTTATGTGAAAGGGTTAATTATACTAACCTGTTCCCTCTAGCATCTAGTGGGAAATGCTTTTAAGGTAGAACAGTAAAAGGTAGCAGCAATTCTAATTGTAATAGTGGACTTTAGGTTAGAGCAGAAGCATAACAAAAAAGATCTTTAGGGCTGAGGCCGCACATTACAGATTTTATTGCACAAATCTCTGCAAGCTTCCCATTTATCTGAATAAAATCATTTTCCAGCCTCCAGAACGACCCAATTCAGATGAATAGATCTGATTTTCAGACATTTCTGAAACATGATCTGCAGCATGAGCATCCATCCTAAAATTGGAGATTAAAGAGCTTGTCCAGTGTTCGGGAAAAAAAATAAATAACTGGTCTTGTGTGGCATTGCGGCTCCACTCAATGTACATGAGCTTCAACACAAGGTACAACCCATGGACTGGGCCCTAAAGTATTTATTTCAGAACGTAAGCTTCAAAGGTCAAATGAAGGAGAAGAATAAATGAAATGTCCATGTTTTGCCATCCAGTCACTCTCACTGCCTCCTGGTAGATGATCGCAGTGACTGTAAGAACAAGAGTCTCATTATAAGTCCTCACCTCATAGGTTATAAGCAAACAAATTGGTACATGAGCAGGTGGCTGCTAGAATTTGTAAGCAATAACATATACAAGAAATGTATTATAAATAGTGTAAAGGATGAGTAAATAAGTTCCTAATGAGCACAATATGAGAGCAGGTTTGACTGTTAGGGTACATTCATACGAGTGTATAACACGGCTGAGAGCTACGCAATGTTTTATTGGATAGCACTCGGCTCAATGTTATTCTATGGGGCATGAGAAAACAATTGCAGCATGCTGCTAATGCATCCAATAATCGAATTACACTTACCCATACTAGTCTATGGGTGCTTGTGAAACATCAGACTGCACTCGGACAGATGTACATGCACAGGGACGATGGAAAAGATAGCTACATTAAGTTCTCCGTCTTCAATTCACTCTCATGCAAGAGAATCGGAGCACAGTAAGCTGCCGCTCTGCTTAAACTCTGACAGAGATGGAGCCTTGTGTCATTAGTATAAGTGGCCCAATTCTCTCACATAAGGCCGGTCTCACACGGAGATTTCTATGTGGCGCTCGTGTGCCGCATCAGGACCACACGGACGGCCGCAGGGGAAGAAGCGCTACAGTAAACGCTGTTCCCCTGCTTGTGGTGCTTAAGTCAGCTGTCATTCTCCCTGCTCTGCCGGCAACAGCGAGCAGAAAGAATGAATAAAAACAAACTGACGTGAGATCCCCCTTAGTTTTTTAACTAACCAGGCAAAACTATACAGGTGCGGGCTGCTATTCTCAAGCTGGAAAGGGGCCATGAATATTGGCCCCCCCAGCCTAAAAACAGCAGCCCACAGCTGCCCAGAGAAGGCGCATCTATTAGATGTGCCTATTCTGGAGCTTTTTCGGGTTCTTCCCATTTGCCCTGTAGTGGTGGCAAGTGAGGTTAATAATGGGTTAATGTCACTTTTCGATTGTATGGTGACATTAAGCCCGGCTTAGTAATGAAGAGGTGTCAATAAGACACCTATTCAGTACTAACCCTAGAGTTATTCAAGGGTTAAATAAACACACACAATAGGAAGAAAGTATTTTACTGAAAGAATACACTACACAGTTTTAAAATCTTTATTATACTTCTAATCCCATAGCGAATCCCTCGATCTCCTGGAAAAAAGTTAAAAAAATAAACCAACAATATACCCATACCTGTCCGCCGTACAGTCAAGTCCCATGGCGCAATCCATCTCGTGGGGGGTTAATCAGTTTACAGCCAGAGCACTGCTAATGCAGCCGCTCTGACTAAACTACTGGGGAATGAATGGAAGCAGCGCACACAGGCTCAGTGACATCACCCTCAGTCACTGAACCTGTGCATAGTTTACAGTCGAAGCGGCTGCATTAGCAGCACTCCGGCTATAAACTGATTAACCCCCCGAGATGGATTGCGCCGTGGGACTTGACTGTACGGCGGACAGGTATGGGTATATTGTTGGTTTATTTTTTTAACTTTTTTCCAGGAGATCGAGGGATACTTCTTATTGTGTGTGTTTATTTAACCCTTGAATAACTAGGGTTAGTACTGAATAGGTGTCTTATTGACACCTCTTCATTACTAAGCCGGGCTTAATGTCACCTTACAATCGAAAAGTGACATTAACCCCTTATTAATCCCACTTGCCACCACTACAGGGCAAGTGGGATGACCCCACAAAGCTCCAGAATAGGCGCATCTAATAGATGCGCCTTCTCTGGGCAGCTGTGGGCTGCTGTTTTTAGGCTTGGGGGGCCCATATTCATGGCCCCTTTCCAGCCTGAGAATAGCATCCCGCGCCTGTATAGTTTTGCCGGGTTTGTTCAAAAACTAAGGGGGATCCCACATCGGTTTGATTTTCATTCATTCTCCCTGCTCGCTGTTGGCAGCAGAGCAGGGCGAATAATGACAGCAGACTTCAGCACCACAAGCAGGGGAACAGCGCTTACAGTAGCGCTTCTTCCCCGGCGGCCGTCCGTGCACACGGAGGACAGTGTAAACTGTTCTCCGTGTGCCATGTACAGCACATTTTGCGGACTGTGCGCTCCCACAAACACTGACATGTCTCCGTGTTTTGCACACGGACACACGGTCCATGAAAACACACTAACATCTACATAGACCCATTCATTTCAATGGGTCTACCTGTGTCAGTGTCTTCGGTACGTGAGAAAACTGTCACTACATGTATCGGAGCCACTGATGTGTGAAACCAGCCTAAGGCTGCTTTCACACATCAGTTTTTTGACGTCAGGCACGATCCAGCGTGTTTTTTAAAAAACGCATCCGGTTTGCATTGACTTTCATTAGCGCCGGATCGCGCCTGATGTCATTGCGTTGCATCCGTCGGAAATGTACATTCCGGCGGCCGGACAAGACGCTGACTGCAACGGTTTTTTTTTTTTCCGGAGCCGCCTGATAGTGCCTGAATCGGCGCTTCAGGCGGCCGGAAACAATGCAAGTCTATGGAACCGGACCAGTCTTTTGTCAAATCTGTCAAAAAACTGATCCGGAAACCAAGGTCTCTCTCTCTCTCTCTCGACATCCGTACCTGCATTTTCCACATAGAAATCTTATCTTTCCAGGTTCAAAAGGTCAGGACGGATCCGGCAAGAAAACTGATCAGTTGCATCAGTTTTTTTAAATCAGCGCCGGATCCGTCCTATCAGGCATAGGACGGATTATGCCTGACACAAAAAGACTGATGTGTGAAAGTAGCCTAAAGGTACTGCCACACTACACGATCCCGCTAACGATCTCGTTAGCGTCGCATACTAATGAGATCGCTAGCGGGATCGTTTACAATATCGCTAGTGTCGGCCACATTTAGCGATGTCGTTAAGGACGCTATCGCGGTTAGCGATCTCCTTAACGACTTTAGCGGTACAAAAGTACCGCTAAATCGCTAAAAAAGGTGCCACACTCAGCGATATATACTTACCCAGCGGGACGCCGACGATCAGAATAGGGTCTGGAACGATCAGGACGACGGACGAGATCACAGCAGGGGCCACGTCGTTGCTGCATGCCGCACACAACAACATCGCTAACGGGATCGCTAAATAGTGACGTTTTTTAGCGATCCCGTTAGCGATGTTGTTTAGTGTGGCATACCCTTAAGAGAATCTATGGTGGCGTGACCCCTGCCTGGGAGACAACTTACCTACTTTTTGTATGCACTAATCTTAATAATTCAGAGGAGGTCATTAATCCAAGTAATCCCCATTTCACAATAAATGAGTTTTTTAAAAGCACGATCCCTCCATAAAAAGAAGCAATAAATAAAACATACACACAACCAAGCACATAAACACACTAGTGCATAGTTAACTTTGAACGCTTTTCTTTGAAATAATACCAACATGGAGATGCAGGTCTGTCATCAGCTTGTGTAAATGTTTCGGGGTTATTGAGGATAGAATCCAGACAGAACATGTCCTAATAGATTTTGCAATAGCTTCACAAAGTGTAAAGAGCATTTGCTTCCAAAATTCACTGTCCTGCTGCTGTTATTCTGCCCATGAAAGGATAAAAAAAAACTCACAGAGACTTGTCTTAAATAAAGCAATTGTCACTCTAATAGGATGGAGGAGTTAATACAGTGGAAAAACATCTCTATATAAAAGTATTATATGTAAACATGCACCAAATGTATCAAACATTGTTCAAAACGTTGATAAAAATTCCCAACATGATTAATCCTCCCAAACCCTCATTGTTCATGGGTCTAAGGGCCCGGTCTCACCTAGTGACACACCAGCGATCCCGACAACGATATGCACTTGTCAGGATCGCTGGTGTGTCGCTACATGATCGCTGCTGAGCTGCCAAACAGGCAGCTCAGGCAGCGACCAGCACAGCGACACTGCGGGTAACGTCGCTTAGTTACCCGCAGTGTACGTTGGATACCAGCGCCCTGATGCAGGGTGCTGGTAACCAAGGTACACATCGGGTTTCCAGGCGCTGCGCGGTGCCTGAAAACCCGCTGTGTACCTTGGTTACCATCTCCCTGCATTAGGGCGCTGGTATCCAAGGTACACATCGGGTTTCCAGGCACAGCCCCGCACCTGGAAACCCGCTGTGTACCTTGGTTACCAGCGGATTGCTGGTCTCCCGCCTGTCACACGCAGCGATGCGTGCTGGCCCATGGGAGACCAGCGATCAAAAAAATGTCCAGGATGATCAGTGATACCCAGCAGGGGGGCTGATCGTCGCTGAATGTCACACACAGCGATATCGCTCGGGAGATCGCTGTTGCGTCACAAAACTAGTGACTCAGCTAGCGAGATCGCTGTGTGAGACGGGGGCTTTAGGATGGTTTTAATAAATATAATTAACAAAATAATTTTGCTTTTCTTTTTCTTTCGCCTTTTAATTCCTACTGCAAAGTGTTCAGCCAAACTGCTATAAAAGGAGATCTTGGACTTAAATGGCTTTTACTTTCAATGGTTGTTCTGCAGATAAAACCGCTAACTGCTGTGGAAGCAGGAAGGACTGTACTTTCTTCACAACAATAGCTCCCAAAATACCAGCTAATCAAATGATTTTTTTTTTACTTGACCATTAAGTTTCTTAAAAAAAGCTGTTAAACTTATTGAAATTCAGGAGTGGTCTTTATGGAGCTCCAACTTTCACACACATTTCGACACTGCATAGATTGTACTTGTGAACCTTTCACTGCCAATGAGGTTACTTCAGAGCCAGACGCGAATTAGTATGCAATGAACCGCTACAGAAATGCCACCATACAAGTAACTGTGAATGAAGTCTGATAAGAAGAAAGGAACAATTTCCATCTCAATGGTAACCTACATATACAGGCAGGGCAGCAATGTGGCACCCTTCTTTTTTCTTCATGCACTTTAATGTTGAAGAAGTTGAATTAAATGAAGACTTTTTACAACCCCAAATCCAAAAAAGTTTGGACTCTTTGGAAATGTAAAGAAAACAAGAATGTAATGATTTAGAAATCTGTTATAGCCATATTTTATTTAAAAAAACATAACACAGATCAGAAAGTAAAAGGTAGACATTTTCCATTTAATTTAAAAATGACATTTAACTGATTTAGAAATTAAAGGCAACACATCTCAAAAGAGTTGGGACTGGGTTAATAAAAGGCAAAAAAAATGAGTGAAACTAAAGAAAATCAGCTGTAGGGTAAATTTTCAACTAAATCACCTGACTGTGTACGAAAAAGGCATGTTAGAGAGGCAGAGTCTCACACAAGCACAGATGGTCAGAGATTCACCAATCTGTGAACAATTACATCTAAAAATTTTGGAAGAATTTCAGAAAAATATTTTTCAACATAAAATTGTAAAGACTTTGAATGTCCCACAATCTACGGTGCATAATACAGTATAATCAAAAGATTTAGAGATTCTAGGCAAATCTATGTGCACAAGGAACAAGATCGATAGTTGGTTATGATCTACAGGGACCTCAGGTGGCACTGCATTAAAACAGGCATGATTTGGTCATGATGATCAATCATGAATACTTCCAAAAATCATTGTCTGTGAACACAATTTGCCATGGAATCTAGAAATGCAAGTTAATTCCGGCACTGAGGGGATGGATTCCGACGTAGGTGTACTATTACACCCTACGTTGGAATCCATCCCCTCAGCGCTGGAGTCCACATCTTTTCCGGCACATGTCATCTGTTTTGAACAGCCAACATGTGCCTCTTAACAGCCGCGAGTGGAATCATGATCCACCCGCAGCTGTTAACCTGCTAAATGCCGCTGTCAATCTCTTTAACTCGCGCTTATCGGAAGCTCGCCGGTAATCCCGCCCATTAGTGACCCTGTCACATGATTATGGGTCACCGACGGGTTGGCATGACAACCAGAGGTCTCCAGCAGACCTCTATGGTTGTCATAGCTGGATTGCTATGAACACCGCCTGGTGGTCGGAGCTTATAGCAAGTGAGCATTTCTCCTACACACAGGCGATCTGATCATCGCCTGTGTATAGCAGAGGCAATCAGACAACTGCAGCTTCTAGTCTCTCATGAAGACTATTGAAGCATGCCAAAAGTAAAAAAAAGTTTTTAAAAATATTTAAAAAATAAAAAAATTCAAATCACCCCTCTTTTGCCTCATTCAAAATAAAACAATAAAAAAAAATCAAATATACACAAATTTGATATTGCCACGTTCAGAATCGCCTGATCTATCACTATTAAAAAAGAATTAACCCAATCGCTAAATGGCGTAACGAGAAAAAATTCAGAATGACTGTTTTTGGTCGCCGCTACATTGCAATAAAATACAATAACGGGAGATCAAAATATCGTATCTACACCAAAATGGTATTAATAACAAAGTCAGCTCAGAACTCAGAATATAAGCCCTCACCCAGCCCCAGTTCACGAAAAATGGAGATGCTACAGGACTTGGAAAATGGTGCCATTTTTTTTATCAGTTTGCATTTTTTTTAACTACTTAAAAAAGAACCTAGACGTGGTTGGTGCCTATAAACTCGTAATGATCTGGAGAATCATAATAGCAGGTCAGTTTTAGCATTTAGTGAACATGGTTATAAAAAAAAAACAACTGTTGAATTGTACTTTTTTGCAATTTCACCGCATTTGGAATTTTTTTTTTTCCTGTTTTCCAGTACGTGATATGTTAAAACCAATGGTGTCGTTCAACAAGTACAAACAAGCCCTCACATGGCCATTTTCACTGAAATATAAATAAAAAAGTTATGGCTCTGGGAAGAAGGGAGCAAAAAACGAAAACGCAAAAACGAAAATACCTCCAGTCATGAATTGGTTAAAGCTGTACCATGCCATATATCAACGCAATCTAGAAATTCTGCCATCTTCTCTGGGCCAAAGCTAATTAACCCCTTTATTCCATCAGGCGTACTATTCCGTCCATGTGACCCTGGACCTAATTCCCATGGATGGAATAGTACGTCATAGCGATCAGCTGCGCTCCCTGGGGGGAGCGCAGCTGATCGCCGCCGGGTGTCAGCTGATTATCACAGCTGACACCCGTGACTGTGTGTCAGGAGCGGTCACGGACCGCTCCCGGCACATTAACCCCTGGCACACCGCGATCAAACATGATCGCGGTGTACCCGGGGCACAGGGGAGGATCGCGCAGGGTGGGGGCTCCCTGCGCGCTCCCCTGAGACCCTCAGAGCAGCGCGATGTGTCGCGCTGTTCCGAGGGTCCATCCTCCCTCCAGGTCCCCGGATCCAAGATGGCGCCGGGGTCCTGCAGGGAGGCGGCTTCCTCAGTGCCTGCTGAGAGCAGGCGCTGAGGAAGCCTGCAGCGATGCCAGAGCGATCGCTGGTGTGACAGAGTGCTGTGCACACTGTCACACCAGCGATCTGCTAATATACAGTGATGTCCCAACCTGGGACAAAGTAAAAAAGTTAAAAAAATAAAAATAAAAAGTGGTAAAAAAAATCATAAAAAAAAAAATATTCCCCAATAAATTCATTCTTTCCTGTAAATAAAAAAAACAAAACAATAAAAGTACACATATTTGTTATTGCAGCGTCCGTAACGACCCCCCTATAAAACTGTCCCACTAGTTAACCCCTTTAGTGAACCCCTTAAAAAAAAAAAAGAAAACGAAGCAAAAAATCAATGCTTTATCATCATACCACTGAACAAAAAGTGGAATAACACGCGATCAAAAAGACCGAGATAAATAAACATGGTACCGCTGCAAACGTCATCTTGTCCCGCAAAAAACTAACCATCATACAGCATCATCAGTGAAAACATAAAAAAGTTATAGCTCGCAGAATAAAGCGATGCAAAAATAATTTTTTTATAAAATTGTTTTCATTCTATAAAAGCGCAAAAAACATAAAAAAATTATATAAATAAGGTATCGCCGTAATCGTACTGACACGAAGAATAAAACTGCTTTATCAATTTTACCACACGCGGAACGGTGCAAACGCCTCCCCCAAAAGAAATTCATGAATTGCTGATTTTTGTTCATTCTAACCTCCCAAAAATCGAAATAAAAAGCGATCAAAAAATGTCACGTGCTCAAAAATGGTACCAATAAAAACGTCACCTCGTCCCGCAAAAAATAAGACCTCAGATGACTCTGTGGGCCAAAATATGCAAAAATTATAGCTCTCAAAATGTGGTGATGCAAAAAACTATTTTTTGCAATAAAAAGCGTCTTTTAGCGTGACAGCTGCCAATCACAAAAACCCGCTATAAATAGTAAATCAAACCCCCCTTTATCACCCCCTTAGTTAGGGAAAAATAATAAAATTAAAAAAATGTATTTATTTCCATTTTCCCTTTAGGGTTAGGGTTGCGGCTAAAGTTAGGGTTAGGGTTGGCGCTAACGTTAGGATTAGGATTAGGGTTGGGATTACTGTTAGGGGTGTGTTAGGGTTAGGTTTGTGGTTAGGGTTGGGACTAGGGTTAGGGGTGTGTTGGGGTTAGGGTTGGAGTTAGAATTGGAGGGTTTCTGCTGTTTAGGCACATCAGCGGCTCTCCAAATGTGACATGGCGTCTGATCTCAATTCCAGCCAATTCTGCGTTGAAAAAGTCAAACGGTGCTCCTTCACTTCTGAGCTCTGCCATGCGCCCAAACAGTAGTTTACTCCCGCATATGGGGTATCAGCGTACTCTGGACCCCAAGAGTTATTGTGCAATTTGTCTTATTTCTCCTGTTACCCTTGGGAAAATAAAAAACTGGGGGCGACAAAATCATTTTTGTAAAAAAAAAATGATTTTTTTGTTTTTACGGCTGTATGTTATAAAACTTCTGTGAAGCGCTTGGGGCTTCATAGCGCTCACCACACTTCTAGATAAGTTCCTTGTGGGGTCTATTTTCCAAAATGGGGTCACTTGTGGGGGGTTTACACTGTTTAGGCGCATCAGGGGCTCTCCAAATGCGACATGACGCCCCCAGACCATTCCATCAAAGTCTGCAATCCAAAACATCACTACTTCCCTTCCGAGCCCAGACGTGCACCCATACAGTCGTTTTCTCCCACATATTGGGTATCAGCGTACTCAGGACAAATTGGACAACACATTTTGGGGTCCAATTTCTCCTGTTACCCTTGTGAAAATAAAATATTGGGGGCGAAAAAATCATTTTTGTAAAAAAAAAAAGGATTTTTTATTTTTACGGCTGTACGTTATAAACTTCTGTGAAGCACTTCGGGGTTCAAAGTGCTCACCACACATCTAGATAAGTTCCTTGTGGGGTCTATTTTCCAAAATGGGGTCACTTGTGGGGGGTTTACACTGTTTAGGGGCATCAGGGGCTCTCCAAATGCGACATGACGCCCCCAGACCATTCCATCAAAGTCTGCAATCCAAAACGTCACTACTTCCCTTCCGAGCCCCGAAGTGCGCCCATACAGTAGTTTACTAACACATATTGGGTATCAGCGTACTCAGGACAAATTGGAAAACAACTTTTGGGGTCCAATTTCTCCTGTTACCCTTGTGGAAATAAAATATTGGGGGCGAAAAAATCATTTTTGTAAAAAAAAAAAAAAAAGGATTTTTTATTTTTACGGCTGTACGTTATAAACTTCTGTGAAGCACTTCGGGGTTCAAAGTGCTCACCACACATCTAGATAAGTTCCTTGAGGGGTCTATTTTCCAAAATGGGTTCACTTGTGGGGGGTTTCCACTGTTTAGGCAGATCAGGAGCTCTCCAAACACGACATGGCATCCAGCCAATTCTGCGTTGAAAAAGTCAAACGGCGCTCCTTCCCTTCCAAACTCTGCCATGCACCCAAACAGTGGTTTACTCCCACATATGGGGTATCAGCGCACTCAGGACAAATTGCACAATAACTTTTGGAGTCTTGTTACCCTTGGGAAAATAAAAATTGGGGTGAAAAGATCAATTTTGTGGAAAAAATATGATTTTTTAATTTTACGGCTCTACGTTATAAACTTGTGTGAAGCACTTGGGGTTCAAATTGCTCACCAAAGATCTAGATAAGTTCCTTAGGGGGTCTAGTTTCCCAAATGGGTCACTTGTGGGGGGTTTCCACTGTTTAGGCACAGCAGGGGCTCTCCAAATGCAACATGGCGTCCAATCTCAATTCCAGCCAATTTTGGTTGGAAAAAGTCAAATGGTGCTCCTTCCATTCCGAGCTCTGCCATGCGCCCAAACAGTGGTTCCCCCCCACATCTGGGGTATCAGCGTACTCAGGACAAATTGGACAACAAATTTTGTGGTCCAATTTCTCCTGTTACCCTTGGGAAAATAAAAAATTAGTGACTAAGAGATAATTTTTGTGGGAAAAAAATAGGATTTTTTATTTTCATGCCCGGGCATTATAAACTTGTGTGAAGCACTTGGGGGTTCAAAGTGCTCACCAAAGATCTAGATAAGTTCCTTAGGGGGTCTAGCTTCCAAAATGGGGTCACTTGTGGGGGGTTTCCACTGTTTAGGCTCATCTGGGGCACTACAAACGGAACATGACCCCCATCAATGTTTGCATTCCAAAACGTTACTGCTTCCTTTCCAAGCCCTGCCGTGCGCCCAAACAGTTCCCCTCCACATATAGGGTATCAGCGTACTCAGGACAAATTGGACAACAACTTTTGGGGTCCAATTTCCTTGGGAAAAATCAAAAATTTGGGACTAAAAAATCATTTTTGTGGAAAATTGTTTTGTTTTTTTTCACACCCAGGCATTATAAACTTTTGTGAAACACTTTGGGGTTCAAAGTGCTCACAACAGATCTAGATAAGTTCCTTAGGGGGTCTAGTTTCCAAAATGGTGTCACTTGTGGGGGGTTTTCACTGTTTAGGCATATCAGGGGCTCTCCAAACACGACATGGCGTCCAATCTCAATTCCAGCCAATTTTAGTTTGAAAAAGTCAAACGACGCTCCTTCCCTTACGAGCTCTGCCGTGTGCCCAAACAGTGGTTTTCCCCCACATATGGGGTATTGGCGTACTCAGGAGAAATTGCACAACAACTTTATCTGCCCATTTTCTCCTTTTACCCTTGTGAAAATAAAAAAAAGTTTGTAAAAGATCATTTTTGTGGCTAAAAAATTAAATATTAATTTTTTCCTTCCACGTTGCTTCAGCTCCTGTGAAGCACCTGAAGGGTTATTAAACTTCTTGAATGTGGTTTTGAGTACCTTGAGGGGTGCAGTTTTTAAAATGGTGTCACTTTTGGGTATTTTCTGCCATATAGACCCCTCAAAGTGACTTCAAATGTGAGGTGGTCCCTAAAAAAATGGCTTTGTAAATTTCGTTGTAAAAATGAGAAATCACTGGTCAACTTTTAACCCTTATAATTTCCTAACAAAAAAAATTTTGGTTCCAAAATTGTGCTGATGTAAAGTAGACATGTGGGAAATGTTATTTCTTAACTATTTTGTGTGACATATCTCTCTGTTTTAAGGGAAAAAAAATTCAAAGTTTGAAAATTGCAAAATTTTCTAAATTTTCGCCATATTTGCGTTTTTTTCAAAAATAAACGCAAGGTATATCGAAGAAATTTTACCACTAACATGAAGTAAAATATGTCACGAGAAAACTTTCTCAGAATCGCGAATATCCGTTGAAGCGTTCCAGAGTTATAACCTCATAAAGAGACAGTGGTCAGAATTGTAAAAATTGGCCCGGTCATTAACTTGCAAACCACCCTTGGGGGTGAAGGGGTTAAAACAGACTGAGAAAAAATGGAAAACTGTTCTTTTCTAATGGAGGCAGCAGATGAACTGGTCTTCTTGTCAATGATTGCTGGGACCTGTACCTATCTGCAGAATGTGCAACTTTTATCCCCATTAGTATGGAGCGACATGTACAATTTGACCTCTGATCCATTCATCCCCTAAGTGACTGTGAGCGCTGCACTTGGCTTTTTCTTGAAGCTCCAAAGAGGATGAATGGAGCTGCGGTCAAACATCTCACCTGGCGCTGCATTTTAAAATGGGAATAAAGTTCCCTTTCTTCTGTTCAGTGCAGTTAGCAATGGTCGAATTCCACCGATCAATAAGTTATCACCTATCCTGTGGATCGGTGATAATTTGTCTTCATCAAAGAACCTCTTTAATGCAAACAACTGTAATTGTACATCCCAGTTATGGTGGCGCACAGTAGATGTGAAGGAGCTCCCTGTGTTTTACAGACAACGCTCCACTATAACAGGGATAACGACTAACAGGTATTTGTATGTAGCTGTAATGTAGCTGTAAGCAGGTTTCAGTGACAGACAGGAGGCAAAGCAAGAGTTTACAAATTTAAGAGTTTTAATTTAACAGGGGGTTAACTCCTCGCAGAGAGATAAATGGTTAAATGAGGGTTAAACAGTTCAATAGAAAGCAACAGGCAAAGTTAATGAGGAATAAACAAGATAACTGCAGTCCTTTAAATCACTTATCATGTCAGAGAAGTTTTGACGGCCATGGTGCCAACAACGGCTGGAGCGGTGCTGTTCCAGTGGGGTCCTGCAAACAACGGTCCATCTTCTGGCTGCAGCGGTCAGTGTCCGGTACCTGCCACTAAGCCCCTAGTCCATAAGTTGGTGCGACCAAAGCAACATGGTCGCAGCACTGACAGAGTTCAACGTGGACTGGCAAGGTAGGCCGCAAATGTCTGTCTAGTACTCGGCTTTCTCTATGCGGCACGTGAGCTGTACTCACAATCACGGAGTGCACGTTTCTCTCTGAGCAGCTGCCGCCACCTGAGTAGCTGGTCTGCACGGCTCTGCTCGGTTTGCGCTGCTCTGCGCGTCCACCGATACCAGTAAGTCTCTCACGCAGTAAGTCTCTGACACAGCTGTTCCAGATCTGTGCTTTGCGACCAGAAGCTTTTCCCAACCAACTCCCTCTCGGAGTACTCTGACCAACACGGGTGCTGCTGCGCGTCTATCGGCATTGGGGAACACACTTCAGGATCCTGCACCCGGCCCCCGCTCATTCACGCGAGCACTGCACTCTGCACAGCCGGGCACACACTGTCTCACCGGAGCGCCCACTGAAGTTCTGCTGGAGCACGACTCCTCGCTGCCTCTCTCGCTGCGGAGCGCTCCGCACACCTCCCTCCGCTCTCCCTGCCGGCGGGGAATTCACTCTTTCTTCGCACGCTTTCTCCTCACTGCCTGGCTTAGCCACACCCACTCTTCCTGGGTCATGGGACCTGTCCTGTCCCCCTATTCTTTCCCCCAGGCAACATGGGATGCAGCCTCAGCAGTTCCGGACCCAGCATGATGCAGGCACCTGCAGCCTGGTCTTCCTCCTTACATAGGCCCTAGAGTCAATTCCTCCTGTGGGTCCCAGATACCCAAGTCTGACCTTGATAGTACTCCAGAACGCGGACTGTTTCACAATATTTGCTAATCTGGTCATTGAACCTGTTTATTCCAATAGGGCTGGATTGCATTGTCTTGTTTAAACATAAAGAACTTTGACTTTTGTTCCAGATAATTACACTGTTCTCTTGGACAATAGTGTCCAGTGTATAATAACAACCAGCTTGTTATAGAAAGCTGGGTCATTCTATATTCTACTTGTTATCTGTTACTGAGTTGGGAATGCAGTATTGCTAAAAAATAATGAATTGAAAGATCCTCTGATGATTCTTGGCTTTATAAATGTTTTCAAAACCAGACAAAACTTTGATTCAGTTATCACCCAATAGCTCAAACAATAAAAATTAAAAATACTGGAATGATGACATTAAATTTATGTGAACAAACTTATTTACTTCTTTTTTGTTTGGGAGCCATGGACTGTGTCTGTATAGTAAATTGCCTACAATTTTCTTAAGGTAGCATACACCTTAGATATCTTATCTGATATTAATTGTTCCTCGCAAGGTGTTATACTTTGCTCAACGTCCCTGTGGTAAGATCCATATAGGTGTTACCACACGTGAATTAAAAGAACATGTTAGGGACATTGAAAAGGCGAAGACAACGGTGGATGATTCCCTTCTTAAGACCTTACCACGGCATTTTAAGCGGTACCATGATAGCAAAGCCAAAGATCTGACCATTAAAGGAATTGACTTGGTTTCTCTGGGCTTTAGTGGTGGGGATTTAAGTAGAACCCTTGCTCAAAGAGAGAGCCAATGGATCTATCGCCTTGGTACTATGAGTCCATTAGGCCTTAATGAGGATTTAGGTTTTGCGTCATTTTTGTAGGTTATTTGGCATTTATGTAAGGTCCATTAGTAGCATCTTTTTAACGGGGTGGGGTGTTTTCTTGTTTTTGTTTTTATCACTAAATAGTATTAATTCCTTGTATTTTTTACTTAGATCATGCACCTTATTTGGAGCTTTTGTTCTTATTCGTCAAGTGGTTTATACCTGCAGGACATATATTCGACTTTTCAGCGAGTTTCTGCATATTGCTGATTGTGGAGGAAGATGTGCCCTGAGCATCCTTAGAAAAGTGTCGTTCAGACTATTCAATTGCAATATGGAAATGTTATTATTTTTCATCATGCACCGTGTCACTTTATTATTATTAATTGTAGTTAATAATTGTTTATTAATTTTATCATTTATGATAGTTAATATATTACTTTAGTATATATTTATAAATATGTACAGTCATGGACAAAAGTTTTGAGAATGACACAAATATTAATTTTTATAAAGTCTACTGCTTCACTTTTTCTAATGGCAATTTGCATATACTCCAGAATGTTATAAAGAGTGATCAGCTTAACAGCAATTACTTGCAAAGTCAATATTTGGCTAGAAAATGAACTTTATCCACCAAAACACATTTCAACATCATTGCAGCCCTGCCTTAAAAGGACCAGCTAACTTCTTTTCAGTGATTGTGTCACGTTACTGGCGATACAGGACTGGAAGTCAGTAGCCGGAGCAGACGTGTGCAGGTGAGCGGACCAAGGAAGGACTTCTGGAAGTGCCGTATATGGCGGTGGTGGTTCACTATGTTGGCAGATGCCGGAGCCCGAGCACGGGCCGGCCGAGATCACACACAAGCACCAAGTCCGTATAGGTGAATAGAGTTGGAGGTAGGAACAGCAGGGTTTCCACAAGAGACAGGAAGATGCCAGCAAAACACCTTCCAGATCAGGAGCTCAGATAATGCTTCACTCAGTTAGACTGAGCACCACAATATACTCAGCAACAGGAAGCTGCACAGGGCCAGGTATATATAGCAGGTCCAATCAGGCGAGAACAAACAGCAGGGCAGGTGATGATCTCTATCCAATCAGTCTCAATCAGGGAGGAAATAATCAGCAGGGCAGGTGATGATCTCTATCCCATACGAAGGTCATATGGTTTCAGGCTGAAGTTATTCAAGTTCCGAAGTAGCTCCACAGCAAGGGAACAGACCAGCAAGCCATGGTTCACAGGTTCAAATCCTAACAATACTCCCCTCTTAACGGCGGCCTCTGGACGCAACTTGTCCAGGTTTTGCAGGATACCGCTGGTGAAATTGTCTAATCAAACGGGGAGCATTGATGTTGCTTACTGATTCCCATGAATTTTCCTCCGTGTCGTAGCCTTGCCATTTGATTAAATATTGCAAACGATTTCTGTGTATTCTGGAATCCAAGATCTTTTCCACCACAAACTGCTCCTGTCCGTCCACTTCAATTGCATCGGGAGGCGGAGGGGATCGTTCTGGAAATGGATTGGCTGTGGCGGCTTTCAACAAAGACACATGAAACACAGGATGAATCTTCATTGATGTTGGTAGCTGTAGACGTACGGCCACTGGACTGACAATCTTACTGATTTTGTATGGTCCCACAAATTTTTGTCCTAATTTAGGAGAAGGAATCTTCAATTTCAAATTCTTAGTGGATAACCACACTCGATTTCCAATCCTAAACGTGGGAGTGGGTCTCCGATACCTGTCGGCCGCTTTTTTATATTTCTCCTGAGCTTCCTTTAGAGTGTCTTTCAGAACATTCAGATTTTGCTGTAGCAGAGAGATTCTTTCTGCGACTGCTGGTATTAATGGTGCCACAGGATTTTTGGGAAGGATGTTTGGGTGATATCCCAGATTTGCAAAAAATGGCGTCTGTTTCGTAGAGGCATTCTGTGAATTATTATATGAAAATTCCGCAAATGGCAGCAGATCCACCCAGTCGTCTTGCAGATGGCAAATATAGCAACGAAGATACTGCTCCAGCGTCTGATTTGTACGTTCTGTCTGGCCGTTAGATTGCGGATGGTAAGCGGTTGACAATCGTACTTTGATGTCTAGTGCTGATCATAAACTGCGCCAAAATTTAGATGTAAATTGCACACCTCGATCTGAAACGACTTCATCCGGCACTCCATGGAGGCGAAAAACATTGGAAATTATCAGATCAGCTGTATCTTTTGCTGAAGGCAGACTTGAACACGGAATGAAATGCGCTGCTTTCGTAAGTTTGATCCACTACTACCAGAATGGATGTCTTTCCCTTGGACTCTGGTAGATCTACAATAAAGTCCATTGAAATTGATCCCCACGGTCGTGTTGGGATGGTGAGAGGCTGCAATAGTCCCATAGGGGATGCACGTGGAGTCTTATATCTGGCACAGATGTCACAGGAATTAACATACTTCTTCACGTCTTCTTGAAAGTTCGGCCACCAAAAGAAACGTGATAAAAACTCCTGCGTTTTCTGTGTCCCTTTGTGTCCTGCAATCTTAGAATCGTGCACTAGTTGTAGGACTCTTAACCGAGCTGCTTCTGGTACATATAGTCGTCGACCATCAGTCCATACTTGATTTTTAAAAAGCAGATGCACGTCCCCTGATGGATGTGATAGAAACGAGTCTGTTTCGTATGCTGCCTTCAAATATTCCAGCAAATCTCCATCATGTATTACTCCCAAGATCTTAGTATCTGCCACAATGGGTTTGGGTGTTGTTACAAGATTAGCCTCGCTTGAAAACATTCTGGATAATGCGTCTGCTTTCTTGTTGCGGGAGCCTGGTCGATATGAAATGACAAAATTGAACTGATTCAAAAACAGACTCCAACGGGTCTGCCGAGGAGAGAGGCATTTTGCAGACCTGATAAACTCCAGATTGCGATGATCGGTCAACACCAAAATTTGTTGTGCAGCCCCTTGGAGATGATGTCTCCACTCTTTGAATGCTGATATGATGGCGAGCAATTCTTTATTTCCCACGTCATAGTTCTTCTCGGCTACAGACATACGTTGTAAGAAAAATGCACATGGATGCAGCAACTTCTTTTCCCCTGTCCTCTGAGAGAGGATAGCGCCGACCGCACAGTCTGAAGCATCCACCTCGATGATAAAAGCCAATTCAGGGTCAGGATGGCGTAATATGGGAGCCGTTGTGAATTTTGTCTTTAAACGAGAGAACGCTTCTTGTGCTTCAGGTGTCCAGATGAATTTTGCTCCTTTTTTTGTTAATTGCGTGATGGGTAGCACGATTTCTGAAAAATTCTTAATAAAACGTCTGTAAAAGTTGGCGAACCCCACAAAACGCTGAACTTCTTTCACATTTTTAGGGATAGGCCACTCGGTGATAGCTTGCGTTTTCTTTGCATCCATCCGTAATCCTTGAGGTGAAATGACGTATCCCAAGAACTGAATCTCTTCTCGATGGAATTCACATTTTTCTAATTTAATATACAGCGCATTCTCCCTTAACCGTTGTAGCACTTGTCTTACGTGCGTTTGATGTTCCTCCATAGAGTTTGAAAAGATGAGGATGTCATCTAGATAAACGACCATGAACTGATCCAACAGATCTCGGAAAATATAATTTGCCAGGTGCTGGAAGGTAGCTGGAGCATTAGCGAGTCCGAAGGGCATCACTAGACTTTCAAAGTGTCCGTATCGGGTACGAAAGGCCGTTTTCCATTCATCTCCAGGCTTTATACGTACTAAATTGTATGCCCCATGTAAATCTAACTTAGTGAAGATTTTGGCACTTTGTACTCTTTCTAGGAGTTCCGGTATCAACGGTAGAGGATAACGGTTTTTTACCGTGATTTTATTAAGCTCCCTGTAGTCCACTACTGGGCGTAATGTTCCATCCTTCTTCTTGACAAAGAATATAGGGGCTCCAGCGGGCGAGGATGATGGACGAATAAATTTTTTGCTTAAGTTTTCATCAATAAATTCTTTAAGAGCCTTCAGTTCAGGACCCGCTAAAAGGTAGATAGTTCCAAACGGTATAGCCGCCCCCGGGAGTAGTTCTATTGGGCAGTCGTATGGTCGATGCGGGGGAAGTGTATCCGCTCCCTTCTTGTCACAAACATCCAAGAAATCTTCATACACCGCTGGTAGCTGAGGCAATTCTGGATTCTGAACTGTTTCTAATGTGGATTCGCTTGGAACCTCCGTCTGAACTTCCTTTTCGGGGAAACTGATCTTTTTCATCTCCCAATCGATGATAGGATTGTGCTTCTGCAACCAGGGCATACCCAAAATGATGGGAAAATGTGGAGAAGAAATAATTAGGAATGTCAATATCTCACGATGCTGCGGCTCAATATAGATCTCCAAAGGTCCTGTTTCATGATCCACTGGCCCCGAATTCAGCGGAGATCCATCTACCGTCTCCATCACAATAGGTGAACGTCTTTTCTGCATATCTATGCCATGATTTTGAGCAAATGCAGAATCCATGAACATCCGCTGGCCCCAGAGTCGATCATGGTTGATGCAGTGATCCACTGGGAGTTAACCTTCAGTTTGATAGTTACAAAATAGTGGGATTCACGGCTCTCCTTCCTGGTAGGTGGAACTATGGATGATATGGACTGGATCTCATCTTTAGCATAATCAATCTCTGAGATTAAAGACTCCTCGTCGGAAGAATCAGGATCCATTATAGCCGCCACCATTTTTCTTGAACAGTTTGTGGGACGACTTGGACAGTTAATGAGAAAATGTCCCGCTTCCCCGCAGTACAGACATAGATTCTCTTTAAATCTCTGTTCTCTTCGTTCTGCACTTGCTCGTCTCTGGATCGCATCCACTTGCATTGGCTCTAGTTCTGTATCTCGGACATTACGGCTAGGCACTTCTTTGGTGACCGATGGCAGGGAGGAGTTATAAGAGTTAGTTGAACGATTCATGGAGGTCCACTTCTCTTGTCGTCGTTCAGACAGACGGGTGTCAACCCGGATGCAATGCTTGATGAAATCATCCAGATCCGAAGGGGTCTCTCCACGGGCAAGTTCGTCCTTTACTGCACTAGAAAGTCCTCTTTTAAAAAAAAATACTTTTGCTGCATTATTCCATTCAGTGTCAACAGCCCACCTCCTAAACTCCATAGCATACTCTGCGACGGGGCTTTTACCTTGTCGTAATGCTAGCAACGTTGATTCAGCAGTAGCTGCACGGTTTGGGTCATCAAACATCTGCTGCATCGCTCGAATAAACTCGTTCAGATTGTCTAAACGTGCGTCCCGAGTCTCAATCAGAGGATTAGCCCAAGCGATCGCTTTGTGGGTTAACAGCATAATGATGCATAACACCTTTGACCTATCAGTCGGAAACTGATTAGCATGTGTATCGAAGAACAGGTAACATTGATTCAAAAATCCACGAAATTTATCTCGATCACCGCCAAAACGAAAGGGTGGTAGCTTGGGGGGCGTGGCAGACGCTGAGGCGGAAGCTTGTCCTTCTTGCTGGGTAATTCGAGCAGTCAACACTTGTACTGCATTCTGCAGATCTTGGATAGCTTGTTGGTGGTTCTGGACATTATGATCGCTTTGTGCAATAAATGCGTCCATCCGTGCTTTTCCATTCACCTGTTCGGTGTGCAAACTGGACATTGCACCCTGCAGTTTTCTGACACGTGTTTCCAAAGTTTCTGCTCCAGCGGCCTCCATTTTTGAGAGGTTGAGTATTCTGTCACGTTACTGGCGATACAGGACTGGAAGTCAGTAGCCGGAGCAGACGTGTGCAGGTGAGCGGACCAAGGAAGGACTTCTGGAAGTGCCGTATATGGCGGTGGTGGTTCACTATGTTGGCAGATGCCGGAGCCGGCCGAGCACGGGCCGGCCGAGATCACACACAAGCACCAAGTCCGTATAGGTGAATAGAGTTGGAGGTAGGAACAACAGGGTTTCCACAAGAGACAGGAAGATATCAGCAGAACACCTTCCAGATCAGGAGCTCAGATAATGCTTCACTCAGTTAGACTGAGCACCACAATATACTCAGCAACAGGAAGCTGCAAAGGGCCAGGTATATATAGCAGGTCCAATCAGGCGAGAACAAACAGCAGGGCAGGTGATGATCTCTATCCAATCAGTCTCAATCAGGGAGGGAATAATCAGCAGGGCAGTTGATGATCTCTATCCCATACGAAGGTCATATGGTTTCAGGCTGAAGTTATTCAAGTTCCGAAGTAGCTCCACAGCAAGGGAACAGACCAGCAAGCCATGGTTCACAGGTTCAAATCCTAACAGATTGCTCCATTAACACAGGTGTGGGTGTTGATGAGGACATGGCTGGAGATCAATCTGTCATGATTAAGTAAGAATGACACCACTGGACATTTTAAAAGGAGGCTGGTGCTTGGCATCATTGTTTCTCTTCTGTTAACCATGGTTATCTCTAAAGAAACACGTGCAGTCATCATTGCAATGCACAAAAATGGCCTAACAGGGAAGAGTATCGCAGCTAGAAAGATTGCACCTCAGTCAACAATCTATCGCATCATCAAGAACTTCAAGGAGAGAGGTTCCATTGTTGCCAAAAAGGCTCCAGGGCGCCCAAGAAAGACCAGCAAGCGCCAGGACCGTCTCTTAAAAGTGTTTCAGCTGCGGGATCGGGCTACCAGCAGTGCAGAGCTTGCTCAGGAATGGCAGCAGGCAGGTGTGAGTGCATCTGTACGCACTGTGAGGCGGAGACTCTTGGAGCACAGCCTGGTCTCAAGGAGGGCAGCAAAGAAGCCACTTCTCTCCAGAAAAAACATGGACAGACTGATATTCTGCAAAAGGTACAGGCAGTGGACTGCTGAGGACTGGGGTAAAGTTATTTTCTCTGATGAATCCCCTTTTCGATTGTTTGGGACATCAGGAAAACGCCTCATTCGGAGAAGACAAGGTGAGCGCTACCACCAGTCTTGTCTCATGCCAACTGTTAAGCATCCTGAAACCATTCATGTGTGGGGTTGCTTCTCAGCCAAGGGAATCGGCTCTCTCACAGTCTTGCCTAAAAACACAGCCATGAATAAAGAATGGTACCAGAATGTCCTCCAAGAGCATCTTCTCCCAACCCTCCAAGAGCAGTTTGGCGATCAACAATGCCTTTTCCAGCATGATGGAGCACCTTGCCATAAAGCAAAGGTGATAACTAAATGGCTCAGGGAACAAAACATAGAGATTTTGGGTCCATGGCCTGGAAACTCCCCAGATCTTAATCCCATTGAGAACTTGTGGTCAATCATCAAGAGACGGGTGGACAAACAAAAACCTAAAAATTCTGACAAAATGAAAGCATTGATTGTGCACGAATGGACTGCTATCAGTCAGGATTTGGTCCAGAAGTTGATTGAGAGCATGCCAGGAAGAATTGCAGAGGTCCTGAAGAAGAAGGGTCAACACAGCAAATATTGACTTGCTGCATTAACTCATTCTAACTGTCAATATAAGCTTTTTTTACTCATATGTTTGCAATTATATTTCTGTCTGTGATAAAAACATCTGTCAAACACACATAAAAACCAGAGGGCAGCAGATCATGTGAAAATATAATATTTGTGTCATTCTCAAAATTTTTGGCCATGACTGTATGTATTACTTTAGCACTTTATGCATAGTTTGCACTATTTAAATATATATTGGTATATATTTTCATACTAATTTTCTTAATAGAATAAATTCATTATATTTTCTTTGTTCATGCTCTCATTGCACTTTATGATTCACTCTCCTATCACTTTTTCCTTCTTTTTATTTCCCATCACCTTTTTAGTCACATTTATATGCACAGTTATTATATCATGTTCACTCAGGGGTTTTTATTGTCTGTAGGTATTGTCTTTGGTGTTATATTTACATCCCCTGAGACAGTGCGCCTGCGCGGGCTCTGTAGTGCCGTTCACTTCTGGGAGCGCTCTGTCTTTGAGCCTCATGCGTTCCAGCGTGCAGTTCAAGGAGCGCGTCACCGGAAGTGACGTTCATACAGCTGCACAGAGCGGCGCATGCGCCAAATACGTGTCAGGGAGCACTTAGAGCTAACCACTCCCCTGTCACGAGTCGCGGTTATTGATTGGTGCTTTGGGGTATTTAACACCATACTACCCTCACCCTAGACACGCCCCCGGAAGAAGCTAGTGCGACACGTGCGTTGGAATGGAGGAGGTCACTCCATCCAGCTTTACTGAAGCCCGATTATATAGGTAATTGCACTTTATTTATATTTCTTTTGGCTACCCTGTTATTTTTGTGGTCTCTTTAGGATTAATATCTATGCTGTTGTAGACATATGTTATACTGTGATATTTGAACTGCAAACACAATATAACTGAATCTTATTTACTTCTATATTATTTATATGAATATTTATATTAGGTTTACAGTTATTTGTGTTAGTATTTGTAATTTTAGAGTTTAGCCCCTCTTTTTTATGACCTTCCTATTTGGCAATGAACTTGCCTTAAATGGCTTCTTTATATTTTGATCTTTACTTTTGCAATGGCGTTTAAATATCCTCCTGCTGGGCATTTTTGTTTTATTTCAACCATATTTTAATATATATTAATAAAAGTATATTTTAATAGAATTTTGCTGGGTCTCTTTTTCGGCTACAAGTTGGTATAAGTCCGAATTTTTTTGCTTACCTTAGATATCTTGCAGCCTAAAGCCCCCGTCTCACACAGCGATCTCGCTAGCGAGATCGCTGCCGAGTCACTAGTTTTGTGACGCAGCAGCGATCTCCCTAGCGATATCCTGTGTGTGACATTCAGCGACGATCAGCCCCCCTGCTGGGTATCACTGATCGTCGCTGAATGTCCTGGATATTTTTTTGATCGCTGGTCTCCTGCTGGCCAGCACGCATCACTGCGTGTGACAGGTGGGAGACCAGCGATCCGCTGGTAACCAAGATACACAGCGGGTTTCCAGGCGCGGGGCTGTGCCTGGAAACCCGCTGTGTACCTTGGATACCAGCGCCCTGATGCAGGGAGCTGGTAACCAAGGTACACAGCAGGTTTCCAGGCACCGCGCAGCGCCTGGAACCCGCTGTGTACCTTGGTTACCAGCTCTCTGCATCAGGGCACTGGTATCCAAGGTACACTGCGGGTAACTAAGCGATGTTACCCGCAGTGTCGCTGTGCTGATCGCTGCCTGAGCTGCCTGTTTGGCAGCTCAGCAGCGATCATGTAGCGATACACCAGCGATCCTGACAAGTGCATATCGTTGTCGGGATCGCTGGTGTATCGCTATGTGAGACCCAGGCCTAACACAATCTTCCTGACACAGTAAACAGTAGAAATGGTCATTCACATGCTATAGTTGTTGGTCAATTGAGAAGAGGTGGACAAATGAGCTGCCAGTCACTTATAATTATAAGGTCTATAGTCTTTAGATTATGTTTTTGTTGGTGACTCAGCTATATGATGTTATTATCTGGTGTATATATAATGTAATAATGCTACTCACTTGTGAGCGATATGAGGTATAACAGAAACAGTTTCTATTTAAAAGTCCGTCTGGTTTATTTCAGCCCTTATCAACCACTTCACAGGAAAACTTAAATACAGCTCTTGTGTGGCTCAAAGTGAAACATAAAGTAAACAGTCCATACAATAATGCGAGTTCGCCCACTTGGCTTAGAGTCCAGCTGCTTAGTGCTTTTGCAAAGTCATGTAATCCAGGAGGTCTACCCACCTCCCTTAGATAGATCCCTGGGTTAGAGAAAAATGTTCCATTTTCCAATGTGAACCACACTCAGGAGTGGACATATGGTAAGAAGCCGTCCTGCCCTAAATGTTCAGCTTCTCACAATTAGACATTATTATTATTATTATTATTTATTTCTATAGCACCATTGATTCCATGGTGCTGTACATGAGAAGGGGTTACATACAGATTACAGGTATCACTTACAGTAAACAAACTAACAATGACAGACTGATACAGAGGGAGAGGACCCTGCCCTTTCGGGCTTACATTTTACAGGATTATGGGGCAGGAGACAGCAGGTCGGGGGGATGCAGCATTTCCTGTGTTGGTTGAGGCGATATCTCTGGTAGTGGTGAGGAGGTAGCAGGGTCATTGCAGGCTGTAAGCTTTCCTGAAGAGGTGGGTTTTCAGGTTCCGTCTGAAGGATCCGAATGTGTTTGATAGTCGGACGTGTTGGGGCAAAGAATTCCAGAGGATGGGGGATATTCGGGAGAAGTCTTGGAGGCGGTTGGGTGAGGAGCGAATAAGTGTGGAGGAGAGAAGGAGGTCTTGGGAGGATCGGAGATTACATGAGGGAAGATATCGGGAGATTAGTTCAGAGATATATGGAGGAGACAGGTTATAGATGGCCTTGTAGGTCAGTATTAGCAATTTGAACTGGATACGCTGAGGGAATGGGAGCCAGTGAGGAGATTTGCAGAGGGGAGAAGCGGAGGAGTAGCGAGGAGAGAGGTGAATTAGTCGGGCAGCAGAGTTAAGGATGGACTGGAGGGGTGCGAGGGTGTTAGCAGGGAGGCCAGAGAAAAGGGTGTTGCAGTAGTCGAGGCGGGAGATGATGAGGGCGTGCACAATCATTTTAGTAGATTGAGGGTTGAGGAAAGGACGGATTCTTGAAATATTTTTGAGCTGAAGGCGACAGGAGGTAGAAAGAGCTTGGATGTGCGGTTTGAAGGACAGGGCAGAGTCAAGGGTTACTCCGAGGCAGCGGACTTCTGGTACGGGGGAAAGCATGATGTTGTTAATTGTGATAGATAGGTCAGGTAAGGAAGATCTGTGGGATGGGGAAAGATTATGAGTTCAGATTTGTCCACATTGAGTTTGAGGAAGCGGGAGGAGAAGAAGGAGGATATGGCTGATAGACACTCCGGGATTCTGGACAGCAGAGAGGTGACGTCTGGGCCAGAGAGGTAGATCTGAGTGTCATCAGCGTAAAGGTGGTACTGGAATCCGTGGGATTTTATGAGTTGCCCCAGGCCAAGTGTATAGATTGAGAAGAGTAGGGGTCCTAGAACAGAGCCTTGGGGGACTCCAACAGAGAGAGGGTGGGACGAGGAGGTAGTGTGGGAGTGGGAGACGCTGAATGTGCGGTTGAAAAGGTATGAGGAGATCCAGGATAGGGCGAGGTCCTTGACGCCAAAGGAGGAAAGAATCTGTAGTAGAAGGCAGTGGTCAACTGTGTCAAAAGCAGAGGACAGGTCAAGAAGCAGGATTATAGAGTATTGTCCGTTCGCTTTGGCTGTAAGTAGGTCATTAGTAATTTTGGTCAGGGCTGTCTCAGTGGAGTGTTGTAGAGGGTCAAAGAGCAAGTTAGAAGAGAGGTGGTAGGAAAGCTCAGCGTGGATATGCAGCTCCAGGAGTTTGGCAGTGAATGGGAGCAGCGATATTGAGCAATAGCTGGACATAGCGGTTGGGTCGAGGGTTGGTTTTTTAAGGATAGGCGTGATTGTGGCATGCTTGAAAGCAGAAGGGAAGGTACCGGAAGTTAGTGATAGGTTGAAGAGGTGGGTTAGGGATGGGATAATAGTGGTGGTGAGGTTGGGGAGGAGGTGGGTTGGGATGGGGTCAAGTGCACAGGTTGTGAGGTGTGATTTGGAGAGGAGACAATTAAGCTCCCCTTCGGTTATGTTGGAGAGGGAGGTTATGGGGTTAGGGCATTGGTCTGGTATACAAAGGGTTGTGGTGGTTGAACAATGAAGACTTGCCTTGTTTGGTCGATCTTATTTTTGAAGTGTGTGGCAAAGTCCTTAGCAGAGATGAGGGAGGTAGGAGGGGGCAGTGGTGGGCAGAGGAGGGAGTTAAAAGTTTTGAATAACTGTTTGGGGTTGTAGGATAGGGAAGATACGAGGGTTGTGAAGTAGGCCTGTTTAGCAGAGGTGAGGGCAGATTTGAAAGAGAGTGTTGCTTGTTTGAATGCAGTGAAGTCGTCTTGCGAATTTGTTTTTTTCCAATGCCGCTCTGTAATCCTGGACACTTGCCGGAGCTTTTTAGTGGTGTTATTGTGCCAGGGTTGTCTGTTGGTACGTCGCACTCTGCCATGAACGAGAGGGGCGACCGTGTCAATAGCCGATGTGAGAGTGGCATTGTAGAAAGCAGTGGCACTGTCTGTGTCGTGGAGTGAGGATATTGATGCCAGTGAAAGAATAGAGTCAGAGAGTGTGTGGATGTCTAGGTGTGCAAGGTGTCTGCAGGGGTGCACGTGTTGCTGGACATGGGTGACAGGAGAGGAGGACAGGGATGAGAAAGTGAGTAGATGGTGGTCGGATAGAGGGAGAGGGGAGGTGGTGAAGTTAGATAGAGAGCAGAGGCGGGTGAAGACCAGGTCTAATGTATGACCATCCGTGTGGGTGGCTGAGGAGGACCACTGAGTAAGTACAAAGGATGAAGTAAGGGACAGGAGTTTGGAGGCTGCTGACTGAAGGGTATCAGTGGGGATGTTGAAGTCACCCATGATGATGGTGGGGATGTCAGTGGAGAGAAAGTGAAAAAGCCAGGTAGTGAATTGGTCGATGAAGGCAGTGGTCGGGCCTGGAGGTCAGTATATGACGGCCACTTGGAGGTTGGAGGGAGAGAATATGCGGACAGAGTGAACTTCAAAGGAGGGGAGGATTAGGGAGGGAAGAGGTGGGATTGGGTTAAAGTTGCAGTTAGAGGAAAGGAGAATACCCACTCCTCCACCATGTCTGTTTCCAGGGCGAGGAGTGTGGGTGAATTGGAGGCCACCGTAACACAGCGCAGCAGGGGAGACGGTGTCAGAGGGTGTCAGCCATGTTTCTGTGAGGGTGAGGAAAGCAAGATTGCGAGAGAGAAAGAGGTTATAAATCACATGAAGCTTATTGCAGATGGAGCGGGCATTCCAGAGTGCTCCAGAGAGAGGGAGCGGGGGTGGGTGTCAATGGCACGGGTTTTACGTTGGAAAGATTGCGGTAGTTCTTATTAGATAGGGAGCGGTAGGAAGGAGTACTAATGGTGGGTATGAGCTGTGGAGGTCCAGGATTGGGAGATATGTCACCAGAAGTGAGAAGCAGAGAAAGGGAGAGCAGGTGGGAGAAGGAGAGAGGGCAGCTTGTTTTGTGTTTTATTAGGACAGATTTGAGGTTGAGGAGCAGGTCAGCAGAGGAGGTCAGGTGGGGAGGAAGGAGGGAAGGGGAGATGATTATTTGATTAGAGGGTGCTGGGGTTTGGGGATAGCGAAGGAGAGAGAGGATTAACGGAGCAAACACTGTGAAGGCATATGTAAACATGGTGAAAGAGTAAGATGGGTAAATAGAAAAGCCAGGTACAAGTAATTAGAAGTGCTTTCTCAGCAGACGTACCCAAAAGAGACATAGTGTGGGGTCCTGACTCCTGCCGCGACTTACTGCCGTTGAAATAACTGCAGCTTCACTGTACTTTTGCTGCAGTGGTACTTCTGCTGCATGTGCGTGCCTGACCCCACACGCGTGCCCCCCTTAGACTGCTACTGAATATATAGGACTGAGTAGAGGATCAGGTGGGAGGAGTTGTGGGAGCTGCTTTGGGATAAATTAGCAGCTGGCCAGCACACCAGGGAAGCTTAGACAATCAAAAGCACAGGGCCTGGTAACACCTTGCACCTGATAGCATCTCTACTGGCCCCAGCATGGCTATACAGCAGTAAGTATTGAATACAATGCAACAAATTAATTTAGCAAACATTCAGCAGGCACTGTTATATACCATTTAAAGGAAATGTTGCACAGTGGTAAAAGCCAGATCACAGCAAGCAGAGATTGTAGAGATTGTATCATTTAAAGGAAATGTTGCACAGTGGTAAAAGCCAGATCACAGCAAGCAGAGATTGTAGAGATTGTACCTTTGTGAAGAGAGGACATAGTCTATTATCCCTTCTTAGTATTATGTGAACTAAAGAATGACTCGAGATTTATATCACATAGGACATACACCTCTGTGATACATATCTCCCATCCACTATGTGTCCGGCAGCCACCTTAAATACCTCCCCATCTGCCTAAAGCTGTGGGACTTGGCACCTTCCACCAGTAGACACGGGATTCTTGAGAGAGAGCATCGGCATTACCATGTAACTTCCCGGCTCTATGTTCCACATGGAAGTGGAAATCTTGCAGGGCTAAAAACCAGTGGATAACACAAATATTTTTCTCCCTTAATCACCTGAGTTGGGCATGGTCTGACACTAATTTAAATTTTCGCCCTAAGAGATAGTATTGAAATGTGTCCAACGCCCACTTTATGGCCAAGCATTCCTTTTCTACAATGGAATCATTTTTATTACTTCCAATTAGTTTCCTACTCAGATAGAGAACAGTATGCTAGTTGCCGTGTATCTCCTGAGAAAAAAACACTCCTAATCCAACAGCTGAGGTGTCCATTTGGAGTAAAAACTGCTTCTTAAAGTTGAGGGCTACCAGGACTGGCTGCTTACACAGAGCTACTTTCAGTCCTTGAAAGGCCACCTTTGATTCTGAAGCCCATTTGGCCATGACTTATTTTGTCCCCTTAAGGAAGTCAATCATGGGTGTGGCCACCACGGCAAAGTTTGGAATGAACCTTCTGTAGTGTCCCACGATTCCCAGAAAAGCCCTAACTTGCTTTCTTTTTAGAGTGGTCTCAGCCAGTTCTGGATTGCGTCCACTTTATTGATCTGGGGTTTGATTTTGCCTCTGCCTACTACATATCCAAGGTATTTGACCTCCTCTTTCACCCTGATACATTTTTTTGATTTATAGAGAACCCAACCTTCCTGAGAGAATCAAACACCGACTGTACCTTTCCGAGATGACTTCCCTTAATCCGGGCTGAAGATTACGATATTGTCTAGTTATGCTGCAGCGTTATTCTTATGGGGTGCCTGAATTTGGTCCTTGGCTATCTAGAAGGTGGTCAGAGCTCCGTGCAGTCCAAACGGCATCTGGCCGTATTGGAATCACCCATCGGGTGTGAACAAATCTGTCTTCTCCTTGGGTTTTTGTGACATGGGGATTTGCTAATATCCTTTCGTTCGATCCAAGGTGGTTATATACCTTGCCAGCCCAAGTCTCTCGATCAGCTCATTGACCCGCGGCAACGAATATGCGATGAACTTGGAGACTTTTTTCAGCTTCCAATAATCATTGCAGAATCTCCATTTGCCATCTGGTTTTGGAACAAAGACAATCTGGCTAGATCACCAGCTCTTAATCAATGGCTCTGAGATTCAGCATACGCTTTACTTCCTTGGAGATCAGGCGGACCTTGGGATTTCGGTAAGGCTTCAAGTTCACGCGCATATGGGGTTCCATCAGAACCTTGTCTTCTAAGATATCTGTACACCCTGGCAAATCTAAGAACAGGTTCCGGTTCTGCTGCAGCAATTCACGACACTGCTGTTTTTGGGCCTTCAACAGCATCTCAGCTATGGTGACATCTTCAATGTTCCCTTCTGACTTAACCAGCAAACATGAAATTTCAACGGGGTCCCTGTGCTGCCATGTCTTGATAAGATTGATATGGTAGACCAAGTACAGCTTTCATGTTCCTAGTTTATGAATCTTGTAGTTAATTTTACACAGCTTCTCTACCATCTCATATGGGCCTTTCCATTTGGCCAAAAACTTACTCTCTACCGTGGGATTATCCCCAGGACTGAACTGTCTCACCCTGGCTGACCAGTTGTAGACCCAGGATTGAGTCTCTTGTGCCTGGTGATGTTCCTTTACAATGGGCATTACGTTAGAAACCCTCTCCTGCATCTGAGTTACATGCTCGATGATGCTTTGATGTGGCATGACTTTGGCTTCCCATGTTTCCTTTGCTAAATCAAGGAGACCCTGCAGATGCCGGCCATACAGGAGTTCAAACAGAGAGAATCCTGTAGAAGCCTGTGGAACCTATCAGATAGAGAATAGTACATATGGGAGGAGACAATCCCAGTCCTTTTTCATGACCTTCTAAATAAGCATACTCTTCAGGGTTTTCTTAAACCTTTCCACAAGGCTGTCTGTCTGGAGATGGTAAACTGACATCTTCAGTTGTGTAATTTGTAAGGACTTATACAGTTCCCTCATCACCTTACTCATAAAGGGTGTTACTTGGTTGGTCAGGATCTCCCTTAGTAGTCCTGTCCGGACAAAGATGTGGACCAACTCACAAGCTATACTTTTCACAGAGGAGTTTCTTGGGGGAACTGCTTCTGGGTTCCTAATAGCATAGTCGAGGGCAACCAATATAAATTGATGCCGAAGAGCAAACTTAAGATAGTAACATAGTAACATAGTTAGCAAGGCCGAAAAAAGATATTTGTCCATCCAGTTCAGCCTATATTCTGTCAAAATAAATCCCCAGATCTACATCCTTAAAAAGGACCTAATAACTGTAAGATACAATATTGTTATGCTCCAGGAAGACATCCAGGCCTCTCTTGAACCCTTCGACTGAGTTCGCTATCACCACCTCTCCAGGCAAAGAATTCCTGATTCTCACTGCCCTAACAGTAAAGAATCCTCTTCTATGTTGATGGAAAAACCTTCTCTCCTCCAGACGCAGAGAATGCCCTCTTGTGACCGTCACCTTGGTATAAACAGATCCTCTGAGAGATATTTGTATTGTCCCCTTATACACTTATACATGGTTATTAGATCGCCCCTCAGTCGTCTTTTTTCTATACTAAATAATCCTAATTTTGCTAATCTCTCTGGGTATTGTTGTTCCCCCATCCCCTTTATTAATTTTGTTGCCCTCCTTTGTACTCGCTCTAGTTCCATTATATCCTTCCTGGGCACCGGTGCCAAAAACTATACACAGTACTCCATGTGAGGTCTAACCAGGGATTTGTACAGAGGAAGTATAATGTTCTCATCATGTGTATCGAGACTTTTTTTAATGCACCCCATGATTCTGTTTGCCTTGGCAGCTGCTGCCTGGCACTGGCTGCTCCAGGTAAGTTTATCATTAACTAGGATCCCCAAGTCCTTCTCCATGTCAGATTTACCCAGTGGTTTCCCACTCAGTGTGTAATGGTGATATTGATTCCTTCTTCCCATGTGTATAACCTTACATTTATCCTTGTTAAACCGCATCTGCCACCTTTCGGTCCAAGTTTCCAACTTATCCAGATCCATCTGTAGCAGAATACTATCTTCTCTTGTATTGACTGCTTTACATAGTTTTGTATCATCTGCAAATATCAATATTTTACTGTGTAAACATTCTACCAAATCATTAATAAATAAGTTGAAGAGAATAGGTCTCAACACCGACCCTGCGGTACCACACTGGTCACAGCGACCCAGTTAGAGAATATACCATTTATAACCACCCTCTGCTTTCTATCACTAAACAAGATAGTTACCCATTTACACACATTTTCCCCCAGACCCAGCATTCTCATTTTGTGTACCAACCTCTTGTTTGGAAAAATCAAGATATACCACGTCCAATGACTCACCATGGTTCAGTCTGTAGCTTACCTTTTCATAAAAACTGATTAGATTGGTTTGATAGGAGCCATTCCTTATAAACCCATGCTGATATGGAGTTAAACAGTTATTCTCATTGAGATAATCCAGAATAACATCCATCAGAAACCCTTCAAATTTTTACCAACAATAGAGGTTAGGCTTACTGGCCTATAGTTTCCAGGTTCACTTTTAGAGCCCTTTTTGAATATTGTTACCACATTTGCTATGCGCCAATCCTGTGGAACAGACCCACATCGCTATAGAGTCCCTAAATATAAGAAATAATGGTTTGTTTATTACATTACTTACCGTAGTTCTCTTAGTACTCGTGGGTGTATGCCATCCGGACCCGGAAATTTATCTATTTTAATTTTATTTAGCCGGTTTCGCACCTCTTCTTGGGTTAGATTGGTGACCCTTAATATAGGGTTTTCTTTGTCTCTCGGCATTTCACTTAGCATTTTATTTTTCAGCGTAAATACCATGGAGAAGAAGGTGTTTAATATAGTGGCTTTATCTTCGTCATCTACAACCATTCTTTCCTCACAATTTTTTAAGGGGCCTACACTTTCACTTTTGATTCTTTTACTATTGATATAGTTGAAGAACAGTTTGGGATTAGTTTTACTCTCCTTAGCAATGTGCTTCTCTATTTCCTTTTTGGCAGCTTTAATTATTTTTATAGATTAAAGTATTTTTCTCCCTATAGTTTTTTAGAGCTTCAACGGTGCCATTCTGCTTTAGCAATTTAAATGCTTTATTTTTACTGTTAATTGCCCTTCTTACTTCTTTGTTTAGCCACATTGGGTTTTTCTTATTTCTTCTCCTTTTATTACCACAAGATATAAACCACTTACAGTGCCTATTTAGGATGTTCTTAAGCATTTTCCATTTATTATCTGTATTCTTATTTCTGAGGACATTGTCACAGTCAACCAGATTAAGGGCATCTCTAAGCTGGTCAAACTTTGTCTTCCTAAAGTTCAGTGTTTTTGTGACTCCATGACAAGTCCACCTAGTGAAAGACAAATGAAACTGTACAATATTGTGGTCGCTATTTCCTAGATGCCTGACGACCTGCAGATTTGTTATTCTGTCAGGTCTATTAGATAGTATTAGGTCTAAAAGTGCTGCTCCTCTGGTTGGATTCTGCACCAATTGTGAAAGATAATTTTTCTTGGTTATTAGCAGAAACCTGTTGCCTTTCTGGGTTTTGCATGTCTCTGTTTCCCAGTTAATATCCAGGTAGTTAAAGTCCCCCATAACAAGGACCTCATTATGTGTTGCAGCTTCATCTATCTGCTTTAGTAGTAGACTTTCCATGATTTCTATTATATTTGGGAGTTTGTAACAGACCACAATGAGAATTTTGTTACTATTTTCCCCCCCATGTATTTCGACATCCTCATTCCCTTCACTAATATCCTCCCTTAAAATGGACTTTAGACAAGACTTTAAATAAAGACAAACGCCTCCTCCTCTCCAATTTTTATGATTCTTTCTAAACAGACTGTAATCCTGTAAGTTAACTGCCCAGTCATAGCTTTCATCTAACCATGTCTCGGTTATTCCCACTATGTCATAGTTACATGTAGATATTTCTGCTTCTAGTTCTTACATCTTTTTTGTCAGGCTCCTGGCATTTGCAAGCATGTAGTTTAGAGGATTTTATTTTGTTTCAATCTCCTCCCTGTGGATTGTTTTAGAAATTTTCTTACCTCCCTTCCGAGTATGTTGTCTTGGGTCTTCTTTGCCACACGTCATGTCCTTCATCAGTATATTTTCTGGCATCATGTTTGTGTCTAACGTTTATCTTCCCGTCTCCTCTTCTTCTAGTTTAACACTCTCCTGATGAGTGTAGCGAGTCTTCTGGCGAATGTGTATTTCCCAGGTTTGTTAAGATGTAGTACATCTCTGGCAAGGAGTCCGTCATACAGGTAATTCACACCGTGGTCCAGGAATCCGAATCCTTATTGTCTGCACCATCGTCTTAGCCTGTTGTTCGCATCAAGGATCCTGTTCCATCTTCTGGTGCCATGCTTTTCTACTGAAAGGATAGAAGAAAAAACTACCTGTGCATCCAGTTCCTTTACTTTCATCCCCAACTCTTCAAAGTCCTTGCAGATTGTTGGTAAGTCCCTCCTTGCCATGTCATTGATGCCAACATGTATGAGAAGAAATGAGTGGACGTCCTTGGAACTGATGAGCTTTTGTTTCCTATGGTCACATCCATGATCTTCACACTTGGGAGGCAGCATACTTCTCTTATGGTTATATCCGGTCTGCAGATGGTTGCTTCTGTGCCTCTCAGTAGTGAGTATTCCACCACAGCCACTCTTCATTGCTTCTTGGCTGTATTTTTTGTTGTCTCTTCTGGGTGTTGCTGTGTGCCCTTTTCTTGTTTGCTTGCTGGTAGTGCCTCATCCTTAGGTGTGCCATCTTCGTCCTCCACAAAGCCTTGGTATCGGTTTCTCAGTTGTGTGGTTGGTGATGTCTCCATGGTCTTCTTGCTTCTTTTGGTTACATGTTTCCACTCATCTGCTTTTGGAGGTTCTCTGAAAGTTTCTTCATCTTCTGTGACCAGTAGAGATGCTTCTGTTCCATCTAGGAAGTCTTCATTTTCTTTGATGAGTGTCAAAGTTGAAATTCTTTCTTCCAGACCCCGCACCTTTTCTTATAAAAGGGTCAGTAGTCTACACTTCTGGCAGGTACGATACAATACGATACACTTTATTGATCCCGGGGGGAAATTACAATATCACAGCAGCAATGCAAACAGCAGTGCATAAAATATTAGGACACAAATCTTGCACAGGTATACCAGTTGGATTCTTCTTCTGGTCAATCTGTGAACATGTAGCACATGTTGCAGCTCACCATGTAGGTTGTCACATCTGCTATGTTGCTCCTAGATCCTGCTGACTTGCTGTTTGTCTTCCTTCTTGTGAAATCTGCTGTGTTTTTTCTTTCTTGTGTAATCTACTCAATCAGCCAAGCTTTCTTGCAATAATATCCTAGAGGCAAAAATTTCCCCCCAGTAAAGCCCGGGTCTCACATAGCGATACACCAGCGATCCCGACAACGATCAGGATCGCTGGTGTGTCGCTACATGATCGCTGCTGAGCTGCCAAACAGGCAGCGATCAGCACAGCGACACTGCGGGTAACATCGCTTAGTTACCCGCAGTGTAGGTTGGATACCAGCGCCCTGATGCAGGGAGCTGGTAACCAAGGTACACATCAGGTTTCCAGGCGCTGCGCGGTGCCTGGAAACCCGCTGTGTACCTTGGTTACCAGCGGATCGCTGGTGTCCCGCCTGTCACACGTAGCGATGCATGCTGGCCAGCGGGAGACCAGCGATCAAAAAAATGTTCAGGACATTCAGCGACGATCAGCGATACCCAGCAGGGGGGCTGATCATCGCTGAATGTCACACACAGAGATATCGCTGGGGAGATCGCTGTTGCGTCACAAAACTAGTGACTCAACAGCAATCTCGCTAGCGAGATCGCTGTGTGAGACGGGGGCTTAAGGCTCGCCGTTTGGTGATGCTTTTCCAAGCAGCTCATCCCTGCTGTACCCAACAATCTTCCAGCTGAGGGAGACTCTTCTCTTTTGCTAGAAGGCACCAAACCAGGTCCATGACAATTTACTCAAATAGCACCTTTATGACGACTAGTGGCACAAGGGGATTTCAGAAGTAATAACTGGGAGCTTTTAATTGGCAGGTGGGACAGGACTTGCAATACC
Organism: Oophaga sylvatica; assembly: GCA_033576555.1. Taxonomy (NCBI): domain Eukaryota; kingdom Metazoa; phylum Chordata; class Amphibia; order Anura; family Dendrobatidae; genus Oophaga; species Oophaga sylvatica. The sequence continues at coordinate 126,615,284 of JARQOD010000006.1, forward strand.
TTAGGATTTCTCAGTGAAATCTGGGACAATAGAATCTCACCATAACCTATTCTTAAGGCCCCGTCTCACATAGCGAGATCGCTGCTAAACAGCGATCTCAGCAGCGATCTCGCCATGTCTGACACGTACCAGCGATCAGGCCCCTGCTGTGAATCGCTGGTCGTGTCAGAAATGCCTGGACTTTTTTTTGATCGCTGGTCTCCCGCTGGTTAGCATGCATCGCTGCATGTGACAGGCAGGAGACCAGCATAAGCTGGTAACCAAGGTACACTTCGGGTTTCCAGGCACGGGGCTGTGCCTGGAAACCCGATGTGTACGTTGGATACCAGCGCGCTGCTGCAGGGGAGCTGGAAACCAAGGTACACATCGGGTTTCCAGGCACCGTGCAGCACCTGGAAACCCGAAGTGTACCTTGGTTACCAGCTCCCTGCATCAGCGGGCTGGTATCCAATGTACATTGTGGGTAACTAGGCAACGTTACCCGCAGTGTCGCTGTCCTGATTGCTGCCTGAGCTGCATGTTTGACAGCTCAGCAGCAATCATGTAGCGACACACCAGCGATCCTGATCGTTGTCGGGATCGCTGGTGTGTCGCTATGTGAGACAGGGCCCTTAGGCTTTGTCCACACCCAGATGGCCTTGCAAGACATATGAATGGGCCATGTCCAACACCCTTTTTCTATAGGCTTATGATTAGTGATTGGCGAACCCGTGGACATTCGGGTCTTGCGGGTTCGGACGAACAGTTAAAAACTATTTTGATTTTGGTATCAGAACAGTACCCGAACCCAAACTCAGACCCCATTCACATTAATGGGGGCCTGATCATCCATTGTTTGTCACGCTGTCATCTGCATGACAGCGCAGCAAACACTGCCTCTGATCGATGGTAAGATCATTCCCGGCGGTCAGAGCACTGCGGTTCCCATGCACCTGTGTTGCTGCTATCTTATCTACATGGGTCAACTGCATCCTAATAGTGCATTTGTTAGGGGCCTGATTAGTAATGCTGCTCTGTCATGATTTGAATGCATTCTGTATATTTCAATATGGACATAAAATATCTATTTCTATGTTCACACTACACTGTCGATCAGAGCCACCGGTGTTCGGGGTGCCGAACCCAAACACCTGGAGAAGTCTGTGTTCGGGGTCTGTGCCTGAACAGTAGGTGTTTGGAATGGACCCCGAACTTTACTGTTTTGGTTTGCCCATCTCTAGTCCTGATACCAACAATTGCTCCACTTTTTCTTCTCTGACCTTAGTAACCCTGTACAATAAGTCCCCACTCATCAATATTTTGTGGAATAACCATGATTTTTAATCACAGCTTTCATGCGTCTTGGCATGCTTTCCACCAGTCTTTCACACTGCTTTTGGGTGACCTTATGCCACTCCTGGTACAAAAATTTAAGCAGTTCTTTGATGACTTGTGACTATCCATCTTCCTCTTGATTACATTACAGAGGTTTTCAATGGGGTTAAGGCTGGCCATGACAGGGATCTGATGTTGTGATTCTTTATCCACACATTGACTGACCTAGATATGTGGCATGGCGCATTTTCTTGCTGGAAAAAACAGTCGTCAGAGTTGGGGAACATTGCCTAAGCAGAAGGAAACAACTGTTTTTCCAGGATAACATTGTATGCGGCTTGATTCATACGTCCTTCGCAAAGATTAGCCTACCCAATTCCAGCCTTGCTGAAGCATTCCCAGATCATCACCGATCCTCCACCAAATTTCACAGTGGGTGCAACACCTTGTGGTTTGTATAACTCTCCAGGTCTCTGTCTAACCACTAGATGACCAGGTGTTGGCCAAAGCTGAAAATTAGACTCATCAGAGAAGATTACCTTGCTCCAGTCCTCTATAGTCCAATCCATATAGTCTTTAGCAAACTTCAGCCTCACTCTCCTTTGCTTCTCATTGATGAAAAGCTTTTTCTAGCTTTACATGACTTGAGCCCTGCCTCTAGGAGCCTGTTACGAACTGTTCTTGCCGTGCACTTCACCCCAGCTGCCATTTGCCATTCCTTTTGTAGGTCACTTGATGTCATCAACCGGTTGCTGAGTGACATTCAAATAAGATGACGGTCATCCCGATCAGTGGACAGTCATTTTTGCCCTCTGCCAGTCTGAAGCTTTGCTGTCCTCAAAGTGTGCTGCTTGACCTTGTTGTAATGGACTGCTGTCTTAGATATTTTAAGGATTAACAACATGATGCTCACTGTATCCCTCTGCTAGTAAAGCCAGAATTGAGCCCTTCTTTTCCTCACTCAGGACTTCTCTTTTCAACTCCTTTAGCATGGTTAAAAGTTATTTTTTCATTCCTATTACTTTTGGGATATTACTAGCACTTGTTTTGCCATCCAGCTTGTCCCATTGCAAGAGGATTGTGAACACCACTGCAGTGTTCTTTTTTTACTTTCCTTCGTTAAATAAGATTTGGTCCAGGTAATCACCTAATCAGAAGCACATTAAGTAGAATGAGCTGTACTCTGGTTGGAATTCAACTAACACTGGAATGAAATGGCTGTCAGACACGTAGAGAAGCTGATTTTTATAAAACTGTGCACTGGTCTCTTAATTAATATATGTATTGTGAGAGGTTGACCCACTTGGCTGCCTTCTCAGGTAGACACAGGAACCATTCTGATAGAGAATCACCTGCTGGTTTATTGTGGATAGCATAAACCTGGGCAGGGTTAAGCAAAATAGAGTCTTGCTGGAATAATGGTAAAATGGTTTTCACAGTTCATATGAGTCCATTCCCTGAAGGGTTCACTCTTGTTTTACATCACTGACCGCAGTATGCGCAGTGACAGGTATCTCCCTTCACATACTATGCCAGTGACTCTGTCACATATTCCCCCCCCCCTTCCCAAAGCTGGGTGTTTTGGGACCTTCAGATATCAGACAGGGAATTCGGGAGAGAGCATCTGCGTTACCATGTAACTTCCAGGGTCTGTGTTCTACGTGGAAACTAAAGTCTTGAAGGGCTAAGAACAGCCTAGTCACTCTGGCATTCTTACCTTCTCTCTCAACAACCTCAGAGGGACATGGTCTGACACTAACTTAAACCTGTGGCCTTCAGAGTGTCTATGGCCCATTTTATAGCCAAACACTGCTTCTCCTCTATGGCGTAATTCTTCTTGCAAGAATAGAGTTTCCGGCTCAGGTATCTGATGGGATGCTCTTCTCCATTTATCTCTTGAGACAGCATGGCTCCCAACCCAACCTCTGAAGCATCGGTCTGGTCCAGAACCAGATGCTTACACAGAGACCGCTTGAGCTCTTGAAACGCCATCTCTGTGTCAGGAGTCCATTTCACGATCGTTGACTTGGTGCCCAGAAGGAGATCTGTTAACGGTGCAGCAATTATGGCAAAGTTCGGGATAAAACGCCGGTAATACCCCATAATCCCAAGAAACACCCTGACTTGCTTCTTGGAGAGTGGTTGCGGCCACTCCTGAATCGCCTCTATTTTGTTCAACTGGGGCTTGATTTCGCCTCTCCCGATCATGTAGCCCAAGTACGTGGCCTGTTCCTTCTCTATTGGACACTTCTTGGGATTTATGGTGAATCCCGCTTTCTTCAACTCATCGAGGATCACCTGTACCTTTGGCAGGTGCAAACTCCAGTCAGGGCTGAAAATGACTATGTCATCCAAGTAGGCTGCGGCATATTTATTGTGTGGAGCCAGAATTCGATCCATCGCCCTCTGGAAGGTAGCTGGGGCTCCTTGCAGTCCGAAGGGCATTCTGGTGTACTGAAACCACCCTGCGTCAAGAAGGCCATATTCTCCTTAGCGCTCTGGGACATGGGGATCTGACAGTACCCCTTTGTAATTTCAAGGGTTGTGATGTACCTCACGGGCCCTAGTCGCTCAATGGGTTCATCCACATGGGGCATCAGGTATGCATCGAAGCTAGACACCTCATTGAGCCTGCGGTAATCATTACAAAACCGCCACTCGCCATTGGGTTTCGGTACAAGGACGATAGGACTTCTCCAGCCACTTTGTGAACCCTCTATTACCCCAAGGTCCAGCATTCTCTTCACCTCCTTGGAGATAATCTCCCGGCGTGCTTTGGGGATTCTGTAGGGTTTGAAGTTTACCCTTACATGCGACTCTGTTAGGATATCATCTCCAACGACCTGTGTGCACCCTGGCAACTCTGAGAAGAGGTCCCGGTTCTGCTGCAGCGGTTCCCGGCATTGTTGCCTCTGGGCTGGCTTTAGCGTCTCAGCAATCATGACCTCCTTGACTTTGACTTCAGGACGGGGCCTCAGGCAAGGAGCTTCCATTGGCTCACGGTCCCTCCAAGGTTTGAGTAAGTTGATATGGTATACCTGGTGCAGCTTCCTGCGACCGGGCTGGTGTACCTTGTAATTCATGTCCCCGATTTTTTCCACGATCTCATATGGCCTTGCCAGTTGGCCAAGAACTTGCTCTCCATCGTAGGGATAAGTACCAGCACGCGGTCCCCGGGCTGAAATTGCCTTAGCCTTGCTGATCGGTTGTAAACCCTTACTTGGGCCTCCTGTGCCTGGAGAAGGTGTTCCTTTACTGTAGGCATTACATGTGCCATCCTTTCCTGTAGCTGGGTAACGTGCTCAATGACACTCTGGTACGGCGTGACCTCGGCTTCCCAGGTTTCCTTGGCGATGTCTAGGAGCCCCCGTGGATATCGGCCGTATAGGAGCTCAAACAGCGAGAAGCTAGTGGAGGCCTGTGGGATTTCTCTGATAGAAAAGAGCAGGAATGGAGCAGATAGTCCCATTCTCGACCGTCCTGTTCCATGACTCTCTTAAGCATGGCCTTCAAGGTCTTGTTGAAGTGCTCCAGCAGGCCATCGGTCTGCGGATGGTAAACGGAGGTTCACAGTTTGGCAATCTGGAGGACTCTACACAGCTCCCGCATTACTTTGCTCACAAATGGGGTACCCTGGTCTGTCAAGATCTCCTTAGACAAACTGGTCCAGGCAAAGATATGGACAAGCTCCCGGGCGATACTTTTAGCTCAAGAGTTTCTCAGTGGCACCACTTCTGGATACCGGGTCACATAATCCATGACCACTAAGATGTACTGGTGGTCGCGTGCAGATTTAACAAGTGGACCTACCAGGTCCATAACAATCCTTTCAAAGAGGATCTCTATCACAGGCAATGGGACTAAGGGACTTCAGAAGTGAGAAGTAGGAGCAGTTATCTGACAGGTGGGTAGGAT
>JARQOD010000006.1:126620612-126664514 GCA_033576555.1 Oophaga sylvatica
AAAGAATGTATCTAGATGTGTGGTGAGCATCTTGAACCTCTAGTTGCTTCACAGAAGTTTATAACGTAAAGCCGTGAAAATAAAAAATCACATTTTTCCCACAGAAATGTTCTTTTAGCCCCCAAATTTTTATTTTCTCAATGGTAATAGGAGAAAATGGACCCCAAAATTTGTGCAATTTCTCCTGAGTTTCGCAATTTCCAATATGTAGGGAAAACTACTGTTTGGGCGTACGGCAGCACTCGAAAGGGAAGTAGCACTGTTCGACTTTTTGAATGCAAAAATTGCTGGAGTTGAAAGCAGATGTCATGTCGCAAATGGAGAGAGCCCCTGGTGTGCCTAAACAGTAGAAATCCCCCACAAGTGGCCTCATTTTGAAATCTAGACCCCTGAAGCAATGTATTTAGATGTGTAGTGAGGACCTTGAACCCCCAGGTGCTTCACAGGTGTGGTTGAAAATTACATTTAAGGCACAGTGCAAAGATCAGAAGGGAAGAAGCACCATATTGGGGTTCAGATTTTGCTGGTATGGTTTCCATGTCACATTGGCAGAGCCCAATGTGCCAGAACAGCAGAAACCCACCACAAGTGATGTCATTTTACAAATTACACCTCTCAGTGAATTCATCTAGCTGTGCAGTGAGCATGTTGACACCATATGTGCCACACAGAAATTTTTACCGTTGAGCGATGAATAATGAATAATTACATTTTTATCGTTAAAATGTTGTTTTTGCCCCATATTTTTAATTTAAGTTTAATTGGGAAAGAAATGGACGTCACAGTTCATTGTGCAATTTCTCTTGATTGCGCCAATACCCTACATGTAATCAGGAACTTCTTTTCAGACACAGTACAAAGCTCAGCCCATGACCCATTGGGAGAGCATCTGAGGTGACAGAACAGCAGGATCTCCCATAAGGGACCCTATTTCACAAAGAATACCTCTCAATGAATTAATATAGGGGTGCAGTGATCATATTGACAACACATGTGTATTACAGAATTTCATATCATTGGACAGTGAAGAAAATATAATTACATTTTTACTACCAAAATTTAGTATTAGCCCCAGATTTTACACTTTCAAATAGGGAAAAATGGCACCGAAATGTGTCACACAATTTCTGATGAACATGACAATAACCCATTTGTTGCTGTACAGTACTACTTAGCCACACGGCAAGACTCGGGAGAGAAGGAGCGCAATTTGCCTACGGGTGCACAGATTTTCCTATAATAGTTTGTGGACGCCATATACAGAGTCTCTAAGTGCTAGGAGAGCAGAATAACACCCTCAAGTGATCCCATTTTGGAAATGATACCATTGCAAAACAAATAGACTCTAAAGGTGGTTTAACCCCTTTCTGTCATCTGACGTTCTATCCCGTCCATGTGCCCTGGGACTTAATTCCCAAGGACGGGATAGTATGTCATACGCGATCAGCTGCGCTCACGGGGGGAGTGCAGCTGATCGCTGCCGGGTGTTAACTGATTCTCACAGCTGACACCCGGCACTAAGTGCCAGGAGCGGTCCGGCACCTTAACCCCCAGCACACTGCGATCAAACATGATCGCAGTGTTCTGGGAGCAGGCAGAAGGGCTGTCCGCTCTGACAGCCCTTCTGTCTTTGGATCGGAGACCCGGCGGCATGATGCACAGTCCCAATCGCTCCCATGGTAACCCGATGTCGTCATGACGACATCCGAGTTACCAGAACTCAGACTTCCTGTCATGCGCAGTGCAGTCTCACAGCTGACACCCGGCACGGACCTCTCCCGGCACCTTAACCCCCGGCACACTGCGATCAAACATGATCGCAGTGTTACGGCGGCATAGGGAAGCATCGCACAGGGAGGAGGCTCCTTGTTTGCTTCCCTGAGAACCTCAGAACAGCGCAATGTGATCGCGCTGTTCCGAGGGCCTCCTCCCTGCAGGACCCCGGATCCAACATGGCCGCAGGGTCCTTCCGGGTCCTGCAGGGAGGTGGCTTCTCAGTGCCTGATAGAGAAGGCGCTGAGAAGCCTCCTGCACTGCCTGTCAGATCGATGATCTGACAGATTGCTGTGCAAACTGTCAGATCATCGATCTGACACTAATATAGTGATGTCCCACCCTGGGACAAAGTAAAAAAGTATAAAAATAAATAAATAAACATGTGTAAAAACAATTTAAAAAAAATTCCTAAATAAGAAAAAAAAATATTCCCCAATAAATTCATTTCTTAATGTAAATAAAAAAAAAAAAACAATAAAAGTACACATATTTAGTATTGCCGTGTCCGTAACGACCCGCCCTATAAAATTGGCCCACTAGTTAACCCCTTCAGTGAACCCCTTAAGAAAAAAAAGGCAAAAAAACAATGCTTTATCATCATACTGCCGAAACAAAAAGTGGAATAACACGCAATCAAAAAGACGGATATAATAAACATGGTACCGCTGAAAACGTCATCTTGTCCTGCAAAAAACGAGCCGCCATACAGCATCATCAACGAAAAATAAAAAAGTTATAGCTCGCAGAATAAAGCGATGCAAAAATATTTTTTATATAAAATTGTTTTTATTGTATAAAAGAGCCAAAACATAAAAAAATATAAATGAGGTATCGCAGTAATCATATTAACCCGAAGAATAAAACTGCTTTATCAATTTTACCACACGCAGAACGGTATAAATGCCCCCCCCCAAAAGAAATTCATGAATTGCTTGTTTTTGTTCATTCTGCCTCCCAAAAATTGTAATAAAAAGCGATCAAAAAATGTAATGTGCCCAAAAATGACAGCAATAAAAACGTCAACTCGTCCAGCAAAAAATAAGACCTCGCATGACTCTGTGGGCCGAAATAAGGAAAAATTATAGCTCTCAAAATGTGGTGATGCAAAATCCATTTTTTGCTATAAAAATCATCTTTTAGCGTGTGACAGCTGCCAAACAAAAAAACCCACTATAAAAAGTAAATCAAACCCCCCCTTTATCACCCCTTTGTTACGGAAAAATAATACAATTTTAAAAATGTATTTATTTCCATTTTCCCATTAGGGTTACTGTTGGGGCTAAAATTAGGGTTAGGGTTGGGATTAGGGTTAGGGGTGTATTAGGTTTAGGTTTGTGGTTAGGGTTAGGATTAGGGTTGGGACTAGAGTTAGGGTGTGTTGGGGTTAGGATTGGAGTTAGAATTGGGGGGTTTCCACTGTTTAGGCACATCAGGGACTCTCCAAATGTGACATGGCATCTGATCTCAATTCCAGTCAATTGTGCGTTGAAAAAGTCAAACGCTGCTCCTTCCCTTCTGAGCTTTGCCATGCGCTCAAACAGTAGTTTACACCCACATATGGTGTATCAGCGTACTCAGGACAAATTGCACAATAACTCTTGGGGTCCAATTTATTGTTACCCTTGGGAAAATAAAAAAAATTAGTGGCAAAAATATCATTTTTGTGGAAAAAAATATGATTTTTTATTTTTATGGCTCTACGTTATAAACTTCTGTGAAGCACTTAGGGGTTCAAAGTTCTCACCACACATCTAGATAAGTTCCTTGGGGGTCTAGTTTCCAAAATGTGGTCACTTGTAGGGGTTTCTACTGTTTAGGCACATCAGGGGCTCTCCAAACTCGACATGAAGCCCGCAGACCATTCCATCAAAGTCTGAAATCCAAAACATCACTACTTCCCTTCCGAGCCCTTATGTGTGCCCATACAGTAGTTTTCTCTCACATATCAGATATCTGCGTACTCCAGACAAATTGAACAACAAGTTTTGGTGTCCAATTTCTCTTGTTACCCTTGGGAAAGTAAAAAACTGGGGACTAAAAGATCATGTTTGTAGAAAAAATATGATTTTTTTATTTTCACGCACGGGCATTATAAACTTCTGTGAAGCACTTGAGGGATCAAAGTGTTCACCACACATCTAGATAAGTTCCTTTGGGGGTCTAGTTTCCAAAATGATGTCATTTGTGCGGGGTTTCCACTGTTTAGGCACATCAGGGGCTCTCCAAACGCGACGTGGCGTCCAGTCAATTCTGCGTTGAAAAAGTCAAATGGCGCTCCTTCCCTTCCGAGCTTTGCCATGCACCCAAACAGTGGTTTACCCCACATATGGGGTATCAGTGTACTCAGGACAAATTGCACAATAACTTTTGTGGTCTTATTACCCTTGGGAAAATAAAAATTGGTGTGAAAAGATCATTTTTGAGGAAAAAATATGATTTTTTAATTTTACGGCTCTACGTTATAAACTTGTGTGAAGCACTTGGGGGTTCAAAGTGCTCACCACAGATCTACATAAGTTCCTTAGGGGGTCTAGTTTCTAAAATGTGGTCACTTGTTGGGGGGTTTCCACTGTTTAGGCACATCAGGGGCTCTCCAAACGCGACATGGCGTCCAATCTCGATTCCAGCCAATTTTGGTTTGAAAAAGTCAAATGGCGCTCCTTCCCTTCCGAGCTCTGCCGTGTACCCAAACAGTGGTTTCCCCCCCACATATCGGGTATGAGCGTACTCAGGACAAATTGGATAACAACTTTTGTGGTCCAATTTCTCCTGTTACCCTTGGGAAAATAAAAATTGGTAACAAAAAATTTTTTTGGGTGGGGAAAGAATAGGATTTTAAATTTTCATGCCCGGGCTTAATAAATTTCTGTGAAGCACTTGGGGGTTCAAAGTGCTCACCACAGATCTAGATTGTTCCTTAGGGGGTCTAGTTTCCAAAATGTGGTCATTTGTAGTGGGTTTCCCCTGTTTAGGCACATCAGGGGCTCTGCAAACTGAACATGACACCCATCAAAGTCTGCATTCCAAAACGTCATTATGAAAGTAAAATATGCTCCATCTTAACACACAGTGACCAGGAACTGCCTGGTTCTTTTTTTCTTTAACAATGTATTATTGGCAACATAACACTATTTGTTGTGAACGCCTTGGATCTGAATTCTGAGTCTGGGCTCCCTCTGGTGGCTGCTGATAGTAATAAAGCTGATTTAGCTAGCAGAGGTCCATCAGCTGGGGACAATTGGCAATTAGGGGTTGATGACTGAGGAGATATATGTGAAAAACCCTCCCATGATCCTCGCCGGTGATTTGTTCTTTCTGGTCCCATTTGGAAGTCAGCTTGCTTCTTGCTGTCTCCTGCAACTTTCAGATAAGTTAATAAGTTATTTGCTGCTTGTTTCTGTGGCTTTTGTTTTCCTTTGGTTTTTCTGCCCTTCTGGTGTGAGGTCAGCCAGGTTCTCCAGCTGAGGCCTGTGCTGGTCTCTGTTTCTCAGTTACCACTGTTTATTTATTTAGTCCCTGTTATTTCAGTGTCTGCTGGTTAGCTACCTGTTCTGATCTAGCGGGGGAGAGATCATGTGGTCTCAGTATTTTTGGAAATCAGAAGTGTTGGAATTTTTCCTAGGCTTTTTTGCAGATTGCAGACAGAATTCTTTCCTGTCCTGTCCTATCTAGATAGTTTTGGGCCCCAGCGTTTGCTTATTCTATTTTCTGCCTGCGTTTATATTTCATCTTGTTTTACTGCCAATATATGTGTGGGGGCTACCTATTCCTTTGGGGCGCTACTCCGGAGCAGTTGCGTTCTCCTTTCTATCTTTAGGCTTAGTTAACTCTCTGGCTGTGTCGAGGCGTCTAGGTCATCGTAGGTATGTCCCACGGTTACTTCTAGTTGGTTGTGCGGTTAGTTTAGGGGTCTGCAATCTGCTAGTTACCAACCTCTCTGGGTATCAGGCTGCCTTGGCTATTTTGGCTACTATCCTCCTCGGCTACTGAATCATAACAGAATCACCGGCCAGACTGTAAATTCTATGGTACTCAAAAGAAGGAAAGAATAGTAAAAAAAAAAAAAAAAAAAAAAAAAAAAGTCAGAATTTATTATTTATTTTTTCCCTTATTTATTTCTGGGAGCCGTAGGATTTTTTCTTCAATGGAAATTAAGCATTTGTTCGATCGTGTTGAGCAGCTCGCTGCTGAAGTTCGGAGAATTTATGTCTATCTCACTCAGTCATCTGCTGTAGAACCTAAGATCCCTAGTCCTGATTTATTTTTTGGGGATCAGTCTAAATTCTTGAACTTTAAGAATAATTGTAAATTATTTTTTGCCTTGAAACCTAATTCCTCAGGGAACTCGTTGCAGCAGGTTAAAATTGTCATCTCCCTGTTGCGCGGCAACCCTCAGGATTGGGCGTTTTCACTGACACCTGAGGATCCTGTTTTGGCTAATGTTGATGTGTTTTTTTCAGGCTCTGGGGTTATTGTATGAGGAACCTAATGTGATTTATCAAGCTGAGAAAACCTTATTGGCATTGAACCAGGGTCAGGAAGCAGCAGAGTTATATTGTCAGAAATTCCGAAAGTGGGCAGTCCTTACTAAATGGAACGATGATGCCCTAGTGGCTCTTTTTTGGAAAGGGCTGGCAGAGACCGTAAAATATGTTATGGTGGGATTTCCTGTCCCCTCTGGTCTCAATGACTCTATGTCATTAGCCATTCAAATTGACAGATGCTTGTGTGAACGTAAAACTATGCGTGAGGTGGTGTTTGCCTTTCGAACAGGCCTCTGAGCCCATATAGTGTGATGGGGTGGTGTCTGGGGCTCAGCGTCGAGAATTTCGAAAGCGTAACAAGTTATGCTTTTATTGTGGGGATGCTTCTCATACTATTTCCGTCTGCCCTAGGCGGGGAAGACGTTTTGCGCACTTATTTGTTTCGGGCAATGTACAGCCTAAGTTTCTCTTGACTGTTACCTTGATTTGCTCCTTGTCTTCATTTTCTGCTCAGGCTTTTGTCGATTCAGGAGCAGCCCTGAACCTGATGGATTTTGACTTTGCCAAACGTTGTGGTTTTCCCATGGTACCCCTGCGGACGCCTAATCTTTTGCTGGGCATTGATTCTACCCCTTTGGCGGAGAATAAATCCCAGTTTTGGACCCAGGTGATAATGCGGGTAGCCTCGGACCACCAAGAGCACTGTAAATTTTTGATGTTGCATAATTTACATGACATTATCGTACTGAGTTTTCCTTGGTTGCAGACCCATAATCCTGTTTTGGATTGGAAGTCTGTGTCTGTGGTCAGTTGGGGTTGTCAATGTGTTCGTGGTGACACTCCTGTGTTTTCTACTTCTCCCCAGTCTCAGGAGATCCCCAACTATTTGACTGATTTTTCTGATATGTTTAGTGAGAGTAGTCTGCGTCCTTGCCTCCCCACAGGAGTTATGATTGCGCAATTGAGTTAGTACCCGGTTGTAAATTTCCCAACGGTCGGCTCTTCAATTGTCGGTACCTGAGCATTATGCTATGCGATCTTATATCAAAGAGTGATTGGAGAAGGGTCATATTAGACCATCCTCTTCACCTTTAGGTGCCTGCTTTTTCTTTGTGGCCAAAAAGAATGGTTCATTGAGGCTCTGTATTGACTGTTGTCTCCTTAATAAGATCACTGTTAAATATCAGTATTAGAATTGAGCGAAACAGGTCGGTCAGATTCATAAGTCGCCGACTTTCGCCAAAGTCGTATTTCGCTGAGCGAAACCCGACCATAGCGTGAAGTCGGCCATGCGGTCGTCGACCCGAGCGCCAAAGTCGGTTTTCTCATAATGCTTGCAGCCGCCTTTACTCAGCCAATGAACAAGGACGTACACTGTGGGCAATGAGATGACATGGGCAGCGACCACCACCATCTTAGAGAAGGGCATTGCAGTGATTGGCTTGCTTTGGGGGGCGTCATAGTGTCTATAAAAGCCCTGACTGCCATTTTACTTCTGCCAATCTTAACAGTAGGGAGAGATTGCTGACGCTGTTTACCAGTAGGGAGAGAGTTAGGGCTGGAAAGAGAAGTTCTTATGTGGTTGTGCTGATAGCTGTAGCAATATGCTATATGCTGAGCCGCCTCTAGGGGTCTCACTACCTGGATGTATTCAGAGGATAGAGAGGAGGGACTCGTTGGTAAGAGCATGAGACAGGAAGCATTCATGTAATGTGGCTGAGAGAACGTGCACACAATAAAAGTAACCCGTTACCACAATCGTGTCAGAGGCATAAACAAGAAATAGAACATGGTGGCAGCAGGGCTGAACCTATAAAGAACAAGTGGACAGACAATCCAGGCAGCTTGTGGTACAAAGCTCAACTGTAAGTACAGTGCCCACAGTACAGCATTATGGAGACCGCATTAAAACCTCCTCAGAGACTAGACATCATGTCCTCATATCTATCGCAGACCTGGAGACATTGGAAGGAGGAGTTTACTCTGTATGTGGATCTTACAGTAGACACCAATGATCAGAAGCGTAAGGTGAAGCTCTTCTACTATCTGATTGGAGAAAAAGGCAGAGAACTTGCTCAGACCCTGATCCAGGACGGTACGGACAGTCTGGCAGACATTGTACAGGCATTTGATAAGCACTGTGACCCAGTGGCGTAGCGTGGGGGGGCGGGGGGGGCGGTCCGCCCCAGGCGGCACGTGTGTGTGGGGGCGGCACCCTTTCCTTGCCCTCCGTCTCTACAGCATTAGCCTCACAGCAGCTAGCAATGACGCTGCTATTGCTGTAGTCTTCTGTGCCCACAGGACCTGTGATGAGGTCACAGGAGGGGAGGAGTCAGGGGTCAGATGATCAGTGTCCTCCAGTGCTATTGCTATAGTCTTCTGTGCCCACAGGACCTGTGATGAGGTCACAGGAGGGGAGGAGTCAGGGGTCAGATGATCAGTGTCCCCCTTGTGTGCAAGACTCTGCTGTGATGTTGTCATGGTGCTGGATTAGGGTAAGTTTGTGTGTGTGTGTGGGGGTCGGGACTTGGGTTTACAGTGTGGATGTAGCAGAGCCGTGTGTATGAGGTGTACGGAGCGGAGCCGTGTGTGTACGAGGTGTACGGAGCAGAGCCGTGTGTGTACAAGGTGTGCGGAGCCGTGTACAGAGCGGAGCCGTGTGTGTGCGGAGCCGTGTGTGTACGAGGTGTACGGAGCGGAGCCGTGTGTATAAGGTGTACGGAGCGGAGCCGTGTGTACAAGGTGTACGGAGCGGAGCCGTGTGTACGTGGTGTACGGAGCGGAGCCGTGTGTACAAGGTGTACGGAGCGGAGCCGTGTGTACGAGGTGTACGGAGCGGAGCCGTGTGTATAAGGTGTACGGAGCGGAGCCGTGTGTGTACGAGGTGTACGGAGCGGAGCCGTGTGTACGAGGTGTACGGAGCGGAGCCGTGTGTACATGAGGTGTACGGAGCGGAGCCGTGTGTGTACGAGGTGTACGGAGCGGAGCCGTGTGTGTACGAGGTGTACGGAGTGGAGCCGTGTGTGTACGAGGTGTACGGAGCGAAGCCGTGTGTGTACGAGGTGTACGGAGCGGAAACTTGTGCGTGTGAGGTGTGTGGAGCGGAGCCGTGTGTGTACAGGGCCACAAAGAGCGGAGCCGCGCATGTACAAGGGTCCTGTTACTTGCGGGATCTGTGTGCTTGGGGGCTGCAGGGGGGAAGGATGGGTGCCATTATGTGCATGGGTCTGCGTGCGGACGGAGCGAATGCTGTTATCTGTGTAGGGCTGGGTCCCTGTCCTGCTGTCCTGGCCGGGAGGTTTACTTTCCCGCATTAGAATCGTACATGCGGAAACCCGGGGACCTCCCACACGTTCTGGCAGCCACATGTCACGTTCCACCGGAGGTGACGAGCTGTAAATCAGCTGAACGCTGGAAATGACCGCTGACCTCATTTCCGGCGGTCAGCTTACAGCAGCAGGTACTGTAACTCGTTCTCGGGAGAGTCTTCAGAACGGCGACGCATCGAGCCGCTGGATCTGTTGGAGTGAGAGCCGGGTATTGTACGGACCGCTGCATACAATACCCGACTCTCACTGAGCGAGACAAGCAGGATGTGGGGATCTCAACATGTGATCTGTTCAACAGATGAAGAGATCCCCAGATCCTGCCTGTCTCGCTCAGTGAGAGCCGGGTATTGAATGGAGCGCTGCATAGCTGGTGAGATCCCCACATCCTGGGGAAATGAAGTCAGCGATGGAACGTGACTTGTGGCTGCCAGAATGTGTGGGAGGTCCCCGGGGTTTCCGTATGTACGATTCTAATGCGGAAAGTAAACCGCCTGGCCGGGACAGCGGACAGGGTCCCGAAATCGGGACTGTCCCGCTGAAACCGGGACGGTTGAGAGGTATGTGCTTATAATTATTGTTTATGAAACAGTGTGATCAGCAGTGCTAAGTGGGTGTGGTCAGGGCGTGGATATGGGTGTGACCAGTGAAATGGGTGTGGCTAGGGGTGTGGCCTAAAATTTGCCACCCCGGGCGCCACAAACAGTTGCTACGCCACTGCTGTGACCCCAAGAAGAATGAGACAGTGGAAAGATTTAAGTTTTTCACCAGAAATCAGGAGATGGGAGAGAATATAGATGCATATGTGACTGAGCTGAAAAGACTGGCAGCAACATGCAGCTTTGGAGAGATCAGAGATTCTCTTATCAGAGATAGAATAGTGTGCGGCATCAGAAAGACACAGCTAAGAGAGAGACTGCTGAGAGAAGGGGAGTTAACCCTAGAGAAATGCATGCAAATTAGCAGAGCTGCAGAGCTAACAAGAGACAGCCTGAAGATGATGGCAGACACCACTGAGGAGCCAGTACATGCAGTAACCATGAGAGGAAAAGCAGAGCACCAAGCGAGAACAGTCCAATGCAGATACTGTGGCAGAAGACATGAGAGAGACAAAGAGAAGTGTCCAGCATATGGACAAAGCTGCAGGACCTGTGGTAAGATTAATCATTTTGCAGCTCTCTGCAGACTTAAGCCCTTTAAAAAGCACAGAGAAATTCACAGTGTGACACAGGACAATCACAGTGACAGTGCAGAAGATATTACATGGATACAGCTACAGTCTGCAACAGAGAATGTCAATACAGTCAGACAGCCAGAACCTAAAGATACAAGACAACTGTTTGCAACTCTTTTATTAAATGACAAACCCATTAGATTTCAGTTGGACTGTGGAGCAAGTTGCAATGTCATACCAGAGGATCTACTAAATGAACAGGTGTTCATTGAACCTACTGATAAGGTACTTATGATGTACAACAAAACGATACTGAAACCTCTTGGGACATGCAAACTGAAGGTTAGTAACCCATGCAACAGAAAGAGTTATAGAGCCCAATTTACAGTGCTGCAGGGTGATGACCACATACCGTTACTAGGTATAAAAGCAGTTCAGGCAATGGACTTAATAAAGGTACAATTCCATAACATTATGTCTGTGGAAGTCAAACAGAGTATGAAGGATATCCCAAAAGCAGACAGCAATCTAGATTTACAGATTATAAAAACACAGTATGCGGATGTATTTGAGGGTGATGGATGTTTTGATGGAAAACACAAACTGGAAATTGATAACACAGTACAACCTACCAGATTACCGACAAGAAAAGTGCCTGTAGCGCTACTTCAGCCATTGAAAGAAGAACTACAGGATTTAGAAAAGCGAGGCATGATAGAAGTCGTCCATCAGAGCACAGACTAGATAAGTAGTTTGGTCATAGTGCAGAAACCATCAGGAAAACTAAGAATTTGTATCGATCCCAAACCACTCAACAAAGCTCTCAAAAGGAATCACTATCCGATGCCTACAATAGAGGATGTGCTACCAGATTTATCAAAGGCAAAAATATTTTCAGTTTGTGACGTAAAAAATGGATTTTGGCATGTGGAACTGGATGAAGAATCCAGTTTATTGACAACGTTTTCTTCTCCATTTGGTCGCCGTAAATGGCTGAGAATGCCCATGGGACTGACACCAGCTCCAGAAATCTTTCAGCAGAAGTTGATGCAAGCTTTGGAAGGACTCTCAGGGGTAAAGATGATAGCAGATGATATATTAATAGTGGGAGAAGGTGACGATATGCAATCTGCAATAAAGAATCACTATACAAGGATGCTACGATTTTTAGATAGGTGTAGAGAAAAAAGGATAAAGTTGAACTTGGAAAAGTTGAAACTGAAAATGACAGAAGTGCCATATATAGGACATCTTCTAACCTCAAATGGAGTGAAAGTGGATCCAGAAAAGGTGAAGGCGATACAAGAGATGCCTACCCCAACAGATGTGTGTGGAGTACAACGATTTTTGGGCATGGTGAATTATCTGTCCAAGTTTTGCAAGAATTTATCAGACATGTGTGAGCCAATGAGACAGCTAACTCACAAAGATGTGTTGTGGGAATGGACAGAAGCACAGGAGACGGCTTTCCAATCAGTAAAGACAGCCATTGCAGACACAGCAACCTTAAAATATTTTGATCCACAGTTAGAGGTGGTAGTCCAATGTGATGCGTCAGAAAAAGGCCTAGGTGCCACATTAATGCAAGAGCGGCAACCAATCACATTTGCAAGCAAAGCGCTAACACCGACAGAGCAGGGATATGCCAAAATCGAAAAGGAGTTACTAGCTGTGGTGTTTGGAATGGAAAGGTTTCATCAGTACACATACGGTCGACAGGTAACAGTACAATCAGATCACAAACCGTTGGAGAGCATTACAAAAAAACCACTACTAAATGCACCAAAGAGACTGCAGCGCATGCTTCTGCGACTTCAAAAATATGATTATGAAATTGGATATTGTCCAGGAAAAGACTTGTTGATTTCAGATACTCTAAGCAGAGCGTACTTACCCAACTCAGAGGATAAAGGACAAGAAATGGACAACATCAATATGTGTGATTATCTTGCAGTATCTAAAGATAAACTGAAACAAATACAGACCTTCACAGAAAAAGATAAAACACTACAGATATTAAAAACTGTGATCCTGCAGGGCTGGCCAAAATATAAGCAGCATGCTCCAAAGGAAGTTGCTCCATTCTTCCATATACGAGATGAACTGTCAGTACACCAAGGAATCATCATAAAGGGAGAAAGGGCAGTGATACCGGAGACTCTGAGAAGAGACATACTACAGAAATTACACTCGTCCCACTTGGGCATTGAAGGATGTTTGCGGCGAGCAAGAGAATCAGTTTATTGGCCGGGTATTAATGATCACATAAAAAGTTACATAGCACAATGTGAGATATGTGCGTCCGGCGGGGATAAACAACCGAAAGAGCCATTGCAACCGCATGCCGTTCCAAATAGACCATGGTCAAAAATAGGAATAGATTTGTTCACATTGGAGGAAAGAGAATACCTGGTTACTGTGGACTATTTTTCTAATTTTTGGGAAGTGGACTATTTGAAGGATACAAGAGCAAGAACAGTTATTAAAAAACTCAAGGCTCATTTTGCCAGATATGGGATTCCAGAGATTGTTTTTACTGATAATGCCGCTCAATTTAGGTCAGAAGAGTTCAAGGAGTTCAGCAAGTTATGGGAATTTGAACACAATACATCATCTCCTGGATATCCTCAAAGCAATGGCAAAGCGGAATCAGCGGTGAAAACAGCAAAGAAGTTGATTAAGAGAGCGAAACAGGCAGGGGCAGATGTATATCTATCTATACTGGACCACAGAAACACACCTTCCCAAGGTCTAGACAGCAGCCCAGCACAGAGGCTTCTGAGTAAACGGACAAGGACACTCATACCAACAGCTAGTCGTCTTCTGAAGCCAAATCTGGTGAGGGGAATGAGGTCAAAACTAAAGAAAAATCAGGATAGACAAGCGTTCTATTATAATCAGTCGGCAAAAGATCTACCAGAACTGAGACAAAATGACAACATCAGGATGCAGCCGAGCAAATATGACAAACAATGGAGAAAAGCAAAGGTGCTCCAGAAACTAGGACCTAGATCCTACGAGATTGTGACAGAGGAGGGAAGAAAACTAAGGAGAAATCGGAGACATCTGAGGAAAACGCAAGAAGGATCTGATACATGGTCATATGAACAGTATCCTCATATCCAAGATGAGGAAACAGCAAGTCTAAGCAGAGAGGCTACAGGGATGGCCCAGGTTCAGTGTGGAGATTCCGGTCGGAGACAGGCAATACCAGATGCGGTAACGCCCGAATCGAGAGAACCACCGAATAGTGGCAGTAATGCATCGTATGTTACTAGATCGGGCAGAATGATCACAAAGCCAGCACACCTCAAGGACTATATATACAACCAAGTATTTTAAAGTATCTTAATAGTATGATGCTTGCCAGTTATGTTTATGTCACCAATATCTTGAATATTGAAATGTTCACATGTATGTTAGTTATATTAGCTTAGTTATTTCTTCAGTTAAAAGACAAAGGATGTAGCAATATGTTATATGCTGAGCCGCCTCTAGGGGTCTCACTACCTGGATGTATTCAGAGGATAGAGAGGAGGGACTCGTTGGTAAGAGCATGAGACAGGAAGCATTCATGTAATGTGGCTGAGAGAACGTGCACACAATAAAAGTAACCCGTTACCACAATCGTGTCAGAGGCATAAACAAGAAATAGAACAATAGCAATTGTGCTGTACAGTTAGTGTGCATTGACAGGGGAGGATTTTCTTGTGTGCAGCAGCGCTGGTTATTAGGCTGCCTGCCAGTGACAGGGGAGGATTTTCTTGTCTGCAGCAGCGCTGGTTATTAGGCTGCCTGCTAGCTATATTGCTGTGTGTACACTGCTGTGCAGACTGCTTTTTACACAGCACTAATACTTTTATTCTTTTTTTCTGCACAGTTACCGAGTGTTCATTTTTTCCCACACCGTATAGAGCTGTACGCTCCTCACACACTACCGTGTACCGGCTGGTATCACAAACAAATACATGCTGACTATCTGTATGTGACTGATACAGTACCCTTTTTCTGCTTTTATATTCTGGTCTAATCCATACGGAGCCTGAGAGCGTCTGTGTGTGACTCCGGAAATATATACGGAGATTTAAATTTTCCACTTCACCGTTTACAGCTGTATGCTTCTGATACAATACCACATATCTGCTGGTATTTTGGGTACATTTTACCAAACATGAGGAAGTATGGTGGTAGAGGCCGTGGACGTGGGAGGGGGGCAGCTGGTACTGATGGTGGTGGTGCATCTGCTGGTAGTGCCAAAAGCACAATAGCACCTAAGGCAGGAGGTGTTGAGCCTGCGTCATCGTCTGGCTCCAGAAGGCCTGGAAGGCTCCCTTTTCTGGGAGTAGGTAAACCGCTTTTAAAGCCGGAGCATCAGGAACAGGTTTTGGCTTACATTGCCGAAGCAGCCTCCAGCTCTATCGCCTACTCTTCTGAAGTTTCAAAAAATGCAAGCACTGAGTCGTCAGTGCAGGCTCCTGGTCAGGAACAACACCTTTCCTTGTGCCCTTCACCCCCACCAAAAGTGAAGGATGTGGCAGGCCACACTTCAGATTACTCCATGGAGCTCTTTTCACATACCATGCATGGGTTATCAAGTCAAATCCTGAATTCCCCAGTCCAAGATGAATCTGACATGGAGTGCACTGATGCACCGCCACTGCTATATGATTCTGCTGGTATATTCACCCAGAGCACTACATTGCCCTCGCAGTCTACTGAGCCAGAATTTGACCCTGATGAAACTCAGGTGCCCCTTCCCGCATACTATACCACCTTACATGGTGACACAGAGGAAGGTGCAGATGAAATTGAAGAGGAGGTGATGGATGACCCAGTTGTTGACCCGGATTGGCATCCATTGGGGGAAGAGGGTGCCGCTGGCAATAGCTCAGAAGAGGAGGAGGATTCGCAGCAGGTATCGACATTGCAACTGCGGTTATCTGGCAGGCCCGTAGCAGTCCAAAAACGTGTTAAAAAACAAAAAGAGTTGCAGGACAGATTGGGCAGATGGTCAAATTAGCACAGCGTGCAAGCCATGAAAATTTATTCCATAGTAGGAAGAGTGCAGTGTGGCACTTTTTTAACCAAAATCCTATTGATGAGGCAAAGGTTATTTGTAAGAAGTGCGGAAGGACCTTTAGCCGAGGGAAAGATCTCCGAAATTTGAATACCAGTTGTATGCTTAGACATTTAAACACCATGCATTTGCAAGCGTGGACGGACTACAAAACCTCAGGTAGCACATGTGCACCTTCTCCAACTGAAGGTAGCCAGCAACGCTACATCGCTTCCCCACTGTAAGTCCACCGGTTAGCACACCACCAGCAAGAAATGTTGAGGTGTCATCGCAAGGCCAAAGCAGTCAGGGAATCACAACGTTTTTGCAACGAAAGACTGAATCAAGGCCATCACCACCACCACCATCACCAACATCCTCTCAGTCCGCCATGTCCACCGCTAGTTACCTCATATGCAGCTCTCAAGTCCAGCTCACCCTAGAAGACACTCTGAGTAGGACAAGAAAGTACTCATCCTCTCATCCGCGTACACTGGCCTTGAACGCCTACATTGCCAAACTGATGTCATTAGAGATGATGCCCTTTGGTTGAAAGCGCAGCGTTCCGAGAGCTCATGGCCTACGCTGTCCCATGCTATGACCTACCCAGTCGGCACTTCTTTTTTAGAAAAGCCATCCCTGCCCTCCACCTGCATGTGAAAGACCGCATTGTCCATGCACTCAAACAATCAGTGAGTGGAAAGGTGCACCTCACAACAGATGCATGGGCCAGTAGGCATGGCCAGGGCCATTACGTGTCCATCACTGCGCACTGCGTTAATGTGGCGGATGCAAGGTCCACAGGGGACAGCGGCAGTGGGACAGTGCTGCCTAGCCCACAGTATAGGCAACAGTTGGCTGTAGGCGTTCGACCCTCCTCCTTCAGAAGCGAAAGCTCGTCGACAGAGCGCAGTCGCACAAGCACTCCATCGGCAGCTGCCAGTGCTGCACACAAGGTGTCCCACTATCGAAAAGCTAGTGGTAAGCGTCAGCAGGCTGTTTTAAAGATGATGTCTTTGGGCAACAACAGACACACCGCAGAGATACTGGCCGACTACTTGCAGCGAGAAACTGAGTCATGGCTGGACAGTCTACATCTTGAGCCAGGCAAGGTAGTCAGTGATAACGGCCATAATTTTGTGGTGGCCATAGTCCTGGCAAAACTCAGACACATACCTTGCCTGGCTCACACCTTGGACCTGGTGGTGCAGTGCTTCATAAATAATTATCCGGAGATAACAGCCCTGCTCCATAAGGTGCGAAGACTGTGCTCGCACAACCGTCACTCGCCCGTAGACTCCAGTCGTATGCAGAGGCTGCAGCGATTGCTCCACCTCCCCAAGCACCGCCTAATCATAGATGTTGCAACAAGGTGGAACTCCACCATGCACATGGTTGAGAGGCTGTGCGAACAGAGGCAGGCTGTAATGCATTTGTGGTAGGATACACGTGCAGGAAGTTTGAGGGCAGACATGGAGTTGTCGGGTGTGCAGTGGTCAAAGCTGAAAGACCTCTGTAAAGTGCTTCAGTGTTTTGAGGAATGTACACGGCTGGTAAGCGCAGATGATGCCATCATAAGCATGAGCATCCCACTTATGCGTCTGCTCATGCAAACTTTGACGCACATTAAGGATCAGGCGTCTGCAGGGGAGGAGGAGGAGGGAAGACTTGATGACAGTCAGCCATTGTCTGCTCAGGGAACTGTCCTGGACGAGGTGAAGGAAGAAGAGGAAGAGGAGGAGGATGAGGGGGATGATTATTTTGGGGAGGAGGATGCTTCTCAGGGGGCAAGAGAAAATGTTGGCTTGCCTAGGTCAGGTACAGGGTTTGTGCATTACTGGAGGGATGTGGATTTGGCAGAAAGTGCTCCTCCACCCACCACTGGCAGTGCATCATTGACACCTGGAACATTGGCCCACATGTGTGATTGTTTTGCGGATCCTAAAAAGGGACCTCCGCATTGCCAAAATTATGAAGGATGACGACTACTGGTTGGCCAGCATCCTTGATCCACGCTGTAAAGGCAAATTACAGAACATCATGCTACAGGAGAACCTAGAGCTAATATTGGCGAACAAACAAGCAACTCTGGTAAACCGTTTGTTAGAGGCATTCGCAGCACACAGCAGCAGTGCAGGTTCTACCACGAGCCGTACTGGGCAACATGGAAGAGGTGTTTGTGGTGCACACAGCCGAATGGCATTGGAGACAGGGGTTTCATGACCATGTTGTGGACTGATTTCTCGAGTACCGCTCACACGACTGTTAATACTGAATCGATTGCAACAGACAGGAGACAGCAGTTGTCAACTATGGTTCAAAATTACCTCTCCTCCCCTATCGATGTTCTCCCTCACAGTTCATTCCCCTTTGACTACTGGGCCTGTAAACTGGACACCTGGCCAGAATTGGCACAATATGTCTTGCAGGAGCTTGCTTGCCCTGCTGGTAGTGTGCTATCAGAAAGAGTCTTCAGTGCTGCTGGATCAATCCTGACAGAAAAAAGGACCCGGCTGTTGACCAAAAATGTTGGTGATCTCACCTTCATTAAAATGAACCATGCCTGGGCTTCAAGGATTTTGTACCACCTTCCCCTGATGACACATAGGTTGCCAGCAAAATGGCTCGCTTTGTCCTCCTCTTCCTCCGACTTCTCCAATTCCTCCATTTCCAGCTGCTGAACGTCCAGCCTACACCTCAACATATGCCATTTTTTCCACCTTCCTTACTGGGCTGTACCCTCCCCCCCAGGGCCGGCGTCAGCACCTGGCGCACCCGGGCAAGTGCCGGTGCCCTGAGCAGGTGGGGGGGGGCCACTCGTCGTCAGAGACACCGGCATACTATGAGGGTCCCTGTGCCAGTGCCATCACCCATGAGAGGGGCCCCCCCTGCTTGCTCAGGGCCCCAGCACTTGCAATACATAACTCTCCTTGCTCCACCGATGTGACGTCTTACGCGTTTCCTGACAGTGACATTCAGGTCAGAGAGCGCAATGACATCACGTCTGTGTGCCCTCTGCCTGAACAGTCCAAGTGCAGAGAGCTGGAAGATGGCGACGCTGAGGAATCCAGAGAAGAGCACTGCCCAGCGAGGAGAGGTATTTCATTTTTGTTAATGTTTGGAGCAATATATGGGGAGCATTATACACTGGAGTATTATATATGGGGCCCATCATACACTGGAGCATCATATACAGGGCCCATTATACACTGGAGTATCATATGGGGCCCATTATTTATGGAGCATTATATAGGCCCATCATACACTGGAGCATCATCCATGGGGCCCATCATATACTGGAGCATCATATGGGGCCCATCATATGCTAGAGCATCATATGGGGTTCATTATATATGGGGCATCACATGGAGCCCATTATATATGGGGACCATTATATTTGGAGCATTTTATGGGGCTCATCATACACTGGAGCATTGTAAATGGGGCCCATCATACACTGGAGCATCATCCATGGAGCCCATCATATACTGGAGCATCATATGGGGCCCATCATATACTAGAACATCATATGGGGTTCATTATTTATGGGGCATCACATGGAGCCCATTATATATGGAGCATTACATATGGGGACCATTATATTTGGAGCATTATATGGGGCTCATCATACACTGGAGCATTATAAATGGGGCCCATCATTCACTGGAGCATCATATATGGGGCCCATTATACACTGGAGCATCATATGGGGCCCATTATATATGGAGCATTATATAGGCCATCATACACTGGAGCATCATCCATGGGGCCCATCATATACTGGAGCATCATATGGGGTTCATTATTTATGGGGCATCACATGGAGCCCATTATATATGGAGCATTATATAATGGGACCATTATATTTAGAGCATTTTATGGGGGTCATCATACACTGGAGCATCATATATGGGGCCCATCATATACTAGAGCATCATATGGGGTTCATTATTTATGGGGCTTCATATAGGGCCCTTTATATATGGAGCATCATATGGAGCAAATATGGGGCCTATTCTGTATGGAGCATTATATGGAGCCCATTCTGTATGGCGCACTATCTGGTAGTACTGTATGGAGTACTATACTGTCCGGTTTTTGAGCTATTCTAGAATTTACAATAGATATCATTCATGTAATGTAAGAAGTGAAGTATTTGACATTGTACTATACCTATATTTCTCTGCCGTATCGGAGCATCATGAATTGTGGTATGTGTTAAAGGGGCCCACTGAGACTCTTTCGCCCGGGGCCCACGAAAACCTGGAGCCAGCCCTGCCCCCCCACAAGTTTAGCCAAATAACCCCCAGTTTTCAATGCGTTACTATTAATATAAAGTAAATTAAGGTTGACAAGCTTAAGTAATAAGAATTGATGTCGTTGGCATTGAAATGGGCACTGTAGGTGTGTTTACTGTCCTCCACTGACTGCCGACTTTTCATTCCCTTTGACTTGCATTGGGGTCGGTTCGAGTTTCAGTCGGAACTTCGACTTTTGCCGATAGTCGGACGATTTCGTGCGACTCGACTTTTGCGAAAGTGGGGTGGTCCGAAACCCGACTCGACCCTCCCGGAGGCAAAGTCGCTCATCTCTAATCAGTATCCTTTACCCCTGATTTCCGACTTATTCTCCAGAGTGAAAGGGGCTAGTTGCTTTACCAAGCTTGACCTTAGGGGGGCGTATAATCTTATTTGCATTAAACATGGTGATGAATGGAAGACGGCGTTTAATACCCCTGAGGGGCATTTTGAGTACCTAGTGATGCCTTTTGGGCTCACTAATGCTCCTTCCGTCTTCCAATCTTTCATAAACGATATTTTCCGGGATTTGGTGGATAAGTTTCTGATCGTTTATTTGGACGATATTTTGATTTTTTTCCAGTGACTGGGATTCTCATGTGGAACATGTTCGGATGGTATTCAGGATTTTGAGAGAAAATGCCTTGTATGTTAAGGGATCAAAATGTCTCTTTGGCGTACAGAAGGTTTCGTTTTTGGGATTCATTTTGTCTCCGTCCGCTATTGAGATGGACCCGGTCAAGGTTCAGGCCATTTGTGATTGGGTTCAGCCCACTTCATTGAAGGCTCTTCAGAGATTTTTTGAGTTTTGCTAATTTTTACCGTAAATTTATAAGTAATTTCTCTGGTATTGTGAAACCACTGACTGATTTGACCAAAAAGGGTTCTGATGTAGTGAGTTGGTCTCCAAAGGCAGTTTCGGTGTTTCAGGAGCTTAAGCGGACATTCACTTCTGCTCCTGTTCTACGGCAACCTGATGTTTCTCTACCATTTCAGGTGGAGATAGATGCTTCTGAGATTGGTGCAGGAGCCGTTTTGTCCCAAAGGGATCCTGTAACCTCTGTAACCCTTGTGCCTTCTACTCTCGAAAATTTTCCCCAGCTGAACGTAATTGTGACGTGGGGAATCGGGAATTATTGGCTATGAAGTGGGCTTTTGAAGAGTGGACACATTGGTTGGAGGGAGCCAAACATCAAGTTGTGGTCCTCACGGACCACAAGAACCTGATCTATCTCGAATCAGCCAAGTGACTAAATTCAAGATAGGTCAGGTGGGCCTTGTTTTTCACATGTTTTAATTTTGTGGTCTCCTTTCTCCCGGGCACTAAGTATGTTAAGGCGGATGCCCTCTCTAGGAGTTTCTTTGCGGATTCTCCTGATGTGACCGAGCCTAATGCCATTCTGAAGGATGGTGTGGTTCTTTCCGCTATCTCACCCGATTGGAGACTGGCCCTGGAGGAATTTCAGGGGGATCCTCTCTCCTTCTGTACTTATGTGTGTCCTGTATTGCTCATATTTATTGTACTTGTCTATATTCGCCCCCTCTCACATGTAAAGCGCCATGGAATAAATGGGCTATAAAAATGAATAATAATAATAATAATAAACCTGAACGTTGCCCTGTGGGGAAATTGTTTGTTCCAGACCAATGGAGGAAGAATGTAATATCTGAGATTCATTGCTCCGCGTTGGCTGGTCATCCCGGTATTTTTGGTACCAGAGATTTGGTGAGTCGGTCCTTTTGGTGGCCTACTTTATCTCATGATGTCAGGAATTTTGTGCAGTCCTGTGGGACTTGTTCTCGGTCCAAACCCTGCTCTCGCTCTAGTGAATTCTTGATGCAACTGCCTGTGCCCAGGAGGCCATAGACCCATATCTCTATGGATTTTATTTCTGACTTCCCTGTCTCTCAGAGAATGACTGTTATCTGGGTGATCTGTGATAGATTTTCCAAGATGGTCCATCTTGTGCCACTGCCGAAGTTGCCATCCTCTTCCGAGTTGGTGCCCTTGTTTTTTCAGCAGGTGGTTCGTTTGCACGGGATTCTGGAGAACATTGTGTCTGACAGAGGAGTCCAATTTGTTTCCAGATTTTGGAGAGCCTTTTGTTCTAAACTGGGAATTCAGTTGTCTTTCTGCTCTGCGTTTCACCCTCAGACCAATGGGCAGACTGAGAGAACAAACCAGACTTTGGAAACTTATTTGAGATGTTTTGTGTCTGCTGATGAAGATGACTGGGTCTCTTTTTTGCCCTTGGCTGAATACGCTCTAAATAATAGGGCCTGTTCTGCCACTTTGGTGTCCCTTTTTTATTGCAATTTCGGGTTTCATCCTCGGTTTTCTTCGGGGCAGGTGGAGTCTTCTGTCTGTCCGGGTGTTGACTCTATGGTAGAGAATGCAGCAGATTTGGGATCAAGTAGTGGATAAGTTGTCTTTCTCTCAGGAGAGGGCCCAGCCGTTTGCCAACTGGCATAGGACTGATGGTCCCCGATTTAAAGTGGGTGGTTGTCCTCAAAAAATATCCCTATAAAGGTTGCATCTCCAAAATTTAAGCCAAGGTACATTGGACCTTATAAGATCTTGGAAATCCTTAATCCCATTTCTTTCCGTTTGACTCTTCCAGGGACGTTTAAGAGTCACAACGTCTTCCATAAATCTTTATTGAAAAGGTTTGTTGAGCCAGTGGTTCCTATGGCTAAGCCCCTTAGCCTGTTTTGGTTGAGGGCAATCTGGAGTATGAGGTGGAGAAGATATTGGATTCTCGTCTGTCTAGACGGAGACTCCAGTACTTGATCAAGTGCAAAGGGTATGGTCAGGAGGACAATTCTTGGGTGTTTGCTTCTGACATTCATGCTGAGAGATTGGTTCGCGCCTTCCACCAGGCTCACCCTGATCGGCTTGGTGGCGCAGATGAGGGTTAGGTGACCCCTCCTCAAGGGGGGGTACTGTTGTGAACGCCTTGAATCTGAATTCTTATTCTGGGCTCCCTCTGGTGGCTGCTGATAGTAATGAATCTGATATAGCTAGCAGAGGTCCATCAGCTGGGGACGATTGGCAATTAGGGGTTGCTGACTGGGGAGATATAAGTGAGCAACCTTCCCATGATCCTCGCCGGTGATTTGTTCTTCCTGGTCCCATTTGGAAGTCAGCTTGCTTCCTGCTGTCTCCTGCAACTTTCAGATAAGTTATTTGCTGCTTGTTTCTGTGGCTTTTGTTTTTCTGCCCTTCGGTTGTGAGGTCAGCCAGGTTCCCTGGCTGGTGCCTGTGCTGGTCTCTGTTTCTCAGTTACCACTGTTTATTTGTTTAGTCCCTGTTATTTCAGTTTCTGCTGGTTAGCTACCTGTTCACACCAGAGTTCTGATCTAGCGGGGAGAGATCGTGCAGTCTCAGTATTTTTAAATCAGAAGTGTTGGAATTTTTCCTAGGGTTTTTTGCGGATTGCAGACAGAATTCTTTTGTGTCCTGTCCTATCTAGATATTTTTGGGCCCCAGGGTTTGCTTACTCTATTTTCTGCCTGCGTTTGTATTTCATCTTGTCTCACCGGCAATATATGTGTGGGGGCTACCTATTCCTTTGGGGCGCTACTCCAGGGAGTTAACTTTTCCCTTTCTATCTTTAGGCTTAGTTAACTCTCCGGCTGTGTCGATGCGTCTAGGTCATCGTAGGTATGTCCCACGGCTACTTCTAGATGTGCGGTTAGTTTAGGGGTCTGCAATCTGCTAGTTACCAACCTCTCTGGGTGTCAGGCTGCCTTGGCTATTTTGGCTACTATCATCCTCGGCTACCGAATCATAACAACTATTGCTGGAGATGAAAGCTCACCAGGAAGTTCTGGCTTATAGTGAAGAGGCTGGAGATTTGGCACGCCAGATTACAGAAAGAAGAGGACTTGAGAATGACCAGCAGGGTTGCTGGAGAAGTGAGCATTGGTTAAAAAAATAATAATAATACTTATCTCTCTGGCCAATCTTCTTAGCATCGTCATGCGCCCTATCTCCAAGACTTCAGCGACCTTATGATGCACAGTAACCTTCGAGGCTTGGGTTCATCTGAAACTCTTTTTCTATAGTGCAGAGACCAGAGGCGTGGTGTGTTGCAGTGGAAAGAAGAAGACCAGATTGTGGGCTATGAGCAGTGGAGCAGCTAGAATAGTCAGCGTTAAAGTCTGTGTTAGTTTATATTTTCTTGGCCCTATTCCAACTTACATACAGTACAGACCAAAAGTTTGGACACACCTTCTCATTCAAAGATTTTTCTGTATTTTCATGACTATGAAAATTGTACATTCACACTGAAGGCATCAAAACTATGAATTAACACATGTGGAATTATATACTTAACAAAAAAGTGTGAAACAACTGAAAATATGTCTTATATTCTACCGTGGAGCATGGATGATGCTGCAAGATGCTGTGGTAGCCATGCTGGTTCAGTGTGCCTTCAATTTTGAATAAATCCCCAACAGTGTCACCAGCAAAGCAACCCCACACCATCACACATCCTCCTCTATGCTTCACGGTGGGAACCAGGCATGTAGAGTCCATCCGTTCACCTTTTCTGCATCGCACAAAGACACGGTGGTTGGAACCAAAGATCTCAAATTTGGACTCATCAGACCAAAGCACAGATTTCCACTGGTCTAATGTCCATTCCTTGTGTTCTTTAGCCCAAAAATGTCTCTTCTGCTTGTTGCCTGTCCTTAGCAGTGGTTTCCTAGCAGCTATTTTACCATGAAGGCCTGCTGCACAAAGTCTCCTCTTAACAGTTGTTGTAGAGATGTGTCTGCTGCTAGAACTCTGTGTGGCATTGACCTGGTCTCTAATGTGAGCTGCTGTTAACCTGCGATTTCTGAGGCTGGTGACTCAGATAAACTTATCCTCAGAAGCAGAGGTGACTCTTGGTCTTCCTTTCCTGGGGCGGTCCTGAAGTGAGCCAGTTTCTTTGTAGCGCTTGATGGTTTTTGCAACTGCACTTGTGGACACTTTCAAAGTTTTCCCAATTTTTCGGACTGACTGACCTTCATTTCTTAAAGTAATGATGGCCACTCGTTTTTCTTTACCTAGCTGCTTTTTTCTTGCCATAATACAAATTCTAACAATCTATTCAGGAGGACTATCAGCTGTGTATCCACCAGACTTCTGCACAACACAACTGATGGTCCCAACCCCATTTATAAGGCAAGAAATCACACTTATTAAACCTGACAGGGCACACCTGTGAAGTGAAAACCATTTTCGGTGACTACCTCTTGAAGCTCATCAAGAGAATGCTAAGAGTGTGCAAAGCAGTAATCAAAGCAAAAGGTGGCTACTTTGAAGAACCTAGAATATAAGACATATTTTCAGTTGTTTCACACTTTTTTGTTAAGTACAATTCCACATGTGTTAATTCATAGTTTTGATGCCTTCAGTGTGAATGTACAATTTTCATAGTCATGTAAATACAGAAAAATCTTTGAATGAGAAGGTGTGTCCAAACTTTTGTTCTGTACTGTACATATTCGCAATACAAGCAAAGCTGCAAAATGCATTCAGTGTATAACCTGGGGACTGCCTGTTAAACTCATAAACAGGATAGAACACTCAACTTTTATTTCTAGATTACGTACTTTAATGCAGGATAACTGGAGGTAGACTTTAATCAGTAAAGTAACAAACACCAAAACTTAAAATCAGTACAATAAATATATAATAGACTCGTTACTGCACTTTACTAAACATCCTCAATACTTCGTAGCTTTTAACAGTGAAATATAATCACAATGAAATGATTTTTACTAAGGCTGAATACATATCATTGTTCACAAATTTACCTATATCTCTATATAATAATAAGCTCGGTAATTTTGTTAATGAATGATGAGATACTGCTTTGTCTGTACCGAATGAATCAAGTGAATTATGCCAAGCACTGCCCATACAATGGGGTTGAGGGCCAAGATCTGCACAGGGGCCCACCGGGGAATTCCCCTGTTACTCTATGGGCCAGTCCGAGCCTGCATTGACCCATAAAGTTTTATTGACCCATCCTCACATCAGTTTTAATAACAGATCTCTGTATTCAGTCTGTGAGACTCAGAGCATGTCCTATTCTAATTCATTTTGCAGATTAGACTCAGACATTAAAGTTTTTAAATTATACAGTAGCAGAATACTGCACACCTAAATGATGTTTATGCCGATGCTTCACGTGTCTCTAAAGACCCCCATACTTATTAGATAAAAGTTGGCCAAACCCATTTTCACAATGATTGGCCAACCATCTAACGTGTATGGGGGTAACTCCACTCTTCACTCAACAGATTATGCTAGTGGAGATAAAGACAGGGTAGTTTGAATTTATTGAGTGGATCCTTTTGTTCTAAAGTCAAATATGACTCATCTGGCAGCGGTTTACTGCCACCAAACACATTAGATTAAACTAGGTTATACTGCTATATCAGCAGGATCGACAATCTATATAATGTGTCAGGTAGCCTCCCACTTTTCTCTTGACAGCTGAATTCAGTGGAAATTAAGAAAGCAGCACTCCAAAACACGTTGCAAACAAGTGCATTATTACAACATGCTAAAATATTAGCCTTCCTCAAGGATGACAGACAAAACATAAATGCACATAAATATAAATATATATACAGTGGGGAAAATAAGTATTTGATCCCTTGCTGATTTTGTAAGTTTGCCCACTGACAAAGACATGAACAGTCTATAATTTTAAGGGTAGGTTAATTTTAACATTGAGAGATTAGAATATAAAAAAATAAAATCCAGAAAATCACATTGTATAAATTATGTAAATTTGTTTGCATTTTGCAGTAGGAAATAAGTATTTGATCCCTCTGGCAAACAAGACTTAACACTTGGTGGCAAAACCCTTGTTGGCAAGCACAGCAGTCAGATGTTTTTTTGTAGTTGATGATGATGTTTGCGCACATGTCAGGAGGAATTTTGGTCCACTCCTCTTTGCAGATCATCTCTAAATCATTAAGATTTTGAGGCTGTCACTTGGCAACTCGGATCTTCAACTCCCTCCATAATTTTCTATGGGATTAAGGTCTGGAGACTGGCTAGGCTACTTCATGACCTTAATGTGTTTCTTTTTGAGCCACTCCTGTGTTGCCTTTACTGTATGTTTTGGGTCATTGTCTTGCTCGAAGACCCAGTCATGACCCATTTTTAATTTCCTGGCAAAGGGAAGGAGGTTGTCACTCAGAATTTTATGATACATGGCTCCATCCATTCTCCCATTGATACGGTGAAGTAGTCCTGTGCCCTTAGCAGAGAAACACCCCCAAAAGATAATGTTTCCACCTCCATGTTTGACAGTGGGGATGGTGTTCTTTGGGTCCTAGGCAGCATTTCTCTTCCTCCAAACAAGACAAGTTGAGTTAATACCAAAGACCTCAATTTTTGTCTCATCTAAACACAGCACCTTCTCCCAATCCCTAACAGAATCATCCAGGTGTTCATTGGCAAACTTCAGATGGGCCTGCACATGTACCTTCTTGAGCAGGGGGACCATGCGGGCACTGCAGGATTTTAAACCTTTACGGCGTAACGTGTTACCAATGGTTTTCTTGGTGACTGTGGTCGCAGCTGCCTTAATATCATTAAAAAGTTTCCACCGTGTAGTTTTAGGCTGATCTCTCAACCTTCCTTGTGATCAAGGATACCCCACGAGGTGAGATTTTGCATGGTGCCCCAGATCGATGTCGATTGACAGTCATTTTGTATTTCTTCCATTTTCTTACTATTGCACCAACAGTTGTCTCCTTCTCAGCCAGCATCTTATTTATGATTTTGTAGCCCATTCCAGCTTTGTGCAGGTCTATGATCATGTCCCTGACATCCTTATAAAGCTCTTTTGTCTTGCCCATGTTGCAGAGGTTAGAGTCTAACTGATTAATTGAGTCTGTGGACAGGAGTCTTTTATAAAGGTGACTATGTAAGACAGCTGTCTTTAATGCAGGTAAGTAGTAGATTAGGAGCGTCTAACTGGTCTGTAGGAGCCAGAGCTCTTAATGGTTGATAGAGGATGAAATACTTATTTCTCATTGCAAAATGCAAATAAATTTATATAATTTATACAATGTGATTTTCTGGATTTTATTTTTGATATTCTATCTCTCAATGTTAAAATTAACCTACCCTTAAAATGATAGACTGTTCATGTGTTTGTAAGTGGGCAAACTTTCAATATCAGCAAGTGATCAAATACTTATTTCCCCCACTGTATATATATATATATATATATATATATATACATGAATATATATATATATAGTAGTGACAAAGTCACTGGCATAGTATGTAAAGGGAGATACGTGTCACTGCGCATACTGCGGTCAGTGATGTAAAACCAGAGTGTTTTTTTCCTCCAGCACGCTAAGAGCTGAGAGGGTTAATAGTAACCTATTGTGAGACAGTGAAGGGGTGTGTGCTGGACGGCGTGTATATCTCGCCCAGGTTTCTTAGCTGGGGCGCATAAAATAGGTTGTCAGTGCGGTGTTCATTCCATTCCTATCTGGGACAGGTTTCATTGCAACCCGGAGTGAACACAGCTGCTTAATTAGGCAGCCATAAGTACCTGCTTGAGAAGTTCAGAGGGGGCTCTATCTCTCAGTCTGGATCTGACTTCAGACGCCATTGGAGCCTCATGTGAGCTGCACGCTGGTAACTACTGAACATATGTGTTGTTTTGGGCACAGGCTATTAGAGTCTGGACCCGGATAGAAAGGGTAATCTATCTAAGTGTAATTAGTGGCGGGACACGCCTAGGCTTTATGTTTATGATTTTGTTTTAATTTATGTTCTGTTTGCTGTGGACTTTAATAAAACTGGTTGCGGCCAGTTTTTAACAGAACCACTGTCTGTGAATGGTCTCTTTATGCCACTCCGTCTCCCCAAGAGGCGATCCCAGAGCTAAATCCCCTGAAAAGCTTACAATTGGTGCTTGAATGCTGGGGCAGCACAGTGGCTGAAGACTTTGAAAAAAAAAAAAAAAGGTGTCTGCACCGCAAAACTGAACTTATTGTGGAGAAGACTGTGAAGTGTATATGTCTTGGGTGAAGGCTGTCAGCCAGCCCAAGATGTCCGGCAGTATGGAGGAGCTCGTTAAGCAGCTGGCCCAGAACCAGCAGGCCATGCAGCAGCAACATCAGCAGGCCATGCAGCAACAACAGCAGGCCATGCAGCAACAACACCTAGAGGCCCAGCGGAGCCAGCAGCAACAGCAGGAAACCAACCGGTTGTTACTGGAGCAGGTTGCAGCACTAAAAAAAACTCCTAGCACCTCGTCCCCGAATGAAGACGCCGGGTTACCGGCATTATCCGCTGTAAAGAAGGCGGTAAAAACAGACTCTGCAGAAGATGACGCCTCATGACGATGTGGAGGCATATCTGGCTATATTTGAGAGACTGGCAGAGAAGGAGAATCTGCCACAATCTGAATGGGCTATGGTGGTCGCGCCCTATCTGACTGGGGAACCCCAAAAAGCCTATTTTGACCTCAGCGAGCAGGACAGCAAAAACTATACTAAGTTGAAAGCGGAGATTCTTGCCCGCCTGGGTGTGACGAGGGCAGTCCGTGCCAGGAGAGTCCATAACTGGAGATACAGGCGAGACAAGCCTGCTCGCTCACAAATGTATGACTTGATTTCTTTGGTAAAAAAGTGGTTGGAACCTGACGTCAGCACCCCTGCCCAAATGGTTGAAAAGGTGGTGCTGGACCGGTACATCTGGGCCCTTCCCCCTGAGGTCCAGCTCTGGGTCGGACAGGGAGACCCCAAAGATGCCGATCAACTGGTCAGCCTAATAGAAAGGTATTTCGCCACCAAAGACTATCTACGTGACCAGCCGTCCGAGCGATCATCAGTTCGGAATACCCGGCCTCCGTCATCTTCCGGTAAGAGGGTTCCAGCTGTGGGGGCAAGGGGGGCTGTTGATAGTCCGGGTCAGCCCCGAGGGGACATGTATGAGCGGAAGGGTGATACTTACCTACCAGGAGAACCCAGACCTAGGAAGGTCTCCCCGTCTGAACACCCTGACCTGAGACAGTGTTGGAGATGCCGTGAACAAGGTCATATTTCAGCCAATTGTCCACTAGTGGGGGAACCTATGGACTGTGACGCTGGACAGTCTCTCTCGTTCCTCGCCGAGCCCGTGTGCGTGGCCACCCTAGTCGAGGAGACTGGCCCACAGCTGTGTCAGGTCGTGATAAATGGGTGCCCAGTACAGGCCCTACTCGACTCAGGAAGTCGAGTGACTCTAATACATGCTAGTCTGGCTGATGGGAACTTCGTCACAGATAGGTACCTAAGCGTGGTGTGCATACATGGAGACGTCAAAGTCTACCCAGTAACCTCCTCAGACTTCGTCACAAAACTCGGGGAGATCTCATATGAAGTGGGGGTAGTGAAGAACTTGATGCATCCCGCCATATTGGGTCGTGATTTCCCCTGTTTTGGGGTCTTTGGAAAAAAAATGTTTCTGCTGGACAGTGTGATGAAGCTCCTACTGAGGGTGCGCAGTCCCGAGGGGCGGAACACAAGGCTAGTGGGCCGTTAAACTTATGTGATGATCATGATAATGATGATGACCATGATAATGATGCTGATGCTGATAGTAATCATGATAATGATATTGATAATGATGATGACTGTAAAAAAAATGATGAATTTCCATTTCAGGTGATGTTGGGGGAGGGGGAGGATGTTTCTCTAGAACAGAATGTCCCTGACCTACCGGTGTCCCGTGGCAATTTTGGGAGTGAGCAATTGCAAGACCCCACTCTTAAACATGCCAGGGAGAATATAACTGTTCTGAATGAGATCCTACAAGAGCCCGGCTCTGATGAAAAATTTCCCCATTTTGCCATGAACAATGACCTGCTGTATAGGGTCACTAAAGTAAAGGGAGAGGCCGTGAGTCAGCTCCTGGTACCTAAGTCATATAGAAGTATGGTGTTAGGTTTGTCCCATAACCACGTGCTGGGTGGGCACCTGGGGATGGACAAAACCCAGGAAAGAATTCTTCAGAGGTTTTACTGGCCCGGGGTTTATCGAGATGTGGAGGATTATTGTAAAACCTGCCCCTCGTGTCAGATAAATGCTCCGGTGTCTCACTTCCGGAGTCCATTAATCCCGCTGCCGGTTATAGAAATCCCCTTTGAAAGGGTAGCAATGGACTTGGTAGGTCCTATTGTAAAATCAGCCAGGGGACACCAATACATCTTAGTTGTCCTTGATTATGCAACCCGGTACCCCGAGGCGGTCCCTTTAAGAAATATGGCATCTAAAAATATTGCACGGGAACTTTTTCATATGTTTTCCAGGACAGGAATTCCTAAAGAGATCCTCACGGACCAAGGCACACCTTTTATGTCCAAAGTGATGAAGGAACTGTGTAAGTTGCTTAAAATCTCGCACATTCGGACATCTGTGTATCACCCCCAGACGGATGGGTTGGTT
Source organism: Oophaga sylvatica (assembly GCA_033576555.1). Classification (NCBI taxonomy): domain Eukaryota; kingdom Metazoa; phylum Chordata; class Amphibia; order Anura; family Dendrobatidae; genus Oophaga; species Oophaga sylvatica. Next base: position 126,652,193 of record JARQOD010000006.1, read on the forward strand.
GAACGTTTTAATAAAACATTAAAACATATGTTAAAGAAAGCAGTAGAGAAAGATGGGAGGGACTGGGACTACCTGTTACCCTACTTATTGTTTTCGGTCAGAGAGGTTCCCCAGGCCTCTACGGGATTTTCTCCCTTTGAGTTGGTGTATGGTCGGCATCCGCGGGGCTTGCTGGACATAGCCAAGGAGGTTTGGGAAACCGAGACAACTCCATACAAGAGTGTTATAGAGCATATTGCCCAGATGCAAGAGAGGATGGCTAAAATTATGCCATTGGTGAAGAATCATCTGCAGAGAGCCCAAGAAGCTCAAAGCAGAGTCTATAATCGGTCAGCAAAAATTAGGTCTTTCAATCCCGGGGATCGAGTCCTAATTCTAATTCCCACGGTGGAAAGTAAGTTTTTGGCCAAGTGGCATGGTCCATACGAGGTCGTACAAAAAGTGAGCGAGGTTACTTACAAAGTACACCAACCCGGGAGACGGAAGCCCTACCAGATATATCATATCAATCTGATCAAGCCCTGGAGGGACAGAGAGGCATTGTTGGCCTCGGGTGAAGTAGAGAAAGGGGTAAAACCATCTCTACCTCCTGTGACCATTGGTGAGACATTGTCCGTGCACCAAAAACAGGAGGTACGGGAGTTTCTGCAGAAAAATCGGCAGAGGTTTTCTGATTTGCCCGGCCGGACTTCTCTCGTAAAACACCATGTCGAGACAGCCTGGTACTAAGGTCAAAATAAAACCGTACAGAATTCCAGAAGCCCGCAGAAAGATAGTCTCTACTGAAATCAAACGTATGCTAGACCTCGGGGTCATTGAGGAGGCCCAAAGCGAGTGGTGTAGCCCGATTGTTCTGATCCCAAAACCTAATGGAACCTGGAGGTTCTGTAATGATTTCAGAAAGTTGAACGAAGTGTCAAAGTTTGACGCATACCCGATGCCACGGGTAGATGAGCTAATCGAGAGGTTAGGGGTGCCCGTTATATTACAACCCTCGATCTGACAAAAGGGTACTGGCAGATACCCCTATCTGAGGAGGCAAAAGAAAAAACGGCCTTTGCAACCCCGGAAGGTTTGTTTCAGTATCTGGTGATGCCATTCGGGTTGCATGGAGCCCCAGCTACCTTTCAGAGGCTTATGGACCAGATCCTACGCCCGCATCAAGCCTATGCAGCTGCCTACCTGGATGATGTGGTAATTTTCAGTTCTGATTGGGAGAGCCACCTCGCTAAGGTACAAGCCGTCCTAGACTCGATAGGCGGAGCTGGGCTGAACATAAACCCAGAGAAATGTGCAATTGGCCTAGAAGAGGCCAAGTACTTGGGCTATGTGATTGGCAGAGGGCTGATCAAGCCACAAATCGATAAAGTAGAGGCAATTCGAAACTGGCCTGTACCCCTCACAAAACGACAGGTCAAAGCATTTCTGGGCATCACTGGGTACTATCGCAGATTCGTACCAAATTATGCCTCCATTGCTGCCCCATTGACTGACCTGACAAAAGGGGGGAAGTCCAAAATGATAAATTGGAATCCGAGGCAGAAAAAGCATTTCTGTCGTTGAAAATGGCTTTGTGTCAAAGACCAGTTCTGGTCACCCCTAATTTCAGGGAAGAGTTTCTTGTTCAAACTGATGCCTCTAATGTGGGGTTAGGGGCGGTGTTATCACAGGTTGTGAAGGGTGAAGAACACCCAGTCCTGTATCTAAGTCGAAAAATGACACCGGCTGAACAAAATTATGCCATTGTGGAGCGAGAGTGCCTCGCAATCAAATGGGCGCTGGACTCCCTACGGTATTACCTCTTGGGTAGGAGATTTAAATTGCAATCAGACCATGCTCCTCTGACATGGATGAAGCAGAACAAGGAAAGGAATGCCAGGGTGACAAGGTGGTTCCTTTCACTTCAAGAGTTCAATTTCTCGGTTGAGCATAGACCTGGGAAATTACAGGGTAATGCTGATGCCTTGTCCAGAGTTCACTGTCTCTTCGGAATTTCTGACCAGTCCTCCGGTCTGGAGAAGAGGGGGGGGATATGTGAGACAGTGAAGAGGTGTGTGCTGGACGGCGTGTATATCTCGCCCAGGTTTCTTAGCTGGGGCGCATAAAATAGGTTGTCAGTGCGGTGTTCATTCCATTCCTATCTGGGACAGGTTTTCAGTGCAACCCGGAGTGAACACAGCTGCTTAATTAGGCAGCCATAAGTACCTGCTTGAGAAGTTCAGAGGGGGCTCTATCTCTCAGTCTGGATCTGACTTCAGACGCCATTGGAGCCTCATGTGAGCTGCACGCTGGTAACTACTGAACATATGTGTTTGTTTTGGGCACAGGCTATTAGAGTCTGGACCCGGATAGAAAGGGTAATCTATCTAAGTGTAATTAGTGGCGGGACACGCCTAGGCTTTATGTTTATGATTTGTTTTAATTTATGTTCTGTTTGCTGTGGACTTTAATAAAACTGGTTGCGGCCAGTTTTTAACAGAACCACTGTCTGTGAATGGTCTCTTTATGCCACTCCGTCTCCCCAAGACGGCGATCCCAGAGCTAAATCCCCTGAAAAGCTTACACTATGTTATGGGCTGGTTTTAGTGGACCTCTATAGAGCGGGTGTGCGGAGGTCCGCTGTATCTCCACATGCCGAGTCCTGACAATACCTGGCCATGGGAGTCAGTGGGTGTTGTGTATTGGGAGAGCAACAACTCCCACATAGCTCCCGGAGGAGCTAAAGACTTTACAGATTAATTGCAGGTGAACCCTGCAGGGAATGAACTCATGAACTGTGTTTTGTTTATTTTACCATTATACCAGCAAGGCTCTGTCTATTTCGTTGAACCCTGCCCAGGTTTATGCTATCCACAATAAGCGAGCAGGTGATTCTCTACCAGAACGGTTCCTGTGTCTACCTGAAGAAGCAGACAAGTGGGTCAATTCCTCATACGTGGTGTTTTTAGTGTGGGCAGTATTCCAGGAACAAGCATGGAGGAGCATCTCGTCCAAGTACAGCAGCAACATCAGCTCAACAGTCAACTGCAGCAAGCGGCACAGCAGGAGATGAATAAGCTATTAGCACAGTAGCTTCAGCACTAAATGCAGCAGCAGCGACAGCAGCAGGAGGCGCTAGCATGGCAAATGGAGCTCCTCGCAGAGGCGGTTCATGTAAAGCCGACAGTCTCCTCTCTGTCTCCATGTGATGACGCGCACGTCAGGAAAACGGTAAGACTAGCCTTACAGAAAATGCCCCAGAGGATGATGTCAAAGCCCTTTTGACTGTGTTCGAACGGGTAGCGGAGCGTGAGAGGCTCCCACCTGAGCAGTGGGCAGAGGTGCTGGCCCCCTATTTAACTGGTGAATGTGAACCCCAAAAGGCACATTATGACTTAGTCCTCAAGGATGCCAAAGAATATAGTAAATTAAAAACTGAAAGTCCACCACTGGGCGTATGCTGACAACAAACCTCCACGCTCCCAAATGTTCGATCTGTTGTACCTGATCCAAAAGTGGTTAGAGCCAGAGACTTCCACTCCAGTCCAGAAGATCGAGCGTGTGATGATGGATAGGTTCATCCACTCCCTACCCAGGCCAATACAGACCTGGGTTGCCCAGGGCGACCCCCGGACTGCAGACGATTTGGTCAGCCTGGTTGAGAGATACCAGGTTGTGGAGGAGTCCCTTGGTAAACCAGACATCGCTACTTCCCCGTACTGGGATACCCAAAAGGGGGCGGGCTCACCACAGAGGGTGGCTAGGCCCACAACTGAGGGGTGTACCAACCCTGCTGAGGGGTCATCTAGGGGGCTTATGAAGGATGTGGTCTGTTGGCGATGTCAAAATCTGAGACACGTAGCCGCCCGGTGTCGTACGTCCCCTTAACCCATGGACTGTAGCCTAGGCAGACGCTGCTATTATTATGCCTATCCGGCTGCAGTGTAGACTGCTAACCTGGTGAGGAGCCCCAGTCGTTTGCCGTATCCATCAATGGGCTTAAGATTCTGGGACTGTTGGACTCTGGAAGTCTGGTGACCCTGATCAGCGCCGCACTGCTCCACCAATTTATCCCTAACAAGGTTGTGGGTGACCGCTGCATACACGGAGATGCCAAGGACTACTCAATAGCCAGAATAACAATGTGAACAGACTGTGGTGATAAGTCCCATGAGGTTGGGGTGGTAAAATACTTAACCCATCCTGTCATACTGGGTGGGATTTTCCTCTGTTTTGGAACTTGTGGCAAAAGGGAGCTGTACAGACTGTCCCGGTAAAAAGACAGGCCCCTCCAAAGACGTCACCATCAAAATTAAGGATAGAGGAGATCCCCCTTTGTGTTCTTGCTGGAGAGGAGGATGAGACGGTAACAAAGGAGCCCAGCTTCCCTGGTTTAGAGGTGTCTGAGGAGAACTTTGGGACTGCACAACTTCGAGACCTCACATTAAAAGGGGGATTTAAGAATGTGACTGTATGTAATGGGGTTTATCAAGAGCGGGGGCTGACACCAGATTCCCTCACTTTGCAGTCAATGGCAAGTTATTGCATCTGGTGACCAAACTGAGGGGAGTGGGGCAGCTGTTAGGTCCAGGACCCTACCGGTGGAGGGTTTTAGACATGGCCCATTCGCATTTGCATGTGTTGGGTGGACATCTCGGGGTAAAGAAAACTCAGGAGAGAGTGCTACAGAGGTTCTATTGGCCAGGGTGTTACCGAGAGATCCTAAGTTATTCTAGATCCTACCCCACCTGTCAGATAACTGCTCCTACTTCTCACTTCTGAAGTCCCTTAGTCCCATTGCCTGTGATAGAGATCCTCTTTGAAAGGATTGTTATGGACCTGGTAGGTCCACTTGTTAAATCTGCACGCGACCACCAGTACATCTTAGTGGTCATGGATTATGTGACCCGGTATCCAGAAGTGGTGCCACTGAGAAACTCTTGAGCTAAAAGTATCGCCCGGGAGCTTGTCCATATCTTTGCCTGGACCAGTTTGTCTAAGGAGATCTTGACAGACCAGGGTACCCCATTTGTGAGCAAAGTAATGCGGGAGCTGTGTAGAGTCCTCCAGATTGCCAAACTGTGAACCTCCGTTTACCATCCGCAGACCGATGGCCTGCTGGAGCACTTCAACAAGACCTTGAAGGCCATGCTTAAGAGAGTCATGGAACAGGACGGTCGAGAATGGGACTATCTGCTCCATTCCTGCTCTTTTCTATCAGAGAAATCCCACAGGCCTCCACTAGCTTCTCGCTGTTTGAGCTCCTATACGGCCGATATCCACGGGGGCTCCTAGACATCGCCAAGGAAACCTGGGAAGCCGAGGTCACGCCGTACCAGAGTGTCATTGAGCACGTTACCCAGCTACAGGAAAGGATGGCACATGTAATGCCTACAGTAAAGGAACACCTTCTCCAGGCACAGGAGGCCCAAGTAAGGGTTTACAACCGATCAGCAAGGCTAAGGCAATTTCAGCCCGGGGACCGCGTGCTGGTACTTATCCCTACGATGGAGAGCAAGTTCTTGGCCAACTGGCAAGGCCATATGAGATCGTGGAAAAAATCGGGGACATGAATTACAAGGTACACCAGCCCGGTCGCAGGAAGCTGCACCAGGTATACCATATCAACTTACTCAAACCTTGGAGGGACCGTGAGCCAATGGAAGCTCCTTGCCTGAGGCCCCGTCCTGAAGTCAAAGTCAAGGAGGTCATGATTGCTGAGACGCTAAAGCCAGCCCAGAGGCAACAATGCCGGGAACCGCTGCAGCAGAACCGGGACCTCTTCTCAGAGTTGCCAGGGTGCACACAGGTCGTTGGAGATGATATCCTAACAGAGTCGCATGTAAGGGTAAACTTCAAACCCTACAGAATCCCCAAAGCACGCCGGGAGATTATCTCCAAGGAGGTGAAGAGAATGCTGGACCTTGGGGTAATAGAGGGTTCACAAAGTGGCTGGAGAAGTCCTATCGTCCTTGTACCGAAACCCAATGGCGAGTGGCGGTTTTGTAATGATTACCGCAGGCTCAATGAGGTGTCTAGCTTCGATGCATACCTGATGCCCCATGTGGATGAACCCATTGAGCGACTAGGGCCCGTGAGGTACATCACAACCCTTGAAATTACAAAGGGGTACTGTCAGATCCCCATGTCCCAGAGCGCTAAGGAGAATATGGCCTTCTTGACGCAGGGTGGTTTCAGTACACCAGAATGCCCTTCGGACTGCAAGGAGCCCCAGCTACCTTCCAGAGGGCGATGGATCGAATTCTGGCTCCACACAATAAATATGCCGCAGCCTACTTGGATGACATAGTCATTTTCAGCCCTGACTGGAGTTTGCACCTGCCAAAGGTACAGGTGATCCTCGATGAGTTGAAGAAAGCGGGATTCACCATAAATCCCAAGAAGTGTCCAATAGAGAAGGAACAGGCCACGTACTTGGGCTACATGATCGGGAGAGGCGAAATCAAGCCCCAGTTGAACAAAATAGAGGCGATTCAGGAGTGGCCGCAACCACTCTCCAAGAAGCAAGTCAGGGTGTTTCTTGGGATTATGGGGTATTACCGGCGTTTTATCCCGAACTTTGCCATAATTGCTGCACCGTTAACAGATCTCCTTCTGGGCACCAAGTCAACGATCGTGAAATGGACTCCTGACACAGAGATGGCGTTTCAAGAGCTCAAGCGGTCTCTGTGTAAGCATCTGGTTCTGGACCAGACCGATGCTTCAGAGGTTGGGTTGGGAGCCATGCTGTCTCAAGAGATAAATGGAGAAGAGCATCCCATCAGATACCTGAGCCGGAAACTCTATTCTTGCAAGAAGAATTACGCCATAGAGGAGAAGCAGTGTTTGGCTATAAAATGGGCCATAGACACTCTGAAGGCCACAGGTTTAAGTTAGTGTCAGACCATGTCCCTCTGAGGTTGTTGAGAGAGAAGGGTAAGAATGCCAGAGTGACTAGGCTGTTCTTAGCCCTTCAAGACTTTAGTTTCCACGTAGAACACAGACCCTGGAAGTTACATGGTAACGCAGATGCTCTCTCCCGAATTCCCTGTCTGATATCTGAAGGTCCCAAAACACCCAGCTTTGGGAAGGGGGGGGGGAATATGTGACAGAGTCACTGGCATAGTATGTGAAGGGAGATACCTGTCACTGCGCATACTGCGGTCAGTGATGTAAAACAAGAGTGAACCCTTCAGGGAATGGACTCATATGAACTGTGAAAACCATTTTACCATTATTCCAGCAAGACTCTATTTTGCTTAACCCTGCCCAGGTTTATGCTATCCACAATAAACCAGCAGGTGATTCTCTATCAGAATGGTTCCTGTGTCTACCTGAGAAGGCAGCCAAGTGGGTCAACCTCTCACAATACATATATTAATTAAGAGACCAGTGCACAGTTTTATAAAAATCAGCTTCTCTACGTGTCTGACAGCCATTTCATTCCAGTGTTTAGTTGAATTCCAACCAGAGTACAGCTCATTCTACTTAATGTGCTTCTGATTAGGTGATTACCTGGACCAAATCTTATTTAACGAAGGAAAGTAAAAAAAGAACACTGCAGTGGTGTTCACAATCCTCTTGCAATGGGACAAGCTGGATGGCAAAACAAGTGCTAGTAATATCCCAAAAGTAATAGGAATGAAAAAATAACTTTTAACCATGCTAAAGGAGTTGAAAAGAGAAGTCCTGAGTGAGGAAAAGAAGGGCTCAATTCTGGCTTTACTAGCAGAGGGATACAGTGAGCATCATGTTGTGTTAATCCTTAAAATATCTAAGACAGCAGTCCATTACAACAAGGTCAAGCAGCACACTTTGAGGACAGCAAAGCTTCAGACTGGCAGAGGGCAAAAATGACTGTCCACTGATCGGGATGACCGTCATCTTATTTGAATGTCACTCAGCAACCGGTTGATGACATCAAGTGACCTACAAAAGGAATGGCAAATGGCAGCTGGGGTGAAGTGCACGGCAAGAACAGTTCGTAACAGGCTCCTAGAGGCAGGGCTCAAGTCATGTAAAGCTAGAAAAAGCTTTTCATCAATGAGAAGCAAAGGAGAGTGAGGCTGAAGTTTGCTAAAGACTATATGGATTGGACTATAGAGGACTGGAGCAAGGTAATCTTCTCTGATGAGTCTAATTTTCAGCTTTGGCCAACACCTGGTCATCTAGTGGTTAGACAGAGACCTGGAGAGTTATACAAACCACAAGGTGTTGCACCCACTGTGAAATTTGGTGGAGGATCGGTGATGATCTGGGAATGCTTCAGCAAGGCTGGAATTGGGTAGGCTAATCTTTGCGAAGGACGTATGAATCAAGCCGCATACAATGTTATCCTGGAAAAACAGTTGTTTCCTTCTGCTTAGGCAATGTTCCCCAACTCTGACGACTGTTTTTTCCAGCAAGAAAATGCGCCATGCCACATATCTAGGTCAGTCAATGTGTGGATAAAGAATCACAACATCAGATCCCTGTCATGGCCAGCCTTAACCCCATTGAAAACCTCTGTAATGTAATCAAGAGGAAGATGGATAGTCACAAGTCATCAAAGAACTGCTTAAATTTTTGTACCAGGAGTGGCATAAGGTCACCCAAAAGCAGTGTGAAAGACTGGTGGAAAGCATGCCAAGACGCATGAAAGCTGTGATTAAAAATCATGGTTATTCCACAAAATATTGATGAGTGGGGACTTATTGTACAGGGTTACTAAGGTCAGAGAAGAAAAAGTGGAGCAATTGTTGGTATCAGGACTAGAGATGGGCAAACCAAAACAGTAAAGTTCGGGGTCCATTCCAAACACCTACTGTTCAGGCACAGACCCCGAACACAGACTTCTCCAGGTGTTTGGGTTCGGCACCCCGAACACCGGTGGCTCTGATCGACAGTGTAGTGTGAACATAGAAATAGATATTTTATGTCCATATTGAAATATACAGAATGCATTCAAATCATGACAGAGCAGCATTACTAATCAGGCCCCTAACAAATGCACTATTAGGATGCAGTTGACCCATGTAGATAAGATAGCAGCAACACAGGTGCATGGGAACCGCAGTGCTCTGACCGCCGGGAATGATCTTACCATCGATCAGAGGCAGTGTTTGCTGCGCTGTCATGCAGATGACAGCGTGACAAACAATGGATGATCAGGCCCCCATTAATGTGAATGGGGTCTGAGTTTGGGTTCGGGTACTGTTCTGATACCAAAATCAAAATAGTTTTTAACTGTTCGTCCGAACCCGCAAGACCCGAATGTCCACGGGTTCGCCAATCACTAATCATAAGCCTATAGAAAAAGGGTGTTGGACATGGCCCATTCATATGTCTTGCAAGGCCATCTGGGTGTGGACAAAGCCTAAGGGCCCTGTCTCACATAGCGACACACCAGCGATCCCGACAACGATCAGGATCGCTGGTGTGTCGCTACATGATTGCTGCTGAGCTGTCAAACATGCAGCTCAGGCAGCAATCAGGACAGCGACACTGCGGGTAACGTTGCCTAGTTACCCACAATGTACATTGGATACCAGCCCGCTGATGCAGGGAGCTGGTAACCAAGGTACACTTCGGGTTTCCAGGTGCTGCACGGTGCCTGGAAACCCGATGTGTACCTTGGTTTCCAGCTCCCCTGCAGCAGCGCGCTGGTATCCAACGTACACATCGGGTTTCCAGGCACAGCCCCGTGCCTGGAAACCCGAAGTGTACCTTGGTTACCAGCTTATCGCTGGTCTCCTGCCTGTCACATGCAGCGATGCATGCTAACCAGCGGGAGACCAGCGATCAAAAAAAAGTCCAGGCATTTCTGACACGACCAGCGATTCACAGCAGGGGCCTGATCGCTGGTACGTGTCAGACATGGCGAGATCGCTGCTGAGATCGCTGTTTAGCAGCGATCTCGCTATGTGAGACGGGGCCTTAAGAATAGGTTATGGTGAGATTCTATTGTCCCAGATTTCACTGAGAAATCCTAAGGTATTGCAAGTCCTGTCCCACCTGCCAATTAAAAGCTCCCAGTTATTACTTCTGAAATCCCCTTGTGCCACTAGTCGTCATAAAGGTGCTATTTGAGTAAATTGTCATGGACCTGGTTTGGTGCCTTCTAGCAAAAGAGAAGAGTCTCCCTCAGCTGGAAGATTGTTGGGTACAGCAGGGATGAGCTGCTTGGAAAAGCATCACCAAACGGCGAGCCTTAAGCCCCCGTCTCACACAGCGATCTCGCTAGCGAGATTGCTGTTGAGTCACTAGTTTTGTGACGCAACAGCGATCTCCCCAGCGATATCTCTGTGTGTGACATTCAGCGATGATCAGCCCCCCTGCTGGGTATCGCTGATCGTCGCTGAATGTCCTGAACATTTTTTGATCGCTGGTCTCCCGCTGGCCAGCAGCATCGCTACGTGTGACAGGCGGGACACCAGCGATCCGCTGGTAACCAAGGTACACAGCGGGTTTCCAGGCACCGCGCAGCGCCTGGAAACCTGATGTGTACCTTGGTTACCAGCTCCCTGCATCAGGGCGCTGGTATCCAACCTACACTGCGGGTAACTAAGCGATGTTACCCGCAGTGTCGCTGTGCTGATCGCTGCCTGTTGGCAGCTCAGCAGCGATCATGTAGCGACACACCAGCGATCCTGATCGTTGTCGGGATCGCTGGTGTATCGCTATGTGAGACCCGGGCTTTACTGGGGGAAATTTTTGCCTTAGGATATTATTGCAAGAAAGCTTGGCTGATTGAGTAGATTACACAGAAAGAAAAAACACAGCAGATTTCACAAGAAGGAAGACAAACAGCAAGTCAGCAGGATCTAGGAGCAACATAGCAGATGTGACAACCTACATGGTGAGCTGCAACATGTGCTACATGTTCACAGATTGACCAGAAGAAGAATCCAACTGGTATACCTGTGCAAGATTTGTGTCCTAATATTTTATGCACTGCTGTTTGCATTGCTGCTGTGATATTGTAATTTCCCCCGGGATCAATAAAGTGTATCGTATTGTATCGTACCTGCCAGAAGTGTAGACTACTGACCCTTTTATAAGAAAAGGTGCGGGTCTGGAGAAGAATTTCAACTTTGACACTCATCAAAGAAAATGAAGACTTCCTAGATGGAACAGAAGCATCTCTACTGGTCACAGAAGATGAAGAAATTTCAGAGAACCTCCAAAAGCAGATGAGTGGAAACATGTAACCAAAAGAAGCAAGAAGACCATGGAGACATCACCAACCACACAACTGAGAAACCGATACCAAGGCTTTGGGAGGACGAAGATGGCACACCTAAGGATGAGGCACTACCAGCAAGCAAACAAGAAAAGGGCACACAGCAACACCCAGAAGAGACAACAAAAAATACAGCCAAGAAGCAATGAAGAGTGGCTGTGGTTTGGGAAAACTCACTACTGAGAGGCACAGAAGCAACCATCTGCAGACCGGATATAACCATAAGAGAAGTATGCTGCCTCCCAAGTGTGAAGATCATGGATGTGACCATAGGAAACAAAAGCTCATCAGTTCCAAGGACGTCCACTCATTTCTTCTCATACATGTTGGCATCAATGACATGGCAAGGAGGGACTTACCAACAATCGCAAGGACTTTGAAGAGTTGGGGATGAAAGTAAAGGAACTGGATGCACAGGTAGTTTTTTCTTCTATCCTTTCAGTAGAAAAGCATGGCACCAGAAGATGGAACAGGATCCTTGATGCGAACAACAGGCTAAGACGATGGTGCAGACAATAAGGATTCGGATTCCTGGACCACGGTGTGAATTACCTGTATGACGGACTCCTTGCCAGAGATGTACTACATCTTAACAAACCTGGGAAATACACATTCGCCAGAAGACTCGCTACACTCATCAGGAGAGTGTTAAACTAGAAGAAGAGGAGACGGGAAGATAAACGTTAGACACAAACATGATGCCAGAAAATATACTGATGAAGGACATGACGTGTGGCAAAGAAGACCCAAGACAACATACTCGGAAGGGAGGTAAGAAAATTTCTAAAACAATCCACAGGGAGGAGATTGAAACAAAATAAAATTTCCTCTAAACTACATGCTGCAAATGCCAGGACTGACAAAAAAGATGTAAGAACTAGAAGCAGAAAATCTACATGTAACTATGACATAGTGGGAATAACCGAGACATGGTTAGATGAAAGCTATGACTGGGCAGTTAACTTACAGGATTACAGTCTGTTTAGAAAGAATCATAAAAATTGGAGAGGAGGAGGCGTTTGTCTTTATTTAAAGTCTTGTCTAAAGTCCATTTTAAGGGAGGATATTAGTGGATGAGGATTGAGGATGTCGAAATACATGGGGGGGAAAATAGTAACAAAA
>JARQOD010000006.1:126664614-126738854 GCA_033576555.1 Oophaga sylvatica
CGTTCATGTGACACCTGTCAGAGGGTGGGGAAGGCGGGGCCGCGCCCCAAAGCCCCACTGGTAACTCTGCCCATCATCGAAGAGCCTTTCTCGAGGGTGGCTGTGGATCTCATTGGACCTCTGTCCACTCCCAGCCGCTCCGGGAAATGCTTCATACTAACGGTAGTGGACTATGCCACCCGGTACCCGGAGGCGGTAGCTTTGTCGTCCATTCGGGCCGACAAAGTGGCCACTGCCTTACTGGAGATTTTCTCCAGAGTGGGTTTCCCAAGGAAATGCTCACCGACCGAGGGACCCAGTTCATGTCGCAGCTGATGGAGTCTCTCTGTAAGCAGGTACAGGTGCAACATCTGGTGGCCAGCCCGTATCACCCACAGACCAATGGCTTGTGTGAGCGGTTCAATGGCACCTTAAAGCAGATGCTGAGGATGTTGGTCGACTCCCACGGGAGAGACTGGGAGCGGTATCTCCCACACCTGCTGTTTGCCTACCGGGAGGTTCCACAGGCCTCAACGGGGTTCTCCCCCTTTGAGCTCCTGTACGGGCGACGTGTACGGGGGCCCCTTGCTCTGGTGAAGGAAGCATGGGAAGGGGATTTAGCCACCCCTGGAGTGTTGGTCATTGAGTATGTCGTGCGCTTCCGGGACCGAATGATGGCCTTGACACGGCTGGTGCATGACAATATGGCCCAAGCTCAGGCTGACCAGAAGCGATGGTACGACCAGAATGCTTGCGAGCGGACCTACCAGGTGGGTCAAAAGGTGTGGGTACTGGTCCCCGTACCACAAAACAAGCTTCAGGCGGCCTGGGAGGGTCCATACCTCGTGCACGAGCAGCTCAACGCCGTCACCTACCTGGTCACCCTGGACCACGCCCGTGGAAGGAGGAAGGCCTTCCATGTGAACATGATGAAGGCCCATCATGAGCGGGAGGCTTATGCTCACCCAGTGTGCAACCTTCCAGAGGAAGGAGAGGCAGAAACCCTCCTCGATCTGCTCACCCAAGCCAAGGCGGGTGGATCCATCGAGGATGTGGGGGTTGGCCACCAGCTCTCGGAGGACCAACGTTCCCAGCTGGGGGCCACCCTACACCCCTTCCGGGAGCTGTTCAGCAGCCTGCCCGGAAGGACTGAGGCAGCAGTCCATGACGTGGACACTGGTAACCACCCCCCAATCCGGCGTTCAGCATATCGGGTCTCTCTTGAGGTGCAGCAGCAGATGCGCCAAGAGATAGACGAGATGCTGAGGCTGGGGGTGATCCAAGCGTCCAACAGCGCGTGGGCTTCGCCTGTAGTCCTCGTCCCTAAAAAGGACCGAACTACGCGGTTCTGCGTGGACTACAGGGGGCTCAACGCTGTGTCGGTCACCGATGCGTACCCAATGCCGCGCATCGATGACCTGCTCGACCAGCTGGCCGGGGCCAAGTACCTGACCATCATGGATCTGAGCAGGGGGTATTGGCAGATTCCCCTGACCCCTAGGGCACGGGAACGCTCTGCCTTTATCACCCCATTCGGACTGTACGAGTCCACGGTGATGCCCTTCGGCATGAAGAATGCCCCTGCCACTTTTCAGCGGATGGTCAACACGCTGCTCGAGGGACTGGAAGGGTATGCGACCGCGTACCTGGATGACATTGCCATCTTCAGTCCCACCTGGGAGGATCACCTAGAGCACCTGGCGCAGGTGCTCGGGCGGATCCAGCGAGCAGGCTTGACCATTAAGCCGGAAAAATGCCAGCTGGGTATGAGTGAGGTCCACTACCTGGGACACCGGGTAGGTGGGGGAGCTCTGAAGCCAGAGCCCGGGAAGGTGGATGCCATCGCATCCTGGCCCACCCCCAGGACCAAGAAGCAGGTGATGTCCTTTTTGGGTACTGCTGGGTACTATAGGAGGTTTGTTCCGCACTATAGTGCCCTGGCCAAGCCCCTAACGGACCTCACCAAGAAAAGGCTGCCCGTCGCAGTCGACTGGACAGTCGCCTGCGAGACAGCTTTCCAGGCGCTCAAGACTGCCCTTTCTAGTTCTCCTGTACTACAGGCAGCCGACTTCACGCGGCCATTCTTAGTGCAGACCGACGCCAGCGACTTCGGTCTCGGTGCTGTGCTCAGCCAGGTTGACACTACGGGCCATGAACACCCCATTTTGTACCTGAGCAGGAAGCTCCTGCCGAGGGAAGTGGCCTATTCCACGATGGAGAAGGAATGTCTGGCAATTGTGTGGGCCCTGCGGCATCTGCAGCCATACTTGTACGGACGCCAATTCACCGTGGAAACAGACCACAACCCCCTCAGCTGGTTACACACGGTCTCTGGGACGAATGGGAGGTTGCTACGCTGGAGCCTCGCTCTCCAACAGTACCATTTCACCATTCGCCACAAAAAGGGCAGTGACCATGGTAACGCTGATGGGTTGTCCCGGCAAGGAGAGGGTGCGGTAGGGCGCACGGGGGAACACAGGAATGTGATACCCCCTAGCGCCCTCAAAAGCAGGGAGGTGTAAGGAAAAGGTTGTCGCCATTTTGTATAGGGCCTGTACCAGCCTCCATTTTGTCAGTTCACACAGCCACAGACTTTTAGCTACACATTGCCTATTAGCATATCCAGTACGACAGGTTTTGATGCCCACTAGGAATCAATAGGCCTTTACATGCTAATTAGTCTAGGCCAGTGACTGAATGAGATGTTCAGTCGTATGGTAAATAGCCCAAGCTCAGGCATTGTTTCCTGTTCCATATGAATTGCAGGCCAATTAATATGCGTGCTTCAAAGCAATGGGGATGGGCCTAGCAGGTCTAAAAAACTAGCCATGACCAGGCTGCTGGTCTCATTCCATTTCTCACACAGAAGCCAAGAAGATGGTCTAGGAAAGACCAAGGGACTATTCAGGAACTGAAGACTGTACCTGGGAATGGCAGAGCCAAGGCCTTCCCAAGACCATAATACCCGGTAATATTGATCCATAGCTTATACCTTTTAGCCTTGTACATTATTGTTGTATTTTTACTCTGACTGCCATTCCATTGTAATTACGTTGTATAGCTTTACTGTATATTTTTGTAATTATCTAGTGCGCCCTTAAGGCAAATTAAACCATAAAATTAATCTTGGGCTGATGCTTTTACTCTGATCACGAATCTTAGAATACCCAGTGGGTAGCAGGACACCTTCCCGGTGGCCATTTGCTCTAGGTGCAGTTCTCTTACTGACCTGAGAGACAAAGGGGGCGCCGGAGAGCTGTACCTGTGGAGTTACGTCCCATTGGTGACGTGGGAGGAAAGGGATCGTCCGTCACATTTGGTAGCGCGGTGGTATCAGAAGCTGTGATACCCGGGCTACCGTGTGGCGGCCGGCTGAGTTCCTCACACAAGGAATTACACTTTCCAGAGAAACAGATGAGTCCAAAAGTTTCAGCTTGCTCTGTTCCTAAAGGAACCATGTCAGTCCCTGAACTACCAGCTGTATACCAGGACTATGTGGATTTATGTGACAAGAAGAACGCTGACCAGCTTCCTCCTCACCGTCCATATGATTGTCCAATTGAATTATTGCCTGGAGCAGAGATACCTTTTGGTAAGATCTACCCCCTGGCGGGGCCCGAGCTAAAGGCTTTAAAGGATTACATAGATGAAAATCTAGCCAAGGGCTTCATACGCCCCTCTTCATCTCCTGCAGGTGCACCAATCTTCTTTGTAAAGAAGAAAGATGGATCTCTGAGACCATGCGTATCAATAAGGTTACTATTAGAAACCGTTATCCATTGCCTTTAATCCTGAGTTATTGGAGAGAGTGCGACATGCCAAAATTTTCTCTAAACTAGATCTTCGTGGGGCCTATAACTTAGTCCGTATTAGACCTGGGGATGAATGGAAGACTGCATTCAGGTCACGCTATGGACACTTTGAATATCTAGTTATGCCTTTTGGTCTGAGTACCGCCCCAGCCACTTTCCAACACTTGGTGAATGACATCTTCAGGGATCTCCTAGATACATTCGTGGTAATTTATTTGGATGATATTCTAATTTTTTCTAACTCCACAGAGGAACATCATGGACATGTGAGAATGGTCTTGGAACGTCTAAGACAAAATCATCTTTACATCAAACTTGAAAAGTGTGAATTCCATAGGACCGAAATTCAATTTCTGGGGTATGTACTGTCTACACAAGGAATTAGTATGGATGGAAGCAAAACCCAAGCCATCAAGGATTGGCCAAGTCCTAGAAATGTAAAGGAGGTACAGCGCTTCATCGGGTTTGCCAACTTCTATAGACGTTTCATTAGAAATTTCTCTGAGGTAGTGTCACCTATCACCCAACTTACCCGGAAAGAGTCTAGGTTCTCCTGGACTCCCCAAGCCCAGGAAGCATTTTCCCGTCTAAAAGATAAATTTACCACTGCACCTATCCTAGTACATCCCAACCCCGAGCTTGCCTTCATAATAGAGGTGGATGCTTCAGACTGTGCCGTTGGAGCTATACTCTCTCAGAGAACAGGTGAGAAGAATGTCTTGCATCCCTGTGCCTTCTTTTCCCAGCAGTTGTCTTCGGATGAGAGGAACTACGATGTGGGCAATAGAGAGTTGTTGGCCATTATTGCCGCCTTCAAAGAATGGAGACACCTTCTTCAGGGAGCTGCACAGCAAATAGTCGTCCTGACAGACCATCGTAACCTTGAGTTTATCAGGTCGGCTAAGTGCCTGACTCCTCGCCAGGCTCGCTGGAATCTTTTCTTAAACCAATTTAATTTTATCATTTCTTATAGACCAGGATCGCGCAATGGAAAGGCTGATGCACTCTCTAGGATTTACTCAGCAGAGACACGTCCAATTACTCCTCCTAAGACTATTCTTCCTGACTCTAGATTCCTAGGAGTAATTCATAATCAAGACCTACTTAAGGACATCAAGGAAGCATACCATGCGGATTCCTTTTTGGCACAACCCCAAGGGACGTAAGTCTTGTCTTTAAGAATGGTGTGTGGATTCAGGGACAACGCCTGTATATTCCTGAAACAGTCAGATTGAGAGTATTGCAACTCATTCACGATTCCAAGATAGCTGGGCATAGAGGAATTCTAAAGACACAGGAATTTCTTTCTCGTTTCTTTTGGTGGCCCACTTGCAGGAAGGATGTTTTAAACTATGTCACTTCATGTGAAGTCTGTGCAAGATGCAAAACACCTCGCTCCTCACCAACTGGTCTGTTACAGCCTCTTCCCACCCCGTCCCGCCCGTGGGGATCCATTTCTATGGACTTCATTGTGGAGTTACCAACCTCTCAAGGGAAGAACACCATTCTAGTGGTGGTTGACCGTCTAACAAAGGCAGCTCATTTTATCCCTTGTGTCGGCTTACCCACTGCAAAACAGACATCAGATCTGATGATTATAGATGTGTTTCGCTTACATGGAGTACCGGATGAGGTTATTTCGGATCGAGGGGTGCAATTCACTTCTAGGTTTTGACAAAATTTCTGTGCAGCATTGGACATTAAAGTAAACCTTTCTTCTGCTTTTCATCCCCAGACTAATGGACAGACCGAACGAACCAATCAAACCCTGGAGCAGTATCTCCGCTGCTTTATCTGCCACCTACAGGATGATTGGGTGGATTTACTTCCATTAGCTGAGTTCTCGTATAACAACTCTCAGAGTGCCTCCACTAAGCAGTCTCCTTTTTACTCTAATCTAGGTTATCATCCTAACATTCTACCACGATTTCCCATAGAAACGCCTTTACCAGCAGTGGCTGAAAGAATCACGTCTTTACAGAAGAATATGGATCTTCTAAAGGAGAATCTGGAATCGGCTCAGGAAAGGTACAAGAAAGCAGCAGATAAATTTCGTAAACCTGCACCAGCTTTCAAGGTAGGAGACTTGGTCTGGCTGTCAACCAGAAATCTTAAGTTAAGGATTCCATCGTCTAAGTTGGGACATAAGTACATTGCACCCTATAAAATCAGTAAAATTATAAGTGCCGTTGCTTGTCGTCTTCAACTGCCCAGAACTATGAGAATCCACCCTGTCTTTCATGTATCCCTACTAAAGGCTGCGACACCCAATACGTTTCCTGGACGTTCTTCTCCTTGCCCTGACCCAGTGCTAGTCGATGGTCAGGAAGAATTTGTGGTGGAAAGGATTTTAGATTCCAGGTTGTATAGAAATCAGTTACAATATCTGATTAAATGGCTGGGCTACCCAGTGGAGGACAACTCATGGGAACCAGTCAATAACGTTAATGCTCCTCGCTTGCTCCGTCAGTTTCATCAGAGGTACCCACACAAGCCTGGTCTGAGGTCATCCGGAGGTTGTCCCTAAGGGGGGAGTAATGTAAGGTTCTGTGTACATGTTCCTGAAACTCAGTTTGTTCGTCAGCCATTTTACTTTCTGTCTTGCTGCAGCTATCTTGCCCTCAGTCAAAATGGAGTTTCCAGCTTGCATGTTCCCGCCCTGATTCTCTCCTTTTGCTTCTTAAGCAGCCACAGCTGAGCAATCAGTGCTTCAGAATCTAGCCTGCAGTGAACCTGTGACCTGACTCCTGAAGCCTTGGACCTTGTACTCCAGCTATTCCTACTGAGGAACTCTGAAGCACTTGTGGACTCTGAACCCTGCTCTTTGAAAGACCCACGTTTGCATGGACTTACGGTAACAGAGAAGAAGATCCTGAACCTGTTGTGGAGAGTGATTGCTGAGCTTAGATTACTCTGGCCTGCTGTGTCTCCTGCTTCTGTGTCTGCAAACTGTGTGACTATTTTTGCCAACTTGTATGAAGTAATACAAGACTTTCTATATCAAACCTGTGTCTCATGTATTTTCATCGCACCCAAGCACAAGACGCTATATGAACTGTACTACATACATTACACTATGTACCATATGAGCCCACACGCAGCAACCATATATACACCATGAGCCCCAACATATCTCCTTATATACATTATGAGCCCACTTCTCTCCTCCTATACACAGTATGAACCCCCATATAGTTCCCTATAGGTAGGATGAGATCTCACATAGCCCCTATATGCAGGATGAGCCATCACATAACCCCCTATATACATTTGAGATCTCACATAGCCCCTATATGCAAGATACACCCTCACATAATCCCTTCCCTTTATACAATATGAGGTCTTACATAGTCCCTATATACAGGATGAACCCCAACATAGCTCTGTATATGCAGGAGAAGCCCTCACATAGCTCCCTATATACAGTATTAGACCCCTATATACAGGATGAGCCCTCTAAATGCAAGATGAGCCCCAACATAGATCCCTATATGTAGGATGATCCCCTACATAGCCCCTATATATACAGGATGAGCCCTCGCATAACCCCCTATAAACAGTATGTGCTCCACATAGCCTCCTATATACAGTATGAACCCCACATAGCCTCCTATATAGAGTGTGAGCCCCACATAGCCTTCTATATACAGTGTGAGCCCCCACATTGCTTCATATATACATAATGAGCCTCCACATAGCCCCCTTTATGCCAGATGAGCCCCACATAGCCTACTATCTACAGTATGAGCCAAACATAGCTTCCTATATACAGTATGAGCCCCCATAGCTTCATATATACAGTATGAGCCTCACATAGCCTCCTATATAAAGGTACACATCCCATACATATATAAAAAAGCAACACATACTCACCTCACTTCCATTCCACTGGCGCTCTGCTCGAGTCCCCAGGGCTCCACATCTTCTTATGCCAGAACTTACATGCTGGCCCGATTACTTCATCATGCCAGAACATCACAGGAGAGGTGACTGCAGCTTCCCTGTGTCACCCACAGTGATGCTTCAGGAAAGATCCCTGCCCACGGATTAGTGTCACTGATGGAAGCACACAAAACATTATAATGAGGGCAATCTGGCCATGGGGCCCCCCCAGTGCCCTGGGCCCCTGGTGGTAGCCCAGATTGCTCTCATTATAATTTTCCTGTGGTCAAAGTATTAAGACTTTAATGCTTTTAGTTGCAATTTCTTTGGAGATTGCCACCATTTTGTTTCTTTTGTTGCAATCATCTCATACTCCTATAATGTTTACTGTTTGCATGTGCTGCTTGTGTGATACAATTGTTTGCTGTAAGCAGCAAAATCTGTTATTGTATTCAGTTCACATTAGTTGCAATCTGCTGTGGATTTCATAAATTGCATCTGCTGTTGCTGTGACATGCTGATTCACCAGTCATTTTCTGTGAGCATGAATACATATTAGAGATTATTAGAGACTGTTCACATTACACTACAATCTGTTATGGATTCTGCTACCTGCATCTGAGTTCTGCTTCAAACCGGCCATTTGCCTTTTTTTCTGCCCCATGGTCTTGTAGCTTCTGGTGTGTTTTGCCTCTCTTGTTTGTCTGCCATCCAGCAAAGCCAGATTTCTACTGTTGCCGTCTGCTGTACCAACGCCTGGGGTCCGTGTGTCCACCTGGACTTGCAGCTTTGTGAATCCACTTAACCAGCTGTGCCTAACAGAATACTTAGACCATGGCTTCCATAGCGACGGTCAGCATCAGATTGGAGCACCTTGGGCACACCAGAGAAAATCATTCTTGGGGCCCACTATGTAGCTACATAGAAATCAATACAAGACCACCAAATATGTGGTAAAATACGCTAATACCATGGTATAATATACAGTATTACAATTTTTAATGTTATTGAAAGAGCCAGTACCCACATTTTGGTGCAAACTCAATGATAAATCTCCCCTGGTGATTATTAACCACTAAACCAATGTGTTATAGCACCAGCGCAATGGGTGAGATTTTATCACATCTCATCCATACTCTGAGAAAATCCACAGAGTGAATTGACCAATGTTGGAGATTTGACATGAACAATCTGTTAATTTGTGCTGCAGATATTCACCACCGATTTCATCATTTGCAACACAAAAGATCAGATCAGTGGTAAAGGTGCAACATTAAATAGTAGCAAATATAGTAAATCTGCACAATATTTGTGCGGATATTATCGCTGTTAATTTGCTGTGGGATTTCACTTATTTATGACATTGGTGTAAGGAGGAAGCAGAGATCCTTGTCTGTCCCTCTACAACACGGTATCTATGCGACCACTTTTATGGTCCTATTGTAATGTATGCAGTACCCAGACGGAGTACCTATGTGTTAATACCTTAATGTAAAGTGTCTATGTATTGTCATGTGTTTTATGCTGTTAAATTTGTTGTGTATGCCGTGTGTTCTTAATACGCTGTGTTTGCAATGTATTAATGTTATGTACCTGTATTATATGTATTAGTGTGCTGTCCCTGTATTATACTGCATGTTAAAGCCAGGGATAGCAAGAGTTAAAGGTGTGGGTTGGGCCAGCAGCAGAAAAGGATGGAGGAAGCTGCTGCTCCCTGTCAGAAGCCCGGGCACATTGACCCAGGGCAGACGTATAACAGCCGGGGCATTGCCAGACCCCAGGAGGGGAGGAACTCTGCTGCCCCGGACCAAGGACGGAAGGACCATGACACGGGCCCCTAGGCTTTGAAAGGGCTCCTCGCTGAAGGGACTGTGATCATCCAGATTCCAGCATGCGGATTACTTGTTTGGATCTAGGCTACCATAGCTGTAGTGGGTACGGCCGTGGACAGTGTCAGGGAAAGAGCAGGAAGCTGGTTTTGTATCTTCTTTTTCTCATCACGTTTATTATTAAAATTAATTTTTCCTGTTGGACCACAGTTGTAAGCCTAGACATAATCACCTGGATTACCATGGCTGAAGGAGGAAAAGGTAATCTGTGGGAGAAGCTTTGTCCGTCCTGTATTTCATGTGCAAGGGGCCAGGGAGTCTGTGGACTGTGTTTTGTGGATGAACTCGGTCAGGACTACCACCCTGGTCCCCCTTGTTATACTTGGCGTAGTGCGGCAGGATGGACCGCCACAACCCTGCAACCCTGAGAGTAATGGAATAAATGTTTGGGACTTGTGCTTTAAACCTGAGACTAGTGACTTTGAATTTGGGACTTGTGATTTGATGCCCAAATTGGAGGAGATAGAGCTGTCGGCTGACAGCGACCCTGAGCTTGACATTTGTGACTTATTGCCCTCCGATAGTGAATGCAAGATGGCACCGACCGCTACCAAGAAGATGGGGGCCATTGGTGCGAAAACTGGAGAAGGTGCCGCCTTTCGTGGGCATCATGAAGGAGATTTGGTGTCATAAGAAAGAAAGCCGCACCCGTTGTGACAGATGCCCGCCTGAAATGAGTGCGGGCGAAGACAGAGCTCCTGCCCCCGCAGCTGAACTTAGAGAGACGGGTGGAGCCGCAGGAAGTATCCCCACCCACGAATGGGTGGAACCCAACAAAGATAGACTACCTGTCGATGGATGAGACAATATTATCTGCTGACATGGATAGGCGAAGTATGTTGTACCTGTTAGAACCCTCTTGTTAGGTTTTGTTTCAGTTTGCTGGTCACATGACCTTTTTTCCCTATTTAGTCTGGCTCCGCCCTTCTGGCTTTGCTGGACTTCATTGTATTATATACTCTTAAGCTAGCCCGGTGCTTAGGTGCCTTACTCAGTCAGTTTTGCTTGATCTTAGGATCTCTAAGTAATTTGTTTTCTGTTTAATTTTCCCTGCTACAATTTCTGTTAGGAGGTGTCCACCTTTTCTCCCAGTCCCTAGATCTTGTAGGGATTCCTCACTCGCAACTATAGGTCTTCGTTCAGACTAGCTGAGGACTTTAGCGGATCTGGTCGCAGGATCAGGTCCCCCGTTACATCATAGGGATCCAGCTTAGTTCTATTGTAGGTACAGAATTCCCTTCTTTCCATAGTGCTTGTAGCAGATCATAACAGTAAGTCCAGCCAAGAAAAAAAAAAAAAATCTCTAAGGAAAGATTTGTGCTTCGAATGAATAAAGAGAAAAAAAAATGAGGTCAGTTTCGCCCATATAGCTTGTTTAAACAATAAAGGTGTCTTTCTTTCTGCTACCACTGCTGTTGAGGAGGAATTAATGGAGTTTCGGGTATTTGTGGATTGTGGTTCAACTCTCAATGTGATTGATGGGAAATTTTTGGAAAAACTAAAATTAAAACCCAAACTTCTGTCTTCCCCTATTAATGTGGTTTCTGTGGATGCTTCTCCCTTGAAAAATGTTACTCACCATATCTGTGAATTTCCTCTTACTATTAATGGTGTTCATCAAGAGAATTTGGATTTGGTAGTTTTGAATAATTTGCCCTCACCGGTGATTTTGGGGTTACCTTGGTTAAAATTGCACAATCCGGTTCTGGATTGGTCTACCAATGAAATTAAGTCCTGGAGTCCTAATTGTTATGACAAGTGTTGTAACGGGCGTATTGCTGCTGTAGTTAAGGGGGAGTTACCTGTACCTATTCAGGATTTTTGGAAAGTTTTTTCTGATAAGGAATCGCAGGTATTGCCTCCTCATAGAGATTATGATTGTGCAATTGAATTTGTCCCTGGAGCAACTCTTCCTAAAAGTCGTTTATTTAATTTGACTATTCCTGAGAGAAAGGCTTTGGAGGAATACATACAGACAAGCTTGGCCGCCGGTCACATTAGGCCTTCCAAATCTCCTGTGGCGGTTGGATTTTTTTTTGTTAAAAAAAGGACGGCGGTTTACGGCCTTGTCTAGACTTTCGTGAGATTAATAAGATTACTGTACGCAATCCTTACCCACTGCCATTGATTCCTGATTTGTTTAACCAGTTAGTGGGGGCCAAGTGGTTCTCGAAAATTGATCTTCGAGGGGCATACAATTTGTTGCGCATGAAGGAGGGGGATGAATGGAAGACTGCGTTTAACACTCCACTGGGTCATTTTGAGAATCTGGTCATGCCTTTTGGGCTTTCCAGTGCTCCGGCATTTTTTCAGAATCTTATTAATGACATCCTTAGACCTTTGATCGGCAGAAGTGTGACTGTGTATTTGGATGACATTTTGATTTATTCACCGGATTTGGAGTCTCATTGGAGGAGTGTGCGTGAAGTATTACAGTTACTGAGGGATAATTCACTTTTTGCCAAGCTAGAAAAATGTGAGTTCGCTATAAAGAGACTTAGTTTTTTGGGCTACATTGTCTCCAGTGAAGGTTTTGAGATGGACCCAGTGAAGGTTCAAGCTGTGCAGGAATGGCCTAGACCTATTGGTGTGAAATCAATACAGAGGTTTTTGGGGTTCGCCAATTATTATAGAAAATTCATTAAAAAATTTTCTGTGATTGCCAAACCTCTGACCGATCTCACCAGGAAAGGTGCTGATGCGGTTCAGTGGACTACTGAGGCCATTGAGGCTTTTGTGTTGCTAAAGGAGAAGTTCAGCTCTGCTCCCATCCTTACGCAGCCTGATGTGACTAAACCATTTTTGGTTGAGGTTGATGCTTCTTCTGTGGGGGTCGGCGCGGTGTTGTCTCAGGAAAAGACGGATGGAGTACATCCCTGTGCTTTTTTTTCAAAGAAATTTTCTGAGTCTGAACTAAATTATGATATTGGTAATCGGGAATTGTTGGCAATTAAACTCGCATTAGAACACTGGCGTCATTTTTTGGAGGGAGCGGAATTTCCCGTTCAAGTCTTCACTGATCATAAAAATCTGGTCTACCTTGATGCTGCCAAACGCTTGAATGCCCGTCAGGCTAGGTGGGCACTGTTTTTCTCACAGTTTAATTTTACCGTTACTTACATCCCAGGTACTAAAAATGTTAAAGCTGATGCTTTGTCTCGCAGCTTTCTCCCTATGGTGGGTACTGAGGAGGAGGAGGAAAACATCTTGCAAAATGGGGTTGTTATTGCTGTTTTGGACTCTGTGTTGGAAGATGAGATTCTTAAAGCACAGGAGAATGCCCCATCTAACACGCCACATGGGAGGTTGTTTGTGCCTGGTACACTGAGGAGAGATTTGTTCGTTGAATGTCATGACTCTCGGTTGGCAGGTCATCCAGGAATCTCTGAGACCAAGAGACTTGTGGGTCGCAGCTTTTGGTGGCCTGGATGGCAGAAGGAAGTCATTAAGTGGGTGCGTCAATGCACTGTGTGTGCTAGATCTAAGTCTTCTCATACTCCTGCTGCGGGGTTGCTTTGCCCTCTGGAGGTCCCTAGTGCACCTTGGACACATTTGGCTATGGACTTTATTACTGACCTTCCCCCCTCTGAGGGTTTCACTGTCATCTGGGTGGTCATGGACCGTTTTAGCAAGATGTGTCACTTGGTTCCTTTCATCAAACTGCCCTGCGCTAAGACTCTCGCTAAGGCCTTTGTCAAGGAAATTGTCAGACTACATGGTGTTCCTACTGACATTGTTTCTGATAGGGACCTCAGTTTGTGGCTCGTTTTTGGCGCGCCTTTTGTGACAGGTTGGGAGTTCATTTGTCGTTTTCATCCGGATATCATCCTGAGTCTAATGGCCAGACAGAAAGGAAAAACCAGGATGTTGAGCAGTTCTTGCGTTGTTTTGTGACTGATAATCAAGAGGGGTGGTCTGAGTTTCTGCCACTTGCTGAGTTTGCTCTTAACAACCATACATCCGCTTCTGCTGGTTGTTCGCCTTTTTTTTGTTGTACTGGGAGACATCCGTCGTTTGGGTCATTTTCCAAGTTGGGATCGGCTGTACCTGAAGAGAATTTTTCTGGTGTTTTGGAGAAAGTTTGGACTGATGTGCGTGGTAATCTTCAGGAGTCTAACAAAAGATCCAAAGTGTATTTTGATAGAAAACGACAAGAGGTTTTGTTTGCTATTGATGACATGGTTTGGTTGTCCTCTAAGAATCTGCACTTGAGGATTCCGTCTAAGAAATTGGGTCCCAAGTTTGTAGGGCCCTTTAAGGTGCTTCAGGTTATTAACCAATCTGCTGTTAAGTTGGAGCTTCCTACCTCCTGGAAGATTAATCCGGTGTTTCATGTTTCTCTCTTGAAAAAAGCTGAGGTCTCAGATGGAGACGTCTCGGCCACTGTTCCCCTGGTGGTGGAGGACGGGCAATATGAGATTTCCCGCATCCTAAATTCTAGATGGTATAGAGAGAGTTTGCAGTACCTCGTCGCTTGGAAGGGTTATGGACCCGAAGATAACTCATGGGTGAGGGCGGATGATGTTTCTGCGTCTAGACTTGTCAGAGCGTTTCACAAGAGGTTTCCGGATAAGCCTAAGTCCTAGGGGATCCGGAGGATCCTCTTAGAAGGGAGGGTACTGTTAGAACCCTCTTGTTAGGTTTTGTTTCAGTTTGCTGGTCACATGACCTTTTTTCCCTATTTAGTCTGGCTCCGCCCTTCTGGCTTTGCTGGACTTCAGTGTATTATCTACTCTTAAGCTAGCCCGGTGCTTAGGTGCCTTACTCAGTCAGTTTTGCTTGATCTTAGGATCTCTAAGTAATTTGTTTTCTGTTTAATTTTCCCTGCTACAATTTCTGTTAGGAGGTGTCTACCTTTTCTCCCAGTCCCTAGATCTTGTAGGGATTCCTCCCTCGCAACTATAGGTCTTTGTTCAGACTAGCTGAGGAATTTAGCGTGTCTGGTCGCAGGATCAGGTCCCCCGTTACATCGTAGGGATCCAGCTTAGTTCTATTGTAGGGACAGAATTCCCTTCTTTCCTTAGTGCTTGTAGCAGATCATAACAGTACCGCAGCAGCCGCCAGGATTGGAGGCGCTCCAAGGCCCGGGCGGAGGCGGGCCTGCGGTTTGAGGACTGGTGGTCAGAGGAACTGGAAGAGGATGAGAACAAAATGACACCTCAACGAGAACCCAGAGGAGTGCGGAAGACTCTGGAGGCGGCCTTGCGGGGGATCATGACGGCCCCAATCACGGATACCAGTGGCCACACAAGAGGATCACCAGGCTGCAGTGGTAACGGACCCCTGCCCGGCCACCCCGCTGCTTTGCCCTCTGCCTACTTACCTCCTGTGGCTCCGCCGTCATCCCCGGAGGCGTTCCAGCTGCCGACTCCACCGTCATTCCCAGAGATGCCCCAGCTGCCAACTCCGCCATCGTTCCTGGCAGCACCTGCACCCGTGTTTCACCAGCCCGCACCCGTTCCGTCTGACTTCCGCGGCCTGCGCGCAGAGGAGCCAGAAGCGCCCATAGCAACGAAAGCTCAGTGGATCCACGAGGTGATCCGGGAGACGGAGGGAGCGCCATATTGTCCAGGAGTTGCAGCGCCCCGTGTGGGAGCTGCGGCAAGCTGGATGATCCGCGGTGTGGTGGGTACCTTAACCGGAGCATGGGCTACTGATTCTTACAGGAGTTGGGGACCGGACCCAAGGTCCATATTAATGCGGGGTCCCTCATGTTTCGCAGTCCTCTCCGAGAGAGGGACTACGTGGCCTTTATAAAAGAACAAGGACCTCGAGGGCCTTACGCGGTCGCTGTAAAATTGGCCTCTGACTGGGAGACCAGCCCACCGCAGGAGACCCCGTATGTGGAACTGCCGGTTGCTGCAGCCACATTTGCCCCGACCGCACAGAAGAGAGCGGTGCATCAGAGTAGCGAGGCAGCCGCCAATGTGTTAATGGAGCTGGAGGTCCCAGGAGGTGCTGGACCACCACTGGAGGGAGTGCAGAGCCGGAGGAACAGTGAGGACTCCTCTTCCTCCAGTGGGTCCTCATCTCAGATGTATGTGGTGGTACAGGGTCCTATTGCAGTCCATTATGCAACTCAGCGGCCATGTACAAGCTGAGAGGCCCCTTTAAGACATGATACCGATGTCGGTTGCACCCAGAGCAAGTATAAACCAGGGACTGTTCTTCGTACCTAAGAGTGCAGTAAGTCACCAAGTGACAGCGATGCTTGCTTGTTTTCCCCTCTTCCAGTTTGTTTGCACCCATTGGTGCTTCCCTTGCAGGATCACGGGACCAAAACCTCACGGGGATTAATGACGGTGGACTTTGGGTGTGGCTGCTGATCTGTGAGTCCTTAAACTATGCTCCCATCTTGACCCCCTGGACTGGCCCCATGTTAAAAATGCAGCCCACCACCGGTTAAGGGCCCTTGGTCTGCAGAAAGGAGGGAGGGGGAAGCTACCTGACCTGAATGTGGCCTGTTATGAATGTGCTAGAGATGGTTTCTGAGCAGAGGCTCCCTCTGGTGGTTACAGACAGTACTGAACCTTACAGCGAGGAATGGCAATCTGGGATCACTGACTGGACTGATATAAGGGAGGTTCCCTCCCATGATGGTCACCGGTGATCAATTGTGCTTGTCTCAATTGTGGTTCCTGGTTCATTTGGAAGTTTGCTGGAGTCTTGCATGCATCTGCTGCTTTCAGATTCGATATTTTCTGCTTTTCTTTTTGTGCTTGCTTTTTGCATAATTTTCTGCACTTTTGTGGAGGTCAGCCAGGTCCCCTCCTGGGGCCTGTGCCCCTCTCAGTTTATCTGTAGCCACTGTTATTTGTTCATTTGCTTTTTCCTGTTTTTTCAGTGGCTGCGGCTTAGTTTTGTTACACCAGAGATCTGATTTAGGTGGTGGAGATTGTGTGATCTCAGGTGTTTTTGCGATCAGAAGAGTTGGTATTTTTTAGGGTTTTTTGTTGGATTGCAGTCAGAATTCTTTCCTGTACTTTTCTGTCTAGACAGATTGGGCCCCAGCATTTGCTCATTCTATTTTCTGTCTGTGTCCGTACTTCTTCTTGTCTAACCGCCATTACATGTTTGGGGGCTTCCTATTTTATTTGGGGATCTGCTCCGGGGCAGATAGCTTTCATCTTTCTGCCTTTAGGTGTAGTTATCTCTCCGGCTGTGACGAGGGGTCTAGGATCAACATAGGAACGCTCCACGGCTACCTCTAGTTGTGAGGTTAGTTCAGGTTACTGCAATCCAATAGGTTCCAGCCTCTCTGGTGTATTGCCGTTTTTGCTTTTTCTCCTCAGCTACCTAAACATAACAGTGGCCCACCCGTGTTAAAGGGCCATCGGGCCACTATGGAGGACTTGAATTTCACAGACTGCCAAATGTTTCTGTTTTATGGACCCATATACAGAGAGACTGAAACTCTGATGTTATGCATACGTTTTACAGAGGCTGCCATAGCCGGGGACGGCCATGTTTAAGAACAGGGGGAGTGTAATGAGGTAACAGAGATCCTTGTCTGCCCCTCCCCCACACGGGATCTATGCGACCCCTTTTATGGGCCTATTGTAATATATGCAGTATTCAGACGGAGTACCTATGTGTTAATACCCTAATGTAAAGTGTCTATGTATTGTCATGTGTTTTATGCTGTTAAATTTGTTGTGTATGCCGTGTGTTCGCAATTTGCTGAGTTTGGAATGTATTAATGTTATGTACCTGTATTATATGTATTAGTGTGCTGTCCCTGAATTATACTGCATGTTAGAGCCAGGGATAGCAAGAGTTAAAGATGTGGGCTCGGCCAGCAGCAGAAAAGGAATGGGGAAGCTGCTGCTCCCAGTCAGAAGCTCAGGCACGTTGGCCCAGGGGAGACGTATAGCAACATTCAGGGCAGTGCCAGACTCCAGGAGGGAAGGAACTCTGCTGCCCCGAACCAAAGATGGAAGGACCACGACACAGGCCCCTAAGACTTTGGAAGGGCCCCTCGCTGAACGGACTGTGAGCATCCAGATTCCAGCATGCGGATTACTTGTTTGGATCTCGGGTACCGTGGCCGTTGTGGGTGCGACCGTGGACAGTGTCAGGGAAAGAGCAGTAAGCCAATGTTGTGTCTACTTTTTCTCATCACGTTTTTTATTAAAATTCGTTTTCCCTGTTGGACCACAGTTGTAAGCCTGGACCTAATCACAATGACTACCGTGGCTGAAGGAGGAAAAGGTAATCTGTGGGAGAAGCTGTGTCCGTCCTGTATTTCATGTGCAAGGGTCCGGGGTATCCTTGGACTGTGTTTTGTGGGTGAACTCGGTCAGGACTACTACACCGGTCCCGCTTGTTACACTGGTGTGATATCAAAATAGCTTTCCCCAACGATTCCCCCATTCACACTTTATACAGAAATCTCTCTGCCAGCTATAAGGCCATAACGTTTTATGAAGGGCCTCATTTTGTTAGTGCTAGGGGAAGAAAACTTTTAGTAAATAAAGGTGATACAGGGAGAGGATGCAGTCAGTCAGGGGTGATAGAGGGGGAGGGTGCGCAGTCAGTAAGGGGTGATACAAGGAGAAGGGGCTCAGTCAGTCAGGGGTGATAAAGGGAGAGGGTGCTCAGTCAGTCAAGGGTGATACAGGGAAAGGGGCTCAGTCAGTCAGGGGTTATACAGGGAGAGGGGCTCAGACAGTTGGGTGATACAGGGAGAGAGGGGACTCAGTCAGAAAGGGGTAATACAGAGAGAGGGGGCTCAGTCAGTTAGGGATAATACAGGGAGAGGGTCTCAGTCAGTCAAGTGTGATAGAGCGGGAGTGGGGCTCAGTCAGTCAGGAGTGATACAGGGAGAGAGGCTCAGCTAGTCAGGGGTGATACAGGGAGAGGAGAGGGGGCTCAGTCAATCATGAGTGATACAGGGAGAGTGGCTCAGTCAGTAAGGGGTGATACAGGGAGAGTGGCTCAGTCAGTCAGGGGTGATATAGGGAGAGGGGGTGTGAAGGAAACCGGTTCCTCCCACATTAACAATGTGACGTAACTACACAGTCACAGCTCTCTGGCGCCCCCTTGTCTCTCAGGTCAGTAAGGGAACTGCACCTAGAGCAAATGGCTGCCGGGGGAGGATGTCCTGTTACCCACTGGGTATTCTAAGATTTGTAATCAGAGTAAAAGCATCAGCCCAAAATTAATTTTATGGTTTAATTGCCTTAAGAGCGCACTAGATAATTACAGAAATATACAGTAAGCTATACAACGGAATTACAGTGGATTTTCAGTCAGAGTAAAATATAACAATAATGGTACAAGGCTTAGAGATATTAAGCTGGAGGTCAATTTTACCAGGTTGTAGGTTGCATGTGGATTCTGGGAGCTCTGCAATCCACAGGTATAAGAATCTTAGTTGCCGGTCAGTCCCCAAAGCGCGTGCCGCTGCTCCCTTGGCAGATCTGTCCCCTGTTCCTCCTTAGATTATCATTGTCTTGTTCTTCTGTGAGAGTGAGCGTCTCTGCCATGTGCTCTCAGTTCTTAAACATGCTGGGTTCCTCCCCCGGTGTCAGAGGGTGGGCTAATAATCTCCACCCTTCAGCTCCCTGCAGAATTTTTTATTCCCAATATCTAAGGAAGGGGGTAACTTTCTCCAGGATGATCGGATCAGGACACGAGAGGTACCAAAGAATGCGGTTTGTTTTGCCTGTCGTGTGGAGAGCAAACATGGCCCCATTGGGTCGCTGTGGAGGGCCAATCTCTATATCTCAGGTCCCAGAGTCCTTACCGACTCGGGAGTCGCACTGTCAGATGCACGATTTCCGCAGGGTCATGCGGATATTTTTTATGAGTCTGTACCTCGAAAGGTGTGCTCATAATCCATAATCCTAGGATGGAGTCGGAGTGGCTGGGAGAGACAATGGATGTGTATTTCTGTGTCCAACTGACAGGTATAATCTAATTGAAGCCCCCAGGCACCTCCAGGTCCCATGCTGGTGTGGCTCCTTACTCAAACTTTGAAGTCCTGTTTTGGCCTTATCTCCTTATCATATTAAAGAACCTTGCTATTCAACATTGGAGCACTAAATCCCGTTTTCTTTAATATGCTTACAGGGATGGGGGTAGGAGCAGTTAGCTGCCTGTGACTCTGTGAACTCAGACAAAATGGCACCTGGGACAGGCCAAGCTCAGACATGAGGCGAGCATTATGCCACATACCCAAGATGGCGGCTGTTCCTTCATCAAAGGTAGCTCAGTCAGTAAGGGGTGATACAGAGAGAGGGGGCTCAGTCAGTAAGGGGTAATAAAGGGAGAGGGGGCACAGTCAGTCAGGGGTGATAGAGGGGAGTGGGGCTTAGTCAGTCAGGGGTGATACAGGGAGAGGGAGCTCAGTCAGTGTGGGGTAATACAGGGAGAAGAGGCTCAGTCAGTCAGGGTGATAAAGAGGGAGTGGGGCTCAGTCAGTCAGGAGTTATACAGGAGAGAGGGGCTCAGTCAGTCAGGGGTGATACAGGGAGAGGGGGCTCAGTCAGTTAGAGGTGATACAGGGAAAGGGGTCTCAGTCAGTCAGTGTGATAAAGAGGGAGTGGGGCTCAGTCAGTCAGGGGTGATACAAGGAGAAGGGACTCTGTTATGTTTTGGTAGCTGAGGAGAGCAGGCAAAAACGGCAATACACCAGAGAGGTTGGAATCTACTGAATTGCAGTACCCTGACTAACCACCACAACTAAAGGCAGCTGTGGAGCGTTCCTACGTTGGTCCTAGATGCCTCATCACAGCCTGAGAGGCTAACTACACCTAAAGATAGAAAAAAGGAAAGCTATCTGCCCCGGAGCAGATCCCCAAAGAACATAGGAAGCCCCCAAACATGTAATGGCGGTTAGACAAGAGGAAATACAGACAGAAAATAGTATGAGCAAACGCTGGGGCCCAATCTGACTTAGACAGAAAAGGATAGGAAGGATACTTACTGCAATCCAAAAAACCCTAAAAAAAACCAACGCTACTAATTGCAAAAACACCTGAGATCACACGATCTCTACCACCTGAATTAGTTCTCTGGTGTAACAAAACTAAGCCGCAGCCACAGAAAAAAAACTGGAAAAGGCAAATGAACAAACAACAATGGCTCCAGAGGAACCGAGAGGAGACCAAGCCCCCCGGGGAGGGGAACCTGGCCAACCTCACAGAAATGCAGCGAAATATACAAATGGCAAGCACAAAAACAAAAAAAAACAGAAAATATCTTATCTGAGAGCAGGAGAAGAGGCAAGACTCAGCAAGCTTCCAAGTGAACCAGGAAACAACGTTGAGACAAGAACAATTGATCACCGGCAACCATGATGGGGGGAAACCTCCCTTATATCCAGCCCTGATTGCCAATCCTCATTGAATGGTTCAGTACTGTCTGCAACCACCAGAGGGAGCTTCTGCTCAGAATTCATTTCTAAAACATTCATAACAGGACTCAGTCAATCAGAGGTGATACAGGGAGAAGGGGCTCAGTCAGTCAGGAGTGATACAGGGAGAGGGGGACTTAGTCAGTCAGAGGTGATACAGGGAGAAGGGGCTCAGTTAGGGGTGAAAAGGGGTGAAAGCTCAGTCAGTCAGTGGTTATGCAGGAGGAGAAGGTGCAGTTCATTGGTGTGAAACAAGGTGAGGGGGTACAGTTCTTCTGAGGTGATACAGGGGGCAGCATGCAGTTAGTCAGGGGTGATAAAGAGGGAGAGGCACAGTATGTTATGGGTGATGCAAGGGGAGGGGATCTGTCCATTAGGGGCAATTTAGTGGGAGGGAGCGCAGTCAGGCTGAAAAGAGAAATGAGGGAATGGGGCCCTTATTCATTTTTAAGTGACTAATTAGCCCATTCTCCCCTTATCACCCCTGGCTAATCACCCAGTGTTTAGAATTACTCACTATGTGAGGCTGAAGGGGGGGCGTGCTGTTAGTCATTGATGCACCAGGGTACCGCCAATCTCCCTTTGCTCCTACACTGTGCTTGCGAGGAGGGGAGAGTGGAAGGGAGCGCGCGCTTTATGAATTACAGCACAGCTCATTACTTGAGCTGTTCTGTACAGCCAGGGTGAAGTGCACACAAACAAGACTAACATTGCGGACAATCAGTGTTAGCCTTATCAACAGCAGCGCTCTCCCAGGTTCTTCACTTCTTTCACACTGGGAAAAAAAATTCATCATGATGAAACAGCGCTCTGTTCCTTATAACTAATGTAAGCTTTTCAGGGGATATATCTCTGGGATCGCCGTCTGGGTAGACAGAGTGGCACGGAAACAGTTCATTCACAGCAGTACTGGTGCAACTGGCCGCAACCAGTTTTATTTAAAGTCAAAAGCAAACAAGACATAAAACAAATCATAAACAGAAGACCTGGGCTTGTCTAGCCACTTACTACACTTAGATAGATTTCCCTATCTATCCGGGTCCCGACTCTAACAGCCGGGGCCAAAACAAACATATGTTCAGCATTTACCAGCATGTAGGTTCACAGAGTCTCCTCCTTGTGTCTGAAGGCACCTTCAACGTCCAGACTTGAGAGAGCTCCCTCCTATTCAGCAGCTATCCGCATGGATTCTCACAGAGACTACTCCTGTGTCCGGGGTACATCGAGCACCCAGACTGAGATAGCTCAAACTCCTGGAGACACCTTCTGTGCCTGGACCCCTCCTGTGTCCAGACTAAGCGAGCTCCCTGTCTGTATTCCCAGACACCTACTTCTGGTCTCCTAATTAACACCTGAGTAGTTTCAGACCTGAGCTGCAAGTGTGCAATGAATGTAAGGTGTAGTGACCTTTCTCTACCACTAGGCTTACAAAGCCATACATTCCCCCATACCCGTCAGCAAAGTACCTAGGTGAAATGTACACCCATTCAACACACATACCCTCACTGTCTCACATATCCCCCCCTCCTCTCCAGACCGGAGGGCTGGTCATCCAGACCGGAGGGCTGGTCAACAATCCCAAAGAGACAGTGAACTCCGGACCAGTCATAGTCACCATCAACCTCATCTTCACTACCGTCCATTTACCTTCCAAGGCCACTAGCATCCACACAGGATCCAGTCTCTGACCTTTCAGGCAGTCAGGCTTCACTCGGCCTCACATAAACGGTGTCCCCCACACCAGGGGAACAGGAAACAGGCCTGACGCCTATCACTGACACACCTGTCTCCAATTAAGCAGGGTTTATATACCCTTACACACACCCACACACGGGACCTGAGCTGATGTCATAGTCATGTGACTAGTCAGCTGGGGGAAGGAACATGGACAGTCAAAACACACACACTGAGCCATTACAGGAACGCCAGCCCAGGGCTGCATTACCTATTCCCCCCCCTTCCAAACTTGTAGGTTTGAACACAAAAATACATCCAATCACCTCAACCCACAGTTCACACAGAGACCATGTACTTGTCCATTGCTCTGTTCAGCCCCCCGGAATATTAGTCAATGACATTCGTTCCTTCCTTAGGGACCTACTGTCTGTCATTGTCACAGACTTCGTCCAGTCACATTTCCGGGTTGTAACCTTGTCAGGTCTCCCCTCCGTTCCCAGCGGTCAATCGTAACCTTGTCAGGTCTTGCCTGGGTATCTATGGTCCGGTTAGACTTCGTACTGTCCCGTACTCTATCGGGTCGTCTGTATGGGCCTCTCAAACCTGAGTTACTGGAGGTCTCACTACCTCTAAACCCACGCCCACTACCCTCAGTAGACGGCTGCCATCTTCTGCTGCTCAGATGATGCTGTCTATCTACTCGCTGTCTAGCGAGATTCAATTGTTCTACCTCTCGCAGGTAGGTCACACGGTACGCCACCAGCATGCGCACATATTCCAGACTTTCTTCCGTTCCTATAGCGTAGAATGACACCATGCCGTCTTCATCTGGTATCCAGTCCCGACAATCACGTGGACTGCTTACTTTCACCACACCAGACTTCTTCACCATCATCTGCATGGCTCGGCCATTTCTCCCAATTAGCTTTCTCACCAGAACATGAGGCACCCAGATGACCTTTTCCCGCAGACTGTGAGCATTTCTCATAAGCTTCAGTTGTCTAACGGCTTGTTCTGTCTTCAACCGGAGAAACCGCTTTGTGCGAATACATCGCCAGTGCATGTCACTTAGGATTGCCACCCTCTTCACTGTAACTTCGGTCGTGGACAAGACCACCAGCTGTTTAGCTCCTGAGGTCGAGTACACCTTACAGGCTCCCACGGACTTCCTAAACGCTTCATGCACAGAATCACGGGTGCATTCTTCTCTCAAGTCCTCGGGTACATCTACGAGGCACTTGTACCGACACGTTTCGGTCTCACCAGTGGTTTCCAGACGATCAACCAGCTCAGGGTTCAGGGACAACTGACTTTCAGCTTCTTCCCCCTTTACGCTTCTTCTGAGCTGACTCACAGCTACAAATTCGTGAATTTCCATCCTGACCACTTCCATTTCACATTTATCTTCCGTTACCACACTCTTAGCTCTCCTCAGGTCTATCTTCTCCTGGCCAAAGGGAGCGAGTGCAACGTGTTTGCCCTTTTCTTTCTCCAAGGAGGCCTTGTTCACCGAGTGACACTGTATCAGGCGACTTTTCAGCCCGAGAACTTCTTCCTCTAGTTCCGCCATTCGCCTCTCAGCTGCCCGTCTCTGAAGCTTCTCTTGCGTCCACTGGGCTTGTAACCACTCCTTGAGCTCCTTGATCTCGGCTCCGACATCCACCGAATCATCCGAACTCACATCACTCGAGGAAGTATCTGCTTTACACCTCCCATCTCCAGTGGCCAACTCCTGGCCCTGGTCTGTAGCTTCTCTGATGGACTCCTCCATCTTTTCCCGCTCAGCTTCCATTTGGCTGAGCTTTTCCTTAAGGCACATCTCCGCCTTCTGGAGAGTATCACAGGACATCTGTAGCTCCTTCACCTGAGCTTCTAGACCTAGGGTCTTTCTGCGCAGATCACCATTTTCATCAGGGTGTCCTGCAGAGTGGTCTCAACCACCTGGCGCATTTGCTCTGCATCCATCTTATCTTCTTCTAGTTTTTCTTTGACCCTGAGGAGATCCACATAATCTCTCTTCATCTGTTGCAGTTCCCTACTGCGTTCACCACACTCCTTCTTGGAGTCACACAGCTCATGGTTGAGCTGTTCGCGCAGTCGTTCTAGGATTTGTTCACTTCCAGAAACTCCATCCTGCAGCGCCTCCTTCTCACGCTTCAACTGCAAAACCTCTTCCTTGATTTTGCGGCGGTCCTCTTTAATGGCAAAGAACATATTCTGCCACAGGATAACTTCCTCGTTGCTTCCTTCTAGGACTCGCTGGTCTGAGGATACGTCCTCCAGGTTTTCACATAATTGCAGCATGTCACTCTGATACTGCAGCCGAATAGGTTCCAGCTCTTGGCCATGACTGGCCCCCTCCTCTTCTACCTCTAAAGGAGAATCCACACTTGAAGCATAGGCAGACAGTACTTCATTCTCTTCATTTTCATTTTCAGCGAGTACTACCGGAACAACCTTTTTGTGGCCCTTGCGCCGTCGACGACGAGAGGAGGACTCTCTTCCCTCGTCTAGCCTCTCCTGACTGAACTCACTTTTTACTTTCATAGTGTCCCAGTCAGCTACGGGGTCTGTGTCACTCCCCATGGTGTTGTGGACTAACAGGTCACCTCCCACTTTGACGTCACCCCCTTCTACTGGAGCTACCCCGTTATCAACGGTCACATTGTCATTTTTAGGAGGTACCAACCCACCACCAGTAACAATTTTCAGTTTTCCACACTCTACACTCTTGTGAAAATCCGCCCCTTTTTTAGACTCCGCCCCCTTTTTAACAACCACACCGGCAGGGTAATTTTTACACAAAAAAATCAGCAGTAGTCTTAGGACTCAGTTCACAACATCTCTTACCACCTCCCCGGGCACTCTGTGACAACACTGGCACCCCCGGAGAGTCCATAGAATGGTCCACTGCCGCCATTCTATACGGTGCCCACAGCTCCCGCACCATGTCCAGCTGCATGTCCAGTAGACATTTCTCAAATATGCGGTCCGACTCGTCAGACCCATTCGTTGCTCCGTTCACAGCCATCGCAGAGCACTGTTCACACCAGAACTTCACCGCTTTCCCTTGAAAAAAATCTACCGAGCCACAGCAAAACTGGATTTGAGTGCGACGACAATCTTCGTAACCCCCACCGAGTCACAGCAAGATGCCTTCGTGACCCCCACCGAGTCACAGCAAGATGCCTTCGTGACCCCACTGAGTCACAGCAAGATGCTTGTATCCACACTCGTCTTCCATGCTGTCAGACTTCTCTGTCTTAACAACGGCAGTCTTCACTCAAGACATACACACTCCACAGTCTTTTCCACAGAAAAATTCAGCTTTGCTGTGCACACTTTTTTTTTTCTTTGCAAAGTCTGTTAGGGCTACTGTCTCTTTAAGACTGCTCCAACAGACATTTCTTTTGCTGACACACACTTTTTTTTTTTCTCTGCTTCTGCTTCAACAGACTTCACCTTTATTGCTGTCTCTAAGCCACTGTGCTGCACGCACATTCCAGCACCAATTGTATCAGCCACTGTGCTGCCCCAGCATTCTCCGCCAATTGTAAGCTTTTCAGGGGATATATCTCTGGGATCGCCGTCCGGGTAGACAGAGTGGCACGGAAACAGTTCATTCACAGCAGTACTGGTGCAACTGGCCGCAACCAGTTTTATTTAAAGTCAAAAGCAAACAAGACATAAAACAAATCATAAACAGAAGACCTGGGCTTGTCTAGCCACTTACTACACTTAGATAGATTTCCCTATCTATCCGGGTCCCGACTCTAACAGCCGGGGCCAAAACAACACATATGTTCAGCATTTACCAGCATGTAGGTTCACAGAGTCTCCTCCTTGTGTCTGAAGGCACCTTCAACGTCCAGACTTGAGAGAGCTCCCCTCCTATTCAGCAGCTATCCGCATGGATTCTCACAGAGACTACTCCTGTGTCCGGGGTACATCGAGCACCCAGACTGAGATAGCTCAAACTCCTGGAGACACCTTCTGTGCCTGGACCCCTCCAGTGTCCAGACTAAGCGAGCTCCCTGTCTGTATTCCCAGACACCTACTTCTGGTCTCCTAATTAACACCTGAGTAGTTTCAGACCTGAGCTGCAAGTGTGCAATGAATGTAAGGTGTAGTGACCTTTCTCTACCACTAGGCTTACAAAGCCATACATTCCCCCATACCCGTCAGCAAAGTACCTAGGTGAAATGTACACCCATTCAACACACATACCCTCACTGTCTCACACTAACTAGAAATAGGCCCATTGCTATTGCATTGGGAGTGTGGTGAAATTAGACGTCACCACTATTCCCCACACAGGCGCAGTAACAGCCGCATCGTTACCGCGCATGCGCGGGTAGAGCGCGCAGTTGTGTCTGTTACTGCGCATGCGCGGGAATAGCGGTGACGTGAATGGCACTTGTGCAAGTGACACTGCTGCCGTGCCTTATGGGATTCGGGGACAGCGGCCGGAAGTCCCAACTGGCAATTATGTATAAGATGATGAGCTCCAGTCAGCAGAAGAAGATAGTGTCAGCAGTGACGTGAGTCGTGCTCTCCCAGCTTGTTTAAGGCTGGGAGGCGAAGTGACGTACTGTGACGCGCACCACCCTGAGGTGGTACCAGGGCTATGGGGTACTCGGAGCCGAGCCCATGGAAGTCTATGGGAGTTGTCACTGGCAGCGGGACTCGGTCCGTGGCCCTGGGCGATCTTGCAATGGGGATATTTACAGGGGATTTGTAGGTAGTTCGTGACGCCACCTGTGGTATCTGG
Source organism: Oophaga sylvatica (assembly GCA_033576555.1). NCBI lineage: Eukaryota > Metazoa > Chordata > Amphibia > Anura > Dendrobatidae > Oophaga > Oophaga sylvatica. The sequence goes on from JARQOD010000006.1 coordinate 126,691,984, forward strand.
TCAATTGGACCAGCGCTGCTGTATGAATCTTCACAGGGGATGTTATGGGGCAGCTGGGTGGTAAGTCTCCCACAGGTGAGACGGGTCCCTGAAAGTCTATGGTGATGATGCAGGGTGTAGTTAAGAATTCAGTCACACACAATGCAGCTTCTTTTCATACCTTTACTGGTAGATGGTTCAAGCAGGTCCCGGGGAGCTGGTCGGGGTGGAGAATGCACATTCGGGATAACCGCTGAGCAGGTTAGAGGCCTCCTTAACTTCAAATGTATCTGAGTCCAAACTTGCGTGAAGCGAAGTTAACTCTGCAATCTCCAGCTTTTCTCAATAGCTGACAAGCCCGGCCGACATTGTGGTGGAGCCTTCTATGTCTCTGACTATCAGATGTTGAGAGAACTAAGTCCTTACTTTTGTCGTGCACTTGACTCAAAGTCCCCGTTCTCCCTGACTCCGGTTACGTATCGACGCTTAGGGCTACCTTCTGCGACCTGTAGTCCAGAAAGCCTCCGGTTATCTTATCACTAGGCTTGAAACTCTAGTAATGCTTCGGACCCCGGTGTCCGGTGATTCAGTGCAGGTAGTCTGATACCTAATGCACTAGTCTCTATCTTCTCCACTGCGCCCTTCGCCCTGCTTCCCGCTCTTAACATAAGCACTTGTAGCTTTTGATGGAAATGTCAGCTTTCTTCTAGAGCTCACTGAATAGCTCTCAGTATCCTCCAAGCCCAGACTGGACTGAGACTGAACTGCACTGTCCTCAGACAGGAAACAGACTGACTGAACTCCTCTGTCCTTAGACAGGAAACTAAACTGATCTCTGCTACGTGTCACTCCCTTTTATACCCCTGATGGGTGTGTCTGAAAGTGTGAGTGAAGTGAATGGATATCAAGCGTTGCGGTTACCTTCCTGTGCATTCTCCTGGATTTATGTGTGCCTTACATAGCTGGGCCACACAACTGCTCGCCACTCCTCCCACCGTTAGACAATCTGGGAGAGCAGTGCGGATGTCACTGCTGACACCATCGTTTTCTGCAGGCTGGAGCTCAAAGTTGTAAGGAACTGAGCGCTGTTCTGTCATGATGGATTTTTAACTCACGGATCACTGACACACATGTGTCTTCTGTGCCAGCATGTGCCAGTGCCTGGGCCCACCAGAGAATCCTCCAATCCTCTGATGCATCATTCTGACCATTACTACAGTGGCACCAGATCTGCTCATATATCAGACATGTGCAGCACACACACCCGCTCACATAGCAGACATGTGCAGCGCAGCACACACACACTGTTCACATATCACTCATATATTAGCCACATGCAATACGAACACCACTCACATGTGAAACACATGCTGCAAACACACCGCTCATATATTGGACACATCCAAGGCAAACCCTGCTCACATATCAGACACAAAGCTCACACACCCTGCATATATCATACACATGCAACACGCACCCCAGCCACATATCGGACACATGAAACACACACTGTTCAAATATCAGACACATACAATACACACGTCACTTACATATCAGACACAGGCATTACACCTGTCATATTTAATCACTAGTACATTGAACAGATGTTGATAAAATGAAACACAACAAGAAGTACAGATGTGTGGCCCAGCTGCGCTTGGTACACATGTTCCCAGGAGAATGCACAGAAAGGTAATTACAAAACCTGATATTCATTCACACTCACACTTCCCTGTAGTGCCACTAGAGGGAACCTTAGACTATTTAAGGATGTGAGAGACGTAGCAGTTAGGTCAGTTGAGTCTTGGGTGATTCAGGAGTGAGTCATTCTAGCCAGACAGACGGAGATTTCCTGTCAGATGAGACAGAGGATGAAAGATTGCGAACTGTTATCTCAGAACATCCTGACTGTTAGTACCTATGAATGTGGAAAGTGACTCTCGAAGCGGGCTTGTATTCAGTCTGATGGAAGGTCCTGAAAGCTGCTTTGGACAGAGTTTATGAAGGAACAGAAGGAAGGGGACTACAGTTATTACAACAATGAGTCTACTGAGAAACGGTCAGTGAGCTGTGGAAGTAAGGAAGCTGACGACTACACCTACTGCTACCCGTGCTTATGTTAAGGGTGAGAGTCGGGCGACGGGCGAGTGGTGACCAAAGGAAAGAGTGACCGAGGCGTTACAGCAACAATTGCTGCCTCCACTCTGCTTAACCGGACGCCGGGTCCGAAGCCTTGCTAGAACCTTCACGGCTAGTAGGAGAAAACCGGAATCCCTACTGGACTTCAAGTCGCAGAGGGGCCCTATAGTGCTGATACGTAACCGGGGTCAGGGAGAACAGGAGTCTAGCGGGACGCTGCATATAAAGACTTAGTTCTTGCCAAAAGAAGGCTCCACCACAATGTTGGCCGGGCGTAGTTGTTCTATACAGAGTTGAACTTAGCTTCATGCAGGTTGGAAACTCACACATTAAAGAGAAAGGAGGCCTTAAACCTACTCAGTGATTACCTGGATGTGCATCCTCCACCCTGAGCAGCTTCCCGGGACGTACCTACAAATACCACCAGTAAAGGTATGGAAAGAGACTGACTTGTGTGTGTCTGCCTTATTGCCTGCACCCTGCATCGCCATTTATTCTGAGGGATCCAGTCTCGCCTGTGGGAGACTTAATATCTTCCTGCCAGTAACCATCCCCTCAGAAGATTAACCCTGCAGCGCTGGTCACCTTGATCAGAAACCACAGGTGGCGTCACGAACAATTACTAAAATCCCCTGTACATATCCCCCTTTGTATGAGCGCCCAGGGCAACGGACCGAGCTGAGCTACTTGTGACATTCCCCATAGACTTCAACGGGCTTGGTGCCGAGTAACCCATAAGCCCTGGTACTGTACGTGCGACTCATCTTTGGCGTCACAAACAGGATACGAAGCTTACTAAATGTGAGTCCTGTGTTGCCTAGAATTGGACTGTTTTTTGCAAAAAGACTGTGTGCAGTTTTTGTGATTTTTGGAGCCATTTTCCGCCATTTTGCTGCCATATTCGCGCCCTGAGGCGCTGGTGAAGAAGGTGGGCGTGCCTTCGTGGGCGTACCCCCCCTGTGGCGCAAAAGCTATGGGCGCCCTGTCTAAGTGCTATTACAATGTGAGAGCCTGCCCCACTGCAAGAGAAATCCGCCTACTCTTCATCCTATATGCCAAAAAGAGAAAGCGAAAGTCCCGCCTCCACGGAAGAGACCAGATTGTTCCAGATGGAAAACACAGTCTGGCCTGGAGTGAGATGGCGGAAGGACAGGAGACGCTGTATGGAGGAACGGCGGTGCGCAGACCCCGTTCCCCTGAAGAGCTACTGCCTGTGCCTGAGCTGTCCCCAGGTCAGGAGACCGACCAAACAATGCAGAAAGTGGAGGAGGTGGATGCGGTGCTAAGGGACATGGCCCGGCACCGTGAAGAGATGGAGGCGATGGAGAAAAGCTGGTGTGCTCTGAAACAGCGGCTGCTGTGGGACGCGACGCTCTCCCCCCTGGATGCGCAGATGTCACCTGCGCCACCACTGCAAGCGGCTGATGAAAAACCGGAGGCCGGCTCCAAAAGTGCTGATCCTGACTCCGCCGGGGACGCGGCGGGAGGGAAGGAGGCTGAGGAGGCCCTGCACGGATCGGAGTGCCAGCCAGGCCTGGAGGCCGCAGCAGAATGCAGTCCCCCGGTAGGGACGCCAGAGGAGACCCAGCCGTCCGTGATGGAGATCGATTGGGAGGAAATGGAGTACCTGGACGACGTAGAATACGCCGCCCAGCTGGAGAACGAGTGGCGACGCTGTGAGCAGGAGCAGCGGCAGCAGCAGGAGCAGAGAGAGGCGCAGCAGCTTCGCCAGAGGTACCGGGAAAAGGATCTCGCTGATAAAGAAAACGTCAGGAGAGATAAAGGTACGCTCCGGGAACTGCGGCGCCAGGGGACGGTGTGTGCCTCTAAGGCTCGAGGAGTTTGGGGTTACATATGCGAGCCCGGGTTCTCTCCAGAGATCTTTGTTCATTGCTGCGATGCGGGGTTTCACCTGTTAAAAGGGGATGTTGTCACTTACACACGACACTGTAGCCGTCAGGGGTGGTTTGCCCTGAATGTCTCCCGAGTCAGCGACCCCGTCCCTGAAGCCGGCAATGTACCCCGTGTCTCAGTGTCCCAAGTCACAACCCCATCAGCGCCAGGCCGCGCACCTGCATCGTGCCCTGCATCGTATACTGCATCCTACTCTACATCGCAAAAGCCTTGTGCGTATCCAACTGAGCCACTGCGCGCACCTGCTTCCTGTCCAGCATCCTACTCTACAACGCAACAGGCTAGTGCGACCTCCATGGATCCAAATCTATATTCAGAAGAGGCACCTGTTAGGCCTCCAGGAAGTCGCAAAGCCAATCGCAAAATTGAAACAAGGACTGTGGCTACCCAGACACAGGTAGCAGGACATGATCTTTTAGTGATGCTTTCCAGAGCGCACCGCATACTTCCAGCCCCAGGTATGGAAGGTGTAATCGCAATTTACAAAGAAGAACTTTATTGAATGTTGATAATATGTGATGATGTTTGCATAATTTGCAGTAGTATACCCCAGTTGGGTAATGTGAAATATAATGTGAAATGTTCTTATTCCAAGGACTGCGTGCTGAGGACTCTTGCAGCACAAAAACTTTAGTTGTAAATAGTTGGCACTAGGTGCCCCATCTTGGTTTTACGTAAAAGCCATCCTACCTCTGAAGAAAAACCCGTATGGTGTGGCCTTGAGTGAGGTCTGCAGCAAAGAAGTCCTGCAGCCCACCCAGGACCCACGTGGGAGATTTGGTACGGGTCCTCCACAAGAATATTGTATTTATTGTGAAAAGTATTTTGATATTTTTCTATATTGCAATTTGTACACAATGTAACGTTAAAGTGTCCTTACCTCCCGCAAGGGATGAGTTATGTTGTTGATGTTATTATAAAAATTGTTTTTCTATTTCAGCCCGGGAGTGCTGACGATAACTAGGGGGGATGTGTGGCCCAGCTGCGCTTGGTACACATGTTCCCAGGAGAATGCACAGAAAGGTAATTACAAAACCTGATATTCATTCACACTCACACTTCCCTGTAGTGCCACTAGAGGGAACCTTAGACTATTTAAGGGTGTGAGAGACGTAGCAGTTAGGTCAGTTGAGTCTTGGGTGATTCAGGAGTGAGTCATTCTAGCCAGACAGACGGAGATTTCCTGTCAGATGAGACAGAGGATGAAAGATTGCGAACTGTTATCTCAGAACATCCTGACTGTTAGTACCTATGAATGTGGAAAGTGACTCTCGAAGCGGGCTTGTATTCAGTCTGACGGAAGGTCCTGAAAGCTGCTTTGGACAGAGTTTATGAAGGAACAGAAGGAAGGGGACTACAGTTATTACAACAACGAGTCGACTGAGAAACGGTCAGTGAGCTGTGGAAGGAAGGAAGCTGACGACTACACCTACTGCTACCCGTGCTTATGTTAAGGGTGAGAGTAGGGCGACGGGCGAGTGGTGACCAAAGGAAAGAGTGACCGAGGCGTTACAGCAACAATTGCTGCCTCCACTCTGCTTAACCGGACGCCGGGTCCGAAGCCTTGCTAGAACCTTCACGGCTAGTAGGAGAAAACCAGAATCCCTGCTGGACTTCAAGTCGCAGAGGGGCCCTATAGTGCTGATACGTAACCGGGGTCACGGAGAACAGGAGTCTAGCGGGACGCTGCATATAAAGACTTAGTTCTTGCCAAAAGAAGGCTCCACCACAATGTCGGCCGGGCGTACTTGTTCTATACAGAGTTGAACCTAGCTTCATGCAGGTTGGAAACTCACACATTAAAGAGAAAGGAGGCCTTAAACCTACTCAGTGATTACCTGGATGTGCATCCTCCACCCTGAGCAGCTTCCCGGGACGTACCTACAAATACCACCAGTAAAGGTATGGAAAGAGACTGACTTGTGTGTGTCTGCTTTATTGCCTGCACCCTGCATCGCCATTTATTCTGAGGGATCCAGTCTCGCCTGTGGGAGACTTAATATCTTCCTGCCAGTAACCATCCCCTCAGAAGATTAACCCTGCAGCGCTGGTCACCTTGATCAGAAACCACAGGTGGCGTCACGAACAATTACTAAAATCCCCTGTAAATATCCCTCTTTGTATGAGCGCCCAGGGCAACGGACCAAGCTGTGCTACTTGTGACATTCCCCATAGACTTCAACGGGCTCAGTGCCGAGTACCCCATAAGCCCTGGTACTGTACGTGCGACTCACAAACATATTCTAAGGCTCATTTACATTGGCCAATAAACACGAACACGAAGTTCTCGGAACAGTCACTTCCCAACTACAGTATGTAAACAGAGTATAATGTCACAATTTCTCATGCATGTGCATGACCACATGACTGCATGTATGAAATTTCCATCTGTGTTTCGGGTTTTAACTACACAAGCCGCAAACTAGCAGAAGGACGGGCAGCATGGGGCCCACAAGCCCCAGATCGTGCCCCTCTGGTCTTTACTGAAAACAAAAATCTGGAATATCTTCAGCCATTTCAAAACCATTTGTTACTTACAGTGCCTACAAGTAGTATTCAACCCCCTGCAGATTTAGCTGGTTTGATAAGATGCAAATAAGTTAGAGCCTTCAAACTGCAAACGAGAGTAGGATTTATTAACAGAAGCATAAATCTTACAAAACAAAAAGTTATGTTGCTCAGTTGAATTTTAATAAATTTTAAACATAAAAGTGTGGGTCAATTATTATACAACCCCTATGTTTAATATTTCGTGGAATAACCCTTGTTTGCAATTACAGCTAATAATCGTCTTTTATAAGACCTGATCAGGCCGGCACAGGTCTGTGGAGTTATCTTGGCCCACTCCTCCATGCAGATCTTCTCCAAGTTATCTAGGTTCTTTGGGTGTCTCATGTGGACTTTAATCTTGAGCTCCTTCCACAAGTTTTCAATTGGGTTAAGGTCAGGAGACTGACTAGGCCACTCCAACACCTTGACTTTTTCCCTCTTGAACCAGGCCTTGGTTTTCTTGGCTGTGTGCTTTGGGTCGTTGTCTTGTTGGAAGATGAAATTACGACCCATCTTAAGATCCTTGATGGAGAAGCGGAGGTTCTTGGCCAAAATCTCCAGGTAGGCCGTGCTATCCATCCTCCCATGGATGCGGACCAGATGGCCAGGCCCCTTAGCATGATGCAGCCACCACCATGCTTGACTGTAGGGATGGTATTCTTGGGGTCGTATGCAGTGCCATCCAGTCTCCAAACGTCACGTGTGTGGTTGGCACCAAAGATCTCGATCTTGGTCTCATCAGACCATAGAACCTTGAACCAGTCTGTCTCAGAGTCCTCCAAGTGATCATGAGCAAACTGTAGACGAGCCATGACATGACGCTTTGAAAGTAAAGGTACCTTACGGGCTCGTCTGGAACGGAGACCATTGCGGTGGAGTACGTTACTTATGGTATTGACTGAAACCAATGTCCCCACTGCCATGAGATCTTCCCGGAGCTCCTTCCTTGTTGTCCTTGGGTTAGCCTTGACTCTTCGGACAAGCCTGGCCTCGGCACGGGAGGAAACTTTCAAAGGCTGTCCAGGCCGTGGAAGGCTAACAGTAGTTCCATAAGCCTTCCACTTACGGATGATGCTCCCAACAGTGGAGACAGGTAGGGCCAACTCCTTGGAAAGGGTTTTGCACCCCTTGCCAGCCTTGTGACCCTCCACGATCTTGTCTCTGATGGCCTTGGAATGCTCCTTTGTCTTTCCCATGTTGACCAAGTATGAGTGCTGTTCACAAGTTTGGGGAGGGTCTTAAATAGTCAGAAAAGGCTGGCAAAAGAGATCATTAATCCACACATGTGAAGCTCATTATTCTTGGTGCCTGAACTACTTCTTAATACTTTAGGGGGACCAAACAGAATTCTTGTGGTTTGAGGGGTTGAATAATAAATGACACTCTGAATTAACTTTTAACGTTTTTAAAAAAAAAAAAAAAATTACAACAAAAATTTTTGCAGCAGTGCATTTCCCACTTCCAGGCTGATCTGCAGTACAAATGTCACAATGCCAAGTTAATTCCGCATGTGTCAACCAGCTAAATCTGCAGGGGGTTGAATACTACTTGTAGGCACTGTATCTAATTAACTCACTGCGTCCCTTTCATGTTTATTTTTCATTTTCACAAATATTTCCGCAATTGTTCTTAGCTTTATTTAGCATGATTTTCTTCATTTTTTTCCCATGAGCTTTAAGGGTTTTGTTTGTACCAGTCTTGTTATTGCTGTTTCATTTGTATCCGTTTGTTTATGGTCATATTTTGCTTCTAGCCAATTTCTTTAAATATTTGCTTTGAATTTCACAATATACATATACATAGTGTTGATCTTCAAATTTTTTTATAGTTAGAATTCAGCAGCACAAAATTATTGTAAAGTTCAAGAAAAAATGTTCTGAGCTGTATCATGACAAATGAGCTGCTTATTCTTTTCAAGGAAAAGTAATTCAACCACATATAATTATGTGAAAGAATATAAATTATAACATGATGAATAAAACAATGAGGACAAAATATTTGTGTTCCTTGTTCGTCTCTGCCTGTATCATAAAACTTATCAGCGTGATGCCTTTACGTTTTTTGTCTGTAAAATGGCAGATCTCTATTTCAGCTGCAGATGAAGGAAGGGAGACACAGTCATTACTAGTGGGTAGGCGGAGCCCACATAGGATAAACACACCTTAGATTAAAAAAGTGTTGACCGGCCCCTCCAGCTATATAGGGCTCCTCCTACTCCAGCTCTCCAGTCTAAAATTTGAGGTTCACAGAGGATAGTCGCTGCTGGAAGCAGCTCCTCAGAAGATTTTTTTATTTTAGTCGGACAGAGACTTGGACCGCCAATGGTCTAGAAGTCTCAGGGGTCTCAGCGCTGCTGGACTCCCACCTCTCCCTTGGCGGATCTGTATTACCCTATAAGGTGGTCCCTGCAGAACCCTGCTGGCCCTGGGGGATGAGGATTGCTTCCCTGGCGGGGACGCAAACCGCGCTTCTGGGGTCACTGCGTTCCCCGCCCTGGGGGGAAGCTACGGGCACAGCGCCACAAATCTCTGAGGGGTCCCTGTGGCGCTCAGCTGGGTGAGTACTCCACATTTTAATGCGTTTGAGTGCTTCAGCGGCCGCTGCGGCAGCCGCTGCTACATGTATTCAGTGTGGTGATTGTGTACTTTTGTCCGCAGGTGGATGCCTGCAGGACATGGGAGCGGAGAGCGGAGTGAGTCGCGCGCTTGTTTGAAACCGGCGGGGGGCGTGGCTTCGCGCTCTCCCATTTTTTCACGGGCAGGAAGCGCTCTGAGCGCGCGCCTTATCCTGCCTTTTTTCTTCCGGTTTAGATCTCCTCTAGCGCGGCGGCCATTACTGACGGCCTCCTCAGGCTCCTCACTCTCCGCTCTCCCCGACCGACCGAAAGGAGACACTACACCACGGCCAGCTGGGTGAGTCGCCTCTACCTGTCAGGGCAGAAGCTTGACCCCCTCAGCGCAGGACAAGGTATTGTCACACAGAATGCTCCCGCTGCGATCACAATGGCGACACATAGTTTTGCGGTCGTTTTTCTTTTGTGATCGTTTTTTTATGTCGCTAGTAGCTTCCACGGTGGGCGATCTCATTGACGACGCATAAGTGGTTAGCGATCTCTTTAGCGACTTTGGTATTGCGATATACAATTCAGCGCAATATGTTAGCGATCTCTTTGGCGTTCTTGTTTAATGTGGCATATTTTTGAACACTGTCCTGCAGCTGTTACCTCATAAGAGGCACCTGCGGCTCGCACACCCTTTTCATTAAATAAGGGTTGTGGAGAGTCTGCAACATTAACCCTTCTTTGGTGATTAACCCTTTATTGGGAGACAAACGCTGGGGTAGCTCTCTATTTAAGAAGCTTAACCCTTCAGCGTTCATTTTGCCTTTGAAAACCACACTGTTTGGGTGCTGACAGGTTTTACCTGCCACATACTGTGTGAGGGCATGTCGGATCAGGGTCCAGGAGCGGACAGTCTCCCAGATCCGCTACAGGATCAGCCTCGCGTATCTGACACGCAGACCTCGACGGCGTCAAGCGCAGCGGTCGGAGGTTACAGTGACGCCAAAATGGATGCCCTCGCTCGTTCTATTGATGGCCTGTCTGACCTTCTAGGTTATTGGGTGTCAGCTAGATCCTCTCATGGCAGGAAGCGACACAGGCCGGTGCCATCTTTCTCGCGTAGCGACTCAGAGATTTCTGATATGGAGGGTTCCCCTCCAAGCTCAGATGGTGAGATATCCGATGCGGATAAGGAGGATCGGCAGGGACAATCTGCCTCTCTTTTGAGCCGTACAGAGGCTTTTATTGGAGCCATGAGGGAGGCGTTACAGTTACCGGAGGAGGTAACTAGACGTCCTGGTAAGTCGGCCCGGATGTTTCAGGAGCCGCATAGGTCGCGATCAGCCTTACCATCTCTGGATGAGCTTAATGAGGCAGTGGAGAAGGAACGCCTGTGTCCAGATAAACGTTTTCAGGGGACACGGTTTTTTGAGACGCTGTATCCGTGTACTACGGAGTTGATTGCTAATTGGATTCCTTCTCCTGAAGTGGATATCCCTTTATCCCAGCTTAGCAAATCCTCATTACTTCCTGTTAAAGGGAAGGCGAGTCTGCAGGATCCGCTGGACAGAAAAACGGAGATGGCGGCGAAATCCATCTACGAGGCCGCGGGTCATGGATTCAGAGCTGTGCTAGGATCCATGTGTGCTTGTAAAGCCTCCTTGAGCTGGTTAGACCGTCTACGGACGGCGTGGCAAGATGGATCCCCACTATCCGAGGTAGAGGGGCTTTTCAAGTCATTGGAGGATGCAGCTCGATATGGCAGTGATGCAGGTTTGGATACTGCCTCCATGCTGTCCAGGGCACAATCCTCGGCGATCACAGTCAGGAGAGCTCTGTGGCTTAGACAGTGGACCGGAGACGCGGTTTCCAAGCAAAGTTTGCTTTCTTTAGCTTACAAAGGTGGTCAGCTATTTGGATCTGGCCTCACGGAGCTGATTGCCAAAGCAAAGGCAAAAGAAACGGCTTTACCGCAATGAAGAGCTGTGGCTTCTGCGTCTGGCAGGCCTAGTGCCGGTGGTAGTCGGCGGTCCTTTCGGTCCAGGGGACGGTTTGGTCAGCCCTCTTGGGGATTGGGTCGTCCCTCTTTTTCAGGAAAAAAGAGCGCTCAGAAATCTCTCACTCCCTGGAAACCGAGCTTCCGCCAAGACAAGCGGGAAGCTGACAAAAAGCCCGCTAAAGCGGACTGACGCCAGGGTCTCACTCGAGGGCTCTCGAGTGGGAGGTCGCCTGCTCCATTTCAAGCCGACTTGGGCTTCCCGCGTGTCGGACACCTGGGTGACGCGGGTCGTGTCGGCAGGCTACTTCATAGAGTTTCTTTCTCGACCCCCAGACAGTTTTTGCCTATCCCGCATTCCGTCAGAGCCCGGGCTAATTGCCGCTCTACTACGGGAGGTCGATTCCCTTCTACAGAAGGGTGTGGTGGTACCAGTTCCACCGGAGGACCGGGGAAGAGGGTTTTATTCCAACCTCTTTGTAGTCCCCAAAAAGGAGGACAAATTTCGTCCCATTCTGGATCTCAAAAGATTGAATCGGCATGTCCGCACCTGAAAATTCCGCATGGAATCACTTCGCTCCGTTGTGGCGGCCTTGTCACAGAACGATTTTTTGGTGTCAATCGACATTCGCGACGCTTATTTGCATGTCCCCATCGGAAGGGCCCACCAACGCTTCCTGCGTTTTGCCATAGGTCAGGACCATTACCAGTTTGTGGCCCTGCCATTCGGTCTGGCCTCAGCACCCAGAGTTTTTACAAAAATTCTGGCTCCTCTCATGGCGATTCTGCGAAGACAGGGGATTACGATTCTTCCCTATCTGGACGACCTTTTGATTGTGGCGTCCTCAAAGGAGGAGGCGGTGACGGCTCGCGATTTATCCCTTCAGCTCCTGGAGGACTTTGGGTGGCTGATCAATTGGGAGAAGTCGTCCCTGGAACCGTCGCAGTCAATCCTGTTTTTGGGAATGCAGTTCGACACGGTATGAGCAGTGGTGTCTCTGCCCTCAGACAAGCAAGCGAGTCTTCTTCACCATGTGCAGGGTATGAAGTCTGCGACAACAATGTCCCTTCGAAGGTGTATGCGCCTTCTGGGTTTGATGGTGGCGTCAATGGAAGCAATTCCGTTTGCCCAATTTCATTCCAGGGCTCTCCAAATGCTCATCTTGAACCGTTGGGATCGATCACGGTTTTCACTGGATTGCAGTGTCATCATCTCCCACAGGGTGAGAGAGTCGCTAGAATGGTGGTTACGTCCGGAAGCGTTATCCCTGGGGAAGTCCTTCCTTCCTCCAAGGTGGTCGATCATAACCACCGATGCCAGCCTGACGGGCTGGGGGGGCGTCTGGAACGGTCTCTGGATTCATGGAGTATCGTCATTGGAAGAGTCTGTCTTGCCGATCAACATCCTGGAATTGAGGGCAATTTTCCTTTGCCTCCAACACTGGACGGTCCCTTTAAGCGGTCTACCAGTCCGAGTGCAGACAGACAACGCGGGGTCGCGTATATCAGCCATCAAGGTGGAACAAGGAGCTTCAGGCTCATGATGGAAGTGTCTCGAATCCTGGTATGGGCCGAGGCCAGGGTGCCAGCCATCTCTGCGATTCACATTCCAGGAGTTCAGAATATCACAGCGGACTTCCTGAGTCGCGAAAAGATGGATCCCGGAGAATGGAGTCTTCATCCGGAAATTTTTGCGCTGCTGTGCTCCCGTTGGGGGACTCCCCAAGTGGATGTGATGGCATCCAGGGTCAATACCAAGTTACCGACATTTATGTCCAGGTACAAGGACTCGAAGGCTGTGGCGGTGGATGCTCTGGTGGCTCCTTGGGACCATTTCGAGCTAATTTATGTGTTCCCGCCGATATCTTTACTTCCTCTGGTTTTGCGTCGGATCTGACTGGAGAGAGTCCCGGCTATATTGATAGCCCCAGATTGGCCAAGGAGGACGTGGTTCTCAACGCTGGTGTCGCTTCTGGCAGCGCCTCCACTTCCACTCCCTCTTCGCCCGGACCTGTTAACCCAAGGGCCCGTTCGTCACCCGGACCTGAAGTCTCTGCGTTTGACGGCGTGGCTCTTGAGACCGAAATCTTGACCCGTCAAGGTTTTTCAGCCGAAGTCATTGCCACTCTGCGAGCTGCCAGAGGTCCGGCTACCACTAGAATTTATCATAAGACTTGGGAAGCCTTCTTTTCGTGGTGTTCGGGTTCTTCTAGGAACCCGAGGAGTTTTTCCGTTCCCAATTTGTTGGCCTTTTTGCAGTACGGGCTGGACAGGGGTTTGGCAGTTAGCACTTTGAAGGGGCAAGTTTCTGCTCTGTCCTTGCTATTTCGGAAGGCTATTGCTTCGCATAGGGACGTACGTTCCTTTTTTCGCGGAGTAACCCGTCAGTTTTCGCCGCGGAAGGCGCCTGTGTCTCCCTGGCGGCTCAATCTTGTCTTGGAGGCTCTTCAACATGGGCCTTTTGAGCCTATGGACTCTGTTAGCCTTTCTTTGCTTTCTTGGAAAGTTGCCTTCTTAGTGGCGGTCATTTCTTTTAGAAGGGTTTCTGAGTTGGCGGCTCTCTCTTGCTCGCCTCCTTTTCTGGAGTTTCTCCCAGATCGCGTAGTGCTTCGCACACGTGGCGACTTTCTACCTAAAGTGGTGTCACAGTTTCATGTTAACCAGGATATTGTGTTGCCCTCGCTCTGTCTGGAGCCAAGGAATGCGAAAGAACGAGCCTTGCACACATTGGATTTGGTGCGGGCTTTAAAGTTCTACTTGTCCATTACTCAAAATTTTCGGAAGTCGGATTCTCTGTTTGTGATTCCAGCAGGTCATCGACGTGGGCAACGAGCTTCCAAGGATTCTATAGCTCGTTGGATTCGGTCAGCCATTTTAGAGGCTTGCCGACTTAAGGGCGAACCTTGCCCGATTAAGATTCGAGCTCACTCCACAAGGGCTGTGGGTTCATCGTGGGCTTTTCATCAAGGAGCCTCGGCAGCTCAGCTCTGCTGGGCGGCGACCTGGCGTTCCGTCCACACATTTACAAAATTTTATAAGGTGGACGTTAGTGCTTCCGCTGATGTGGCCTTAAGACGTAGGGTCCTGCAGGCGGCTGTAGTTTAAAAGTTCTTGTGAACTTATAGTTAGCGCTATTTGCGCATTTATCTAGGTTGTGGGTATCTGCCTTTTTTGCTTTCCTGCCCACCCTTATTTTTGGACTGCTTTGGGACGTCCCACTAGTAATGACTGTGTCTCCCTTCCTTCATCTGCAGCTGAAACACGGATTTTGGTAAGAACTTACCTGTAAAATCCTTTTCAGCGAAGAAGGAAGGGAGACACAGATCCCTCCTATGGCAGAAGTGTGTTGTTGTTTTCAGATGCGGCGTGACCCTTCTCTGATAGCGATTATCTGGGCTGAGGTCGGCGCGCTAAGGCTCTGTTCCAGCATTGCCAGCTCATCGCAGTGGTCAGGTTCAGTGAGTAGTACCTGGACTGTGTGGTTGTTTCGGCTATATGCATAACCTTTCTTCTTGTTTTTTCTCTGAAGTCCTTCAGAAGGGGTTATGTTGCTACGCTGGTGATATTTGCTCTTCCTTAAGCTTGGGTACGACTGGAGAGCTGGAGTAGGAGGAGCCCTATATAGCTGGAGGGGCCGGTCAACACTTTTTTAATCTGAGGTGTGTTTATCCTATGTGGGCTCCGCCTACCCACTAGTAATGACTGTGTCTCCCTTCCTTCTTCGCTGAAAAGGATTTTACAGGTAAGTTCTTACCAAAATCCGTGTTTTCTAGGATTTAAAAAAAATGTTGTTGGAATAATGCTTATTATTGCATACATTTCATCAATTACTATTTACTAAAGTTCAACGGTGCATGAGTTTCTGTCTCCAGCACTGTTAAAAAAATAAAAAAAAACAGGAAGTTCCTGTTCACTGTGTGTGTATCTGGAGCACATTCATTTTAAGGATTGAAGTGAGTGGGGGTAGATGGTTTTTAGCTGATCTCACTGGAGATGTACAAAAATCCGTTGCAGTTACAACGAACCGGGGTTTTGTTCATGCTGGTGATTTCAGCCAAAATGATTAAAGGCCCCGTTACACATAGCGAGATCGCTAGCGAGATCGCTGAAACGTCACCGATTTTGTGACGTAGCAGTGACCTAGCCAGCGATCTCGCTTAGTGTGACACTCAGTGACTATCAGCCCCCATGCTGGGTGTCGCTAAATGTCCTGGACCATTTTTTGATCGCTGGTCTCCTGCTGGCCAGCGCGCATCGCTGCGTGTGACAGGCGGGAGACCAGCAATAAGCAAGCTGGAGCTGGTAACCAAGGTGAACATCGGGTCTCCAGGCGCCGGCCCCTGGAAAAAAAGGTTGTTACGTTATCCACCGCTTTGATCAGGGGTTTAAACAAAAAGTATATCGGTTAAAAAAATGTCAAGACGGAACCTCAGAAGCGATGTTATCTCATGGTTCCCAAAGGTACCTTCCAAGTGCTGGAACTACCATTTGGTCCACTTGCGTTAACAAGCTACTGTGGTCGCTTGTAACCGCATAGTACCTGTCAACTGTATCGCTGTTCCTGATAGCTCAGCAGCGATCATGTAGCGATACACCAGCGATCCTGACAAGTGCATATCGTTGTCGGGATCGCTGGTGAGTCGCTATGTGTAACGGGACCCTTAGTAAAAAAAGGGGTAGTTTTCCGCATATTTATCCAGGTTTTAAAAAAATAATGTATATTCGATTAGAGAAAAAATTGTTAAGAACAGAAACTCAGAAGCTGATGCATTTCTGGTGCAATAGGGCACCCTTACTCATAGGATATCCTTTCAGATGTGCTGGAAACTACCATTTTTTGTCTTTCACCTTCGTTTTACATTTGCCTAGCATTTTGTTGGTCAGCTTGCAAAGATCCAAAGCTATAAGAAATACCAGTTGTTGCAAACTGTGTTATCTTTGTTCCTGAATAATACAGTGAAGGAAATAATTATTTAATCCCTTGCTGATTTTGTAAGTTTGCTCACTGACAAAGACATGAACAGTCTATAATTTTAAGGGTAGGATAATTTTAACATTGGGAGATAGAATATCAAAAATAAAATTCAGAAAAGCAAATTGTATAAATTATATAATTTTTTTTTTGCATTTTGCAGTGAGAAATAAGTATTTGATCCCCTAAGAAACCATTGAATTCTGGCTCCTACAGACCAGTTAAACGCTCCTAATCAACTCGTTACCTACATTAAAGACAGCTGTCTTACATAGTCACCTTTATAAAAGACTCCTATCCACAGACTCAATTAATCAGTCAGACCCTAACCTTTACAACATGGGCAAGACCAAAGAGCTTTCCAGGATGTTAGGGACAAGATCATAGACCTGCACAAAGCTGGAATGGGCTACAAAACCATAAGTAAGATGCTGGGTGAGAAGGAGACAACCGTTGGTGCAATAGTAAGAAAATGGAAGAAATACAAAATGACTGTCAATCGACATCGATCTGGGCCACCATGCAAAATCTCACCTGATAGGGTATCCTTGATCATGAGGAAGGTGAGAGATCAGCCTAAAGCTACACGGGGGGGGAAACTTGTTAATGATCTCAAGGCAGCTGGGACCACAGTCACCAAGAAAACAATTAGTAACACATTACGTCGTAAATGTTTAAAATCCTGCAGTGCCTGCGAGGTCCCCCTGCTCAAGAAGGCACATGTGCAGGCCCGTATGAAGTTTGCCAATGAACACCTGGATGATTTTGTGAGTGATTGGGAGAAGGTGCTGTGGTCAGAAGAGACAAAAATTGAGCTCTTTGGCATTAACTCAATGCGCCATGTTTGGAAGAAGAGAAATACTGCCTATGACCAAAAGAACACCATCCCCACTGTCAAGCATGGAGGTGGAAACATGTTTTGGGGGTGTTTCCCTGCTAAGGGCAGAGGACTACTTCACCACATCGATGGGAGAATCGATGGAGCCATGTACTGTAAAATCCTGCGTGACAACCTCCTTCCCTCCGCCAGGACATTAAAAATGGATCGTGGCTTGGTCTTCCAGCAAGACAATGACCCAAGACATACAGCCAAGGCAACAAAGGAGTAGCTCAAAAAGAAACACATTAAGGTCATGGAGTGGCCTAGCCACATAGAAAACTTATGGAGGGAGTTGAAGCTCCAAGTTGCCAAGCGACAGCCTCAAAATCTTATTGATTTAGAGATGGTCTGTAAAGAGGAGTGGACCAAAATTCCTCCTGACATGTGCACAAATCTCATCATCAACTACAAAAAATGTCTGATTGCTGTGCTTGCCAACAAGGGTTTTGCCACCAAGTATTAAGTCTTATTTGCCAGAGGGATCAAATACTTATTACTCATTGCAAAATGCAAATAAATTTATATAATTTATACAATGTGATTTCCTGGATTTTATTTTTGATATTCTATCTCTCAATGTTAAAATTATCCTACCCTTAAAATTATAGGCTGTTCATGTCTTTGTCAGTGGGCAAACTTACAAAATCAGCAAGGGATCAAATAATTATTTCCTTCACTGTATAAATACAGTATTGAACGGCAGGACTTTACAGAAATTAATATGCTGCCAACAGATTATGGGATCAACGAACCAGAAACCCAAAGACCCAGAGAATAGCCCAGAGAAGAGAGAACACCAGTGTACTAAGAAAAAAAATGCAAAAATGGCCACCAACAGCAACTCTGTAAAATGCCAAATCTGACTAACCAGAACTACCAATCGTGAAAATTCAAGTTAAAGATGCTGCTGATAAGAGAAGGTACATGGAAATACACACAGGAGTCAAGACCTGACCCACTACCAAAAGATTGGGTAGAGAAGGATCAAAAAGCACAAAGCAACTAGTCATATGACTAATGATAATAGCACGAAAAACACATGCGACTAGTGGAACAAATCATCCTGCAGCATAATATATAAATATCAGTACCATTATAACACTAGTCCATATAGGATAATATATGACATACTGAGATTATCAAAGATACCAAAAACAGAACAAATCAGTGCGATGTCAACGAAAATAATGTAGAAAAAATCCTTTATTAAATATCAGCATAGCAAGGTAAAAGGGATAACATGAGGGCTACAAGTTACACGCATATCCAGCATAAGCCCGGGCAGAGAAAGGCTGCAACAACATACGGAAGCACCATATAATGTAATGTAAATGACAGGTATCTACAAGTAAAGACCATAATATATTAGGGGCATACAGAATCATAAGACCCCATCATACCTGCCCTACCATGATATATAATGCATTAATCATGTAAACAATGCATCATATGCCAAACGTTGGCAAAGTAATCATGGTACATACCGGGTGTCACAGCGTCTCCCGCCCTCCCCGACGCGCGTTTCGGAAGTTCCTTCCTCAGGGGGCACCTGCATTATATATCATGGTAGGGCAGGTATGATGGGGTCTTATGATTCTGTATGCCCCTAATATATTATGGTCTTTACTTGTAGATACCTGTCATTTACATTACATTATATGGTGCTTCCGTATGTTGTTGCAGCCTTTCTCTGCCCGGGCTTATGCTGGATATGCGTGTAACTTGTAGCCCTCATGTTATCCCTTTTACCTTGCTATGCTGATATTTAATAAAGGATTTTTTCTACATTATTTTCGTTGACATCGCACTGATTTGTTCTGTTTTTGGTATCATATGACTAATGACAGAAGCATCTTCTCTAATCTTGACCAGAGTGAAAGGTACTTCACGCATAGCGAGATTGTTAGCGAGATCGCTGAAACGTCACAGGTTTTGTGATGCAACAGCGACCTCACCAGCGATCTCGCTACGTGTGACACATAGCGGCGAACGGCACCCGATATCGCTGATCGTGCTTGAATGTCCTAGGCCACTTTTTGATCGCTGGTGTCCCGCTGGCCAGCATGCATCATTGTGTTTGGCGCCATAAAAACGATGAGCGACCTTGTTGGCGACTCAGAACTCAGCGACACAGGCGTGATTTTGCTTTGTCTTTGTCAGAATCGCTGCTGTAACAAGGTCCCAACGACCGCCGAGGTTGTTATACGGATCGCCTATCGTTGCTGCGTCGAGTAGATCTGCCTGTTTGACAACTTACTAGTGACCATGTAGCGACGTACCAGCGATCCTTACCAGGTCATATCGTTATACTGAACACCCAGGTGCAAAAGAAACAGGGGAAAAAACACCACCAAGGCAGGATAAGACACAATATGCATTTTTTATTGAAAATATAACATTGAAAATTGCACATACATAATATACCATATAACATATATACCCCGACGAAGGATATTTTCCGAAACGCGCGTCGGGGCGCGTTCTAGGAAGCATTTTCATCCACCCTCTTTCTTTCCCCTCCGGGATTTTCCAGGTACAGTGATTTCTGCCCCATTATTTTTTATGGCAGCACATGTTGTATTTGTTTCTAATTAGTTGCAGCACTTTTTTGGCCCCAGGTAGCTCATTTATTATTAGTGTGTCACACTCAGTTCATTTATTACACACTTTGTTTTTCTTGGCCTGATTTTTTGATCCACTATATTACTGGGCACATATATTTATTAGCCGTATCACTAGTTTGTGTGTAGGCATATTATTTTGAGCACTTTGTGGTTTTTATTTTGCAACAAATATAGCACGCATTTTTCCTTGTTTTATTCACTGATACACTTTATTTTCAGGTTTATATTTACCTGGTTATGTGAATATAAATCCCGGTTATTGGGTACTGGAGGGTGGTGTTTTTTGCTTTCCTTTTTAACATCATTTTTATATTATATGGTATATTATGTATGTGCAATTTTCAATGTTATATTTTCAATAAAAAATGCATATTGTGTCTTATCCTGCCTTGGTGGTGTTTTTTCCCCCTGTTTCTTTTGCACCTGGGTGTTCAGTATAACTAATTGGATGGTCATCCATCCGCACTTTGAGGTGTGATTTCAATTGGTGTTGTGAACATATTGATTGATTTTGTATTATTTTAAAAAATTATTTTATTTTTTTCACACTATATTGCATTGCATCTCTTTTGTTTTTTAATCAGGTCATATCGTTGTTGGGATCGCTGGAGCGTCGCTATGTGTAACGGGGCCCTAAGTCACAGAAAGTGATCTTGGCTAATGGTCACTATATGAATTCATTGGGAATAGGAGATGGTTACATTCATTGTAAAGTCTTCCCAACACAAAGAGGAAAGGACTTGCTCTATGTCCCTAGTCTTGAAAGCAATCTGTTATCTGTGAAGAAACACAGAAGACAAGTAAATTAAGTTACATTTAAATATGACAGCTGTATCATCTCAAAAGAAGGTCACACACTAGTAGGGATGGGCAAACCCAAACGGTAAAGTTCGGAGTACGTACCGAACAACTAGTGTCTGTGCACAGACCCCGAACACGGACTTCTCCAGAAAGTCCATGTTACTGTTTGGGTTCAGCAGCCTGAACAAAGCTTTCTAAAAGGCTGCAGCGCAGTCAATCAACAAGCTTTAATGTGTGGGCACTTCTGGCTCAACCACAGCCATATCAAGTATTGGTATAGCTGTGATTAACCAGATCACAGCTATACCAATAAAAAAGACATACGGTCCCCTCTATTTTTGATAACCAGTTCAGGCAAAACTGACAGCTATGGGCGGAAGCTCCCAGTTGTGAGCTTTATCTTTGCTGGTTTTCAAAAATAAAGGGGTCCCCATGCCCTTTTTTAAAATGATTTAAACAAATAATTTATGAAAACGGCATTGGGTCCCCGCCTATTTTTGATTACCATCCAAGCTAAAGCGGAAAACTGGAGGCTGGTATTCTCAGACTGGGAAGGGGCAATGGATATTGGCCCTCCCCAGTCTAAAAATGCTAGCCCACAGCCACCCCAGAAAAGGCGCATCTATTAGATTCGCCAATTCTGGTGCTTTGCCAAGCTTTTCCCACTTGCCTTGGTGCGGTGGCAAGGGGGGTAATAATTGTTGGGTTGATTTCAGCTGATTTAAGGCTGTATAAGGATATAACATGTGGGATATTTGTCAGATCCCCTTAAAAAACCAATTAGGAGACATCTCTCAGATGCAACCAATCCCACAGCAGTAAACATATCTGCGGTATCAAGACATTTTTTACAAACACGTAAAGGGGATACCAGATCCCTCAGATATATAGGAATAAAGAAAGTTTTCAAACCATTCAGAGGGAGACTTAAGAAGAAAATTCCTCAATCGAGAATCATACTGGATTTTCAAATTACACACAAGAGCCCCACAGGGTATGAACATGAGACAGGATCTAATTTTGTAATATAATTAATTAATGTATTTAACAGAGCTTTTATTGTGTATTTTATATTTAAATTGTTATGTCTTTTCCCTACCGCACAACACAGGGTTAATTGTATGCATTAGCACTAATCAACAGATTCCGAAGTGTTTGGAGAGGAAGATTTATTAGTAGCGCTAGCACTCCCATATAGCAGACCATGATTGAGACTGTCTAGTCGAAATGCATCGGTCAGCCTATTGAGTATCAAGTGGTATGCCAGTATGTCATTTTTTCTGAAGAGTCAATAAACGAGAAGTTTTACTTACACAGCCATCGCTGGAGAATTTCCTTTTTCCTTGTTCACTTTGAAGCGTCCCGAACCAGGGCGGCTCTGTGCGGTGATATTCATCAAAAAAAGGTGCAGTAGACAAGGGTGAACTTTTTTTAATGTTCGGCTGAACCCGAAGGACCCAAACCTCCATGGGCCCACCCATCACTATACACTAGCAGAAGGAAAAATCAAAGATGAGTTGTACAGGCTTAAATGCAGGGAAAGTGTATACACTGTAAAACATAAACAACACAAGAATTGTATCCATGTTTGGCACAGGCGTCTTCATCATAGAGACCCAGAAGCAATAAGAAAATTAGTTTGCAAACAACTTGCTGATGGTATTACAGTCGATCTGTGTAATCAAACAATAAAATGTACTATCTGTCTTAAAGAGAAAATATAAAAAAAAACTCCTTATCTAAGAATAGTGCTACAAAATCAGAACAGCTCCTGGACTTAATACATACAGAGGTTTGTGGTCCAATTAGTATTCAACTCCTGGAAAGAATAGATATTTTCTCACATTTATCAATGATTATTCTAGATAAACAGATGTCTATCTGCTTCTTAGCAAAGATAACATTCCAGAGAAACTTGAAATATATCTTGCTAAAGTAAATAACAATTTTGTGAGAATGCCGGAAATTCTGTGTGCAGATAATGAAACTAAATATACAAGTAATGAGACACAAAATGTTTGAAGGAAAAATGAAATTGTGTTTCAGACTACTGTACCATACAACTCTGAACAAAATAGTGTATCGGAAAGAATGAACCGGACAGTGGAAAGAAAGTGGAAGAAGTATGCTATTTGACGTAGATTTGCCAACAACAATTATGTCAACTTGCTGTCTTCAAAACAGTCTACCAGGTTAAGCTACTGAGAAAACTCCATTTGAGTTATGGAACAGCAAGGGCCTGACCTACAACACATAACAATATTCAGAACTAAGTATTTGTCAATATTCCCAAAGAAAAATGTATCAAGTGGGAATATCAGGCAACAGAGAGTATCCTGGTGGGCTACAGTAAAATCCAGAAAGAATACAGAATCCTGCACCCAGAAATGAACAAGGTCACAATAAGCAGATATCATGCCGGAGCAAGAATATGCCCAGTCTGCAGCATAAAAGAGGGAAAGAAGGTAAAGGGTGCCCTGACAATAGGGAAAGGGGGGAGGGGACTCCCCTAAACACTCACCTGAAACTGTACCCTGCTCTCGTTATCTTCCTTAGACGGGTCCTTCCACCTGTGCGCGATCACGTGAATAAGCTCTGGTTGGCCCTGATCTAGCCCTTACTAGTGAGTAGGGCAGCAAGACACCAGTATCACTACTAAAGTAAGGAAACACAGGAAGGAAAACAAGAAGGGAGAAGTGAATCAACAAGTGGAACCTCACAGCTTAAACTGGAATAACGGCTCCAGGGACTGGAACCACTTCTCCAAGGAGGTCAGCATGGAAAACCTATAATTGGTTTAAATAATGGAAGGGAGTGTGAGCAAAATGCAGCAGCTGAAAATAGAGAAATATGGAGCCCCAGCAGGATCAAAAAGGAACTCTAAAACCCTTCCACACCAAGTGTAAATCAATCCTCTCCACTAAAGTTTAATGCCAAGCGGTCTCCAAAGAGGACATGCGATCTACCAATCGCTGTGACCTTCTGATCCTAGATACCCCAAAGGTTTCTGCAGGATGCAGCACATTCATGAGAGTAGAGATATAATGATTGATGAGAAAATCATGTCACTCAAGCTTCATTACATCATGCCAGTAGTCCAGCTAAAGCAATAACAATCTCAGTCACAATTTCAAGATGACAAAGAAAAGCATGTAGAAGATTGGTTAGGTTCTTCAACTACTGAAGAAGCAACAGAAAAATCAGGTGAATCTGAAGTCAGGAGATCATCGAGATCAAACAAGTGTATAAGCGTTTATGCTACTTTGCCAAAACACTACCTGAGTAAAGGTTATGCCACACTAAACAACATCGCTAACGGGATCGCTAAAAAACGTCACTATTTAGCGATCCCGTTAGCGATGTTGCTGTGTGCGGCATGCAGCAACGACATGGCCCCTGCTGTGATCTCGTCCGTCGTCCTGATCGTTCCGGACCTTATTCTGATCGTCGGCGTCCCGCTGGGTATGTATATATCGCTGAGTGTGGCACCTTTTTTAGCGATTTAGCGGTACTTTTGTACCGCTAAAGTCGTTAAGGAAATCGCTAACCGCGATAGCGTCCTTAACGACATCGCTAAGTTAAGCCGCTATCAGCGATATAGAAACAATCCCGCTAGCGATTGCATTAGTATGCGTCGTTATCGTGATCGCTAGCGGGATTGTTTAGTGTGGCAGTACCTTTAGAGACACCGTCATGGGATTAGATGCAACAACTAACTGTCCATGAAAAACTGAAGTGGATTAAATAATGCTACTAATGAGGAAATGAAGTCCCTTCATCAACTTCAAACTTGGAAACTCACTAAATTGCCACAAGGCAAAAAAGCAATCAAATGTAAATGGGTTTTTGTTTTTAGAGACCAAGTATGACTCTAAAGGCAAGTTTCAGAGATTTAAAGCAAGATTAGTCACAAAAGGATATTATCAGAAATATGGTGAAGATTATGATGCTACATGTTCTCTAGTTGCTAAGCAGACCACATTCAGGACTCTATTGGCTATAGCTGCTGTACAAAAGATGTTTGTCAGACATTTGAACATCAAAACTGGCTTTTTAAATGGTGACATTGAAGAGGACTTGTACATGACTCAACCGGAGGGTTATATCAAAGAGGGTGAAGGAAAGCATGGAACACCAAAATGAAAAGTCTTATTGGAAGAAGGAATAAAAAGAGGTCAAGCAGATCTGTGTTTAGACACAAAATGTACAGAGATGGAAAATGGATGTACAGTATTTTGCAGACTATAAGAAGCACTTTTTCCCAAAAATTTTTGGGAAGAAACTGGGGGGTGCGTCTTATAGCCCAGATGTACCTTACATTCTGGCTGTGGGGGAAAGAGAGCGGCAGCAGCGAAAGTCACAGGGAGCAGGAGCCGGGAGCAGCAGCTAACACGTGTGCCCATGTGCCCACTAATAAAGGAGATAAATATTCAATGCTCCCAATGCCGATAGTCCGCCTCCACACCTGTATGCACAGAAGTCAGCAGAGGTGGACAGGACGATGGGCGTGTGGAACAGTGAATATTCATTCTCTTTAATAGTGGGCACACATGTTTGCCTACAGCGGCTGGGCGATCACTTGTGTCCGCTATTAAGGAAAATTAATATTTATTGATCCCCACGCTCATAGTCCCTCCCACCTCTATGTAATAAAGCCTGTGCTGAGAGGTGGACGGGACAATGGGAGTGGAAAGCAGTGAATATTGATTTTCCTTAATAGCGGCCATGAGTGTTAGCCACAGCTGCAGGCTTCCTGCAGTGGCTGGGCAATCACGTTTGTCCACTATTAAGGAAAATGAATATTCACTGCTCCCAAGTCCCATAGTCCCAGGCATGGGAAGCTGTGAATATTCCTGCAGTTGACATTGGCGTGTGGGGGCTTATGGCAGTGACATAATGTGCTGCTTACACGCTGAAGTCAGCTGCCGGCATCAGAACAGGATGCCGCACTGTGACGAAGCAGAGGCAAGGTGAGTAGAATTGTTTAATTTTTTATGTGTGCGGTGTGATGGGGACCATACATACCAGGATGTGGGGTCATGTATACCAGGATGGGGGGCCATATATGTAGCAGGATGGGGGTCCATATGTATACCAGGATGGGGGGTCATGTATACCTGGATGCCTGGATGGGGTGACCATGTATACCAGGATGGGGGACCATGTATAGCTGAATTGGGACATATATACTAGGATTGGAATCATATATACCTGAATGGGGACATATATATCAGGTTGGCGGGCTATATATACCAGGATGGCGATCATATATAGCAGAATGGGAGACATTAGTACAGAATTGGAAGACATTACCCCTATAACAGTTTCAGCAGCAAATCCCGTTCATAACAGTGTGTTATGACCACATTTTTTGCTTCAATTTTTTTTCTGTTTTCCTTCTCTAAAACCTAGGTATGTCTTATGGTCCGGTCCGTCTTATAGTCCGAAAAATACAAAATACGATAAATTCTCTTATATGTGAACAATGTTATTATGGATTATCAAGAGGAAACAGGAATTGCAAAGATGACTAAAATTCTGAGTCAGCTTCTTGAAACTAAAGACTTTGGAAATGTGACATATTATCTAGGAATCCAGGTCCAAAGAGAAGATTGAATCTTTCTTCTAAACCAAAGTGCAAATATAAACTCATTTCTGAATCGGTTTGGAATGTCAGAAGACAAAGGTATATCAACCCCAATGGAACCATCCTACCTAAAGTTGGAAGGAGAAGATCTTTTACCTAACAATGAGAAATACAGACAGGCAGTGGGGGCACTTCTATACATAAACACTATGAATCGACCGGATATTGCAGCAATAATTGGAATTCTTAGCAGATACTGTATGTGGAAAAAACGCGCCAAAAAGATTGTAATGCTTTTAAGGGACTTCTTCAATATTTGAAAAAACTCAAGACAAAAATTTTAGGATATCTGCAGAGATCTAAAACTCACAGGCTATGTGAATGCAGGCTGGGCTGGTGACTTAAGTTATCATAAATTGACAAGCGGCTATTTGTTGAAGCTTAGAGAAAGTTCAATTTCTTGGTCTAGCAGAAAACAGGTGTCTGTAGCCTTGTCATCTAAAGAAACAGAGTATGTGTCTGCAGCCAACGCAAGTCAAGATGTCATTTGGTTAAACCAATTATTAGGTGATCTTGTTAAGCCATCAATTCAACCGATGGTGATTTATGAAGATAACCAAGGATGCATTAAACTTGCATGCTGTGATATCAATGTGAGGACCAAACACATTGACGTTAAACATTATCACTTGTGTGATTTGATAGAATGTGGCATAATTGAGTTTGTTTATTGCAAGACTGACCAGATGATCGCTGATATTATGACAAAGCCACTTCATATAGCCAAATTTTAAGAATTCAGAACCACTACGGGACTAACGGGATAAGTAGTTGTTGAGTGGAGGTGCTGGAGTAATGATTATTATTGTATACATCACATCAGCTACTATTTACTACTGTTTAATAAAGAATGAGTTTCTGTCTCCAACAATATTGTTATATTGCAATAAAGCACTGTTAAAAAAAAACCAGGAAGTTCCTGTTCACTGTGTGTGTAGCTGGACCAGTTTTTTCTGTGCTCCAGCTGACAGACAAGATGCTAAGATACTAAGCTATAAGAAATACCAGTTGTAAGCTGTGTTGTCGTTGTTCCTGAATAAAAATATATACACTGTTGAATGACTGGACAGTATAGAGGCGAATCTGTTGCCAATAAATGTGATGGAATAAAAAATAGCCAATACTTAAGACCTTATCAATTCCCTTACACTCCACTGGTTTCCGTCAGTCTTTGTTTATGTACCTGCAGCAAACGCATTAAGAACATCTACGAGACTGTAGCAATCAGTAACTATCTGCAACTTTCTCACTTGGCAATGTAAAGCAACATAATTTGAATATTAATCTCCAGAACAAGTGTATTTATAACAACAAACTGAAGAGCATTTACAAGCAGTATGAATGAAAACTGTAAGCAAGCAGAGAAGGGCAATCAGGGTTAGCAACAGAAGATTCAGTGAGATACCAGAAATGTGATTCACGACACAAGGCAATACAAATGGTCAGGTCACGTATCATATAGAATGGGTCACATGACAACTTGTGCACAAAATTGAGAAGGTAAATTGTGATTATTATAGCAGTATCGTGCTATCATAACGGTGCTCCTGTCTGGCTGGGCTGCTTTTCTAATAACTATCATCTTACCTAACCTTGGCTTCCAAGTATAAATCAAAGGAATTATAATTTGTCACACCATTTAAGAGGCCTACTACACTTGAAGACATTACTTACAAACAAGGAACACTTTTTCACTCAAATATGATTCAATATATTGCTTTTCTTGGATCCACCATTACTGAAAATACGCCTTAAAAACTGAAGTGAACAAAAAAAGGAGTCTTGATTAATCTACAAGTGGCTAGGTATTAAAAGATATTCCAAACCTCTTAGGGTACCTTCCCACGATCAGTGTTTGTTCAGGCTTTCACGCTCCTGAATTCCCACATGAATCCAGCACCTCAGCTCACTTGTGTTTTTACATGCGTTTTTGCCACGTTTTTGGCACATACATTTTTATCTCTCTTTGGTATGTTATTAGATTTGCCAAGATACAGATAGATATGGGGTAGATAGAAAGGTAGATAAATTGATATGGGCTAGATAGGTATGGGATAGATAGATAAGGTATAGATAGATAGATATGGTAGATAGTAGATAGAAATCCTTGAGATATATAATTAGATATAAATGGATATAGCTAATCTTAGTATGCAACCTGTTCAGACCAGTATTCTGTTTGGAAGTGACGTTCAGTCATTTGATATTGGGATTTCTATTAATCCCATCCACTGTGCTTGTACTGTACAACACAGCATTTTGGAAACACCAAAAATATGCTGCGTCCAGAATGTTAATAATCCTGATCTTGGGCACGCAAGGTTAATTATAGCATTAACCAATACCTGGATGCCTCAGTCAGTTTACTTGTCATTATCCTTTTCCCCTCAATTTATTGAGCTTTGCTACAAGAACTATTTTACTATTTTCTCTGTGTGGTTGGCTGTGCTAGGTGAGGAAAGTGGTTTACTACATAAATATTACTTCAAGTGCAGTTTATTAAGTTCAGCTAATCTTCAACTGACACACAAGAACTGGCAGAGGTTTGAGACTTCAATTGTAAACTAAGTTTTCATTCCTGGTTATAGCTCAAGCATTTTCTGTGGACTTGTCTTTATTACTTTATTATATGTTTCTTAAAGCAAACCTGTCATCAGGATTTTGCTAAGTAACCTACAGACACTGTCAGATTGGTGCTGCTGACTGGTTACACTGATTAGAATGATACCTTGGTTGATAAAATCCGTCTTGTGGTTGTTATTTAATCTGTATTTGTAGTTTTCAGTTAATGAGATTCTCGTGCTCCGGGGCGGGCCTGTGGTCGGGGATTTATGTGGTGCTCTGCTTATATATCAATCTGTATGGGCTTATGACACTGATCCTTCAGTGACCTGCCTCCTGTTTTACATAATACACATAAGTTGTAGGCTTAGAAAAAGAAAATTACATCCAGGAAAATGGTGGCGGCAACGCCTGCACAGTAGCAGCTATCTCTTACCAATAGATGATACTGCACAAGTGCCGACACCATTTTGCCGCAGCCAGATTTTTTTTCCTCCAGCAAAATTCCAAGAGTGGTGAAATTTCTAAGATTGAAATTCCACAATTATTTTTTGTTTTTTATTTGCCGTGTTCACTTTAGCGTAAAACTGTCCTGACAAAATGATTCTCTAGGTCCGTACGAGTATGGAGATACCATCATGTATAGGGTTTTTTTTAGGTGGTGAAAACAAATTCGGAAATTTGTAATGAAAATTTTTCCGCTTGCGTAGCCATTTTCCGAGACTTGTAACGTTTCATTTTTCAGAATATGGGGCTGTGTGATGGCTTATTTTTTGCGTCTTGGGCTATCATTTTTTATACATATCATTTTGGGATAGACATGACGTTTTGGTCCTTTCTTATTGCATTTTATTGCAATGTTGTGGCGGTCAAAAAAGTAAGACTGTGGAGAGCTGTGTGTCTTACACAGTGCCTTCACCCCCCCTTTCCAAAAAAATCCCATAATGAAAACACAGCCAGACCTAAATGGGTTGAACAAGTCAGTCACAGATCATTAATTACATAAGCAGAGAAAGGCAATTACATTTCGTAATGGGCGGCTCATAGCTGAGATCCTCTCCACGATCGACAGGCGATTTGGCCAAAGAGCGGTTACAGACCTTTGCCCTCCTCCACTTCTTCCACTGTGACTTAGTATCGTTAACAAGGGTTAGTTATATATATACATAGTTATATAATAATTTATTTTTTCCAGGTGTCCGCCGCAGGAAAAGGAAGTTACTGACCCGGGCATCTGAATTTAATCCCTGTAGGTGTGGCCATAGCAACATCCCCTTTAAAAGCCATTGGGCGGCAGGGCATCCCAATTAGTGCATCACTGAGGGAAATGGTGCTAAGGAGGGGGGATTGGGCAATGGCGGTATTTTATTGTCCCTAGTCATATGGGCTCCCCAGTCAGAGGCACATTCCTTATGCAGTACTGTGCCTGCCATTCTGGAATTTAGATTTTTTTTCATTACTCCGTTTACCGATCAGATTAATTTATTTTACACTTTGATAGATTGGACATTTCTGGATGCAGTGAAACAAAATGTGTATTTTTAAATTTTTTATTGTTTTATTTTCAATGGTGCGAAAGGGGGGTGATTTAAACTTGTGGAGTTTTTTTCATATTTTAAACTTTTTTTTTTACTTTTTAATGTATTTAGTAGCCTTCTTAGGGGACTTGAAGCTGCGATCATCTGACTGCTTGTGCTATACAAAGCAATGCACAATCTCATATGACCGCCGACTACGAGCTGGCTTTCATAGGAGTATCATAATGACAGACACAGGGGCCATCAGCAGACCCTTGGATGTCATGACAACGCATCAGCACCCCCCAATCACATCATGGGAACGCCAATGGGAGCATGGAATTAAGCGCAATCCTGCAGGCACTTTTTAAATGCCGCTGTCAGATATTGGTATTTAATAGGTTAATAGTCACAGGTGGATCACCACTCCATCCACAGCTGTTAAAGACACATGATGACTGATTAAATCAGTCATTATGTGCAGGGAAAGATGCAGGCTCAGAGTGCGAGCCTGCATCAAAGGCGGGGACACGACTTTTGACGTACAAGTATATCAAAGGTAATGAGGAGGTTAAATAAAGGTGGGTATTATAATTTTTATTTTTTACTTTTTATTTTGTCCTTAGGGAGCTTGAAAACTATTGTGTTATTGCATGTGCAATCAGCGTCGGACTGGAACACCTTGGGCCCACCAGAGAAAATCATTCTTGGGGCCCACTATGTAGCTACATAGAAATAAATACAAGACCACCAATTGTGCAGTAAAACACACTAATATCAGGGTATAATATAAGGTAGTACATGTCTTAATTATGTAGCAGGAGTTGGGGTAGCCTCCCTCATAGATTATAAAGCAGCCCCCTCATAGGGGATAATGCTGCCCCCCTCATACAGGATAATGCTGCACCCCCTCATAGGGTATAATGCTATATATATATATAGATAGATAATAGATAGATACCATATATACTCGAGTATAAGCCGACCCCCCTAATTTTGCCATAAAAAAACTGGGAAAACTTATCGACTCGAGTATAAGCCTAGGGTGGAAAATGAGATTATGCCCCATATGCAGCCCCATGTATTATGCCCCACAAGATGCTCCATAGATTGTGCCCCATATGCTGCCCATGTATTATGCCCCGATAGATGCTCCATAGATTGTGCCCTCATAGATGCTCCATAGATTATGCCCCCATAGATGCTCCATAGATTATGCCCCCATAGATGCTCCATAGATTGTGCCACCATAGATGCTCCATAGATTATGCCCCCATAGATGCTCCATAGATTGTGCCCCATAGATTATGCCCCCATAGATGCTCCATAGATTATGCCCCATAGAAGTTCCATAGATTGTGCCCCCATAGATGCTCCTTAGATTATGCCCCCATAGAAGCTCCATAGATTGTGCCCCCATAGATGCTCCTTAGATTATGCCCCCATAGAAGCTCCATAGATTGTGCCCCCATAGATTATGCCCCTATAGATGCTCCATAGATTATGCCCCCATAAATGCTCCTTAGATTATGCCCCCATAGATTATGCCCTCATAGATGCTCCTTAGATTATGCCCCCATAAGTCCATAGATTCCCCATAGATGTCATAGATTGTGCCCCCATAGATGCTCCATAGATTGTGCCCCCATAGATGCTCCTAGATTATGCCCCCATAGATGCTCCTAGATTGTGCCCCCATAGATGCTCCTAGATATGCCCATAGAAGCTCATAGATTGTGCCCCCATAAATGCTCCTTAGATTATGCCCCCATATATGCTCCATAGATTATGCCCCCATAGATGCTCCATAGATTATGCCCCTATAAGTGCTCCTTAGATTATGCCCCCATAGAAGCTCCATAGATTGTGCCCCCATAAATGCTCCTTAGATTATTCCCCCATATATGCTCCATAGATTATGCCCCCATAGATGCTCCATAGATTATGCCCCTATAAGTGCTCCTTAGATTATGCCCCCATAGAAGCTCCATAGATTGTGCCCCCATAAATGCTCCTTAGATTATTCCCCCATAGATGCTCCATAGATTATGCCCCCATAAATGCTCCACAGATTATGCCCCCATAGATTATGCCCCGATAAATGCTCCACAGATTATGCCCCCATAGATTATGCCCCCATAAATGCTCCACAGATTATGCCACCATAGATTATGCCCCTATAAATGCTCCACAGATTATGCCCCCATAGATTATGCCCCCATAGATGCTCCACAGACTGTGCCCCATAGATGCTGCTAAAAAAAAAAAAAAAAGACATACTCACCTCTCATTGCTGGGGCCAGGTGCTGGTGTCCTGAGCAGGCGGGGACACCGGCGCGCTATGGGTGACAGGTGCCGGTGTCACCGCTGGCTCAGGGCCCCAGCACCTGCGATATTTACCTGTCACCGGGTCCACTGCTGAGCGCCGCTGTCTTCGGTCCTCCGGCAGTGAATGCTCAGGCAGGGGGCGCGGCGCTCACTAATGATGTCATCGCACCCTCTGCCTGAACATCGCAGCAAGAGGGCCCGAGGACAGCGGCGCTCAGCGGTTGGAGCGGGTGACAGGTAAGTAATGATATTCACTGCTTCCCACGCCTATGGGCGTGGGAAGCAGTGAATATTCATTTCTCTTTAGCAGCGGGGACAGGGGCTCCTGCCTCCTGTCACTAGCTGCTGCTCCGCTGGCACGGGGCCCCCATGGCAGCTGCGTGGTGTGCCGCTATTAGCGACACGCCACCGGCTGGGGGCCCCTGGAGCAGCGGGGCCCTAGGCAACTGGCCCCTGTATGCCAGCAGGTGCCAGGGCCCCCAGATGCCAGGGCCCACCGGAGAATCCTCCGGTTCTCCGGTGGGCCAGTCCGACCCTGTGTGCAATATACTCCACTACTGAAGTATTGCTACAAATAGTAAAAATCATTTTATCTTAAAAGCAAAACCACAGGCTGGCAATGCAGCCCTGCCATGACAATCGCAGGGGTATTCTGCAGACCCCTGCTGTCATGGTAACCCATTGGCACCCTGTGATTGTGTTGAAGTGAACCGAAAGACAGTTAGAACAGCACATCCCCCATGCAGTGCGCTGTAAATGCTGGTGTTTGAGTAGGACAGCGGCATTCATCGGGTTTACAGCCACGAGTGGAGCTCCAATGCACTCAAGGTTGTTAGAAACAGATGATGACTGAATAACACAGGAAAGCACTCATTATTGAGGGTTGAATTACAATTTGTTTTTAATCTATCAATTCTTTTGACTATAGACAAGTTTTCTTCTGGTTCCATAATGAACTGTAAAGTGCTCAGTACACTACTGTGGGATTGAATGGGAGAGTCATCACCTTCCTCTATTAAAATCCTCAATTTTTAAAAAGAGTGCAGGATAAATGTGTGCTGAACCTTACTGCGATCTTTGGGAGGCAGAATGAACAAATCAACAGCAGGTGAAGAATTGGTTTATTTATTTTTTACGCCATTCCTCATGCAGTATAAGAGGTTAGGCAATGTTATTCTTTGGGTCAGTGCAATTACAGCGATACCAAATTTTTTTTTTTTTATCTTTTACTGCTGTCACACACTAAAAGACACTTTTTTCACCAAAACTAATTTTTGCATCGCCATATTTTGGGAGCTATAATTTTTACATATTTCAGCCAACAGTCATGTCAGGGCTTGTTTTTGCAGGACGAGTTGACATTTTTTTTGGCACCATCTTCAGGCACATGATCTTTTTTGATTGCTTTCTATTCCTATTTTTGGTAGGTAGAATGGGCAAAAACCAGTCATTCAGGATTTTTTTTTTTTTTAAATGTCGTTCCACACGTGTGGTAAACTTGATAAGGCAGCTTTATTTTTCGGGTCTGTACAATTACAGTAATACCACTTTTGTATAGCTTTTTATGTTTTGTGTTTTTACACAGATAAAACTATTTTGTAGAAAAAAATATTTATTTTTACATTGCTTTATTCTGAGAGCCATAACTTTCTATTTTTTTCAGCTGATATGGCTGTATGGTGGATTGTTTTCTGTGGGACAATATGACTTTTTTCAGTGGTACAATGCTTATTTACATTCATCTTTTTGATTGCGTTTTATTCCTCTTTTTGTTCGGCTGTATGATGATAAAGTATAGGTTTTTGCCTTGTTTTTATTTTTTATGGTGTTCACTAAAGGGGTTAACTAGTGGGACAGTTTTATAGGTTGTGACTCTCCGGATGCGATGATACCAATATATGTACTTTTATTTTTTATTTTATTTTTTTTAAATATACTGAAGTGTGCACTATATTGTTTTTATTTTTATTATATATATATATATATATATATATATATATATAATATAGTATATATATATTTAAGATATTTTTCACTTTTTTTACTTTTTTACTTTGTAAAAAAATGGAACTTTCATTTTTTGCAGGCTGATCGCTTGTATAGCATAGAGATGCAGAAGCATCCCTATGCTATGCAAGCTGTCAGCTCTGCACTGACAGTCAAACTTGCTTTATTGAACTTGGCCCTCACAACATGAGTAAAGACACACAGCCAGGACCTTAACTTCCATTTAGAGCGCTGAGTTGAGACAAGTGCCTCGCCCGCAGCTGCTATCCCTCACTACACTGCATGATCACAGAAACATCAAACATTATGTTGTAAATAGTTAACAAAGTTGCAAAAAAGGTGTACCCCAAAAAAACAAGAAAAAAAGACTCACAATAACTTCCAAAGATCTGAGAAAAATCAAATGTGTAGCAACCAAGAACCCATTATCTTCCAGTGCTGTCATATTCCCAGGGCCGGTTTTAGACAAAGTGGTTCCTTGGGCAAAATACAGTATAATGCAGGTCCCATATAATGTAATGCAAGCCATAGTCCTCAATAGAATATAATGCGGCCCCCTCAGGGAGTAATAATGCAGCCCCCCTCAGAGACTAAAAATGCAGCCTCCCTCAGAGTATAATGCAGCCTCCCACACACTATAATGCAGCCTCCCACACATACAGTGTACTGCAGCCCCAACGCCCCCACACACACAGTATAAAGCAGTCTCCCCTCACACAGTATAATGCAGCCTCCTCCCCACTCACACACAGTATAATGCATCCTCCTCCCCTCTCACATACAGTATAATGCAGCCCCCCACCCCCAACACAGTATAATGAGCCTCTTCCCCTCTCACAAACAGTATAATGCAGCCCACAATCCTCCCCACAGTATAATGCAGCCCCCAACCCCCTACACACACAGTATAATGCAGCTCCCCACACCCCCTCCACTCCACACACAGTATGATTCAGCTACACACAGTAGAACACATACACATGTAAATTTAAACATACATATATACACACACATACTATAATGCAGCCCCACAGTCCAGCAGTATTACACACATACAGTATAATGCACACAGACACACACAATACTTTCCTGTCCTGTTCTGCAGCGTGTCTCATCAGCTCCACTGCTTGGACACAAATAAGTGACGTCATTGTGAGCCCTCTGAGTCAGAAACAGAGGGGTAATGATGGGAGAGGGAGCATCATCTGATGCTTTCTCCTCCATCGATGCTTTCTTTCTACTGTATCAGCATCTATGATGCCAATAAGTTGAATGCATGGTGTGGAGGGGCGGTGAGGCGCTGGGCCCTTCCTATCCATGGGCCACACACGGGCCTCCAATTCAATGGCATGCCACTGGCTGGGGGCCCCTGGGAGAGCGGGGGCCCTAGGCAGCTACCTAGTCTGCCTGCCCCTAACACCGGTCCTGCATATTCCAGAACAGCAATTTCCCTGGAGTGCCCAGAAGTACAAGGTATTCAGTGCTCAGCGACATAGCCAAGAAAGAGTAGGCTGAAACCCGAGCACCACTGAGCAAGACGCTTAAGTTGAAACATCAAGACTGGGAAATATCTGATGAAATATCTGAAGTCAGATTTGTCAAAGGTTTTATGAACTGCTGAGATGAGAATGACTCTTGACAAACCAGAAGGATGAGCCCGTGGTTTTGGGGGATTTTTTAACCTATTTTTTTCTCTCTAAAGGATTAATCTGTTATTTTACTATCTGTGGGTTTAAGAGTTAACTATATTGCATTTAAATCTTGATTTGTAGCTATATTCACAAGAGGTTAATTAAGGGTGGGGGTTCACAATTAAGGGTTTATAAGGGCCAGCTGGTTGGGGCTCAAATCTTTTTGGAAGTGCATTGAGCAGCAGGGTGGTTTGCTGTTGAAGAAAAAAAAAATCTCTTTAAATCTTCTGCTTCAGCGAGTCTGAACGAGCTGAGCGTGACCGGTGCGCAAGTGCGAAAGGTGATAAGTGTGACTTGAGATTCAGTGAAGAAGTATTTGGAAAACCTTTAACAAATACCTGTGTGAATTGGTGTGAGTGGCTGAATTGTGGATTTCTGAGTGCCTTTCTACCTGTTCTATTTTTGGGGGATTTTTAAACCTATTTTCTCTCTAAAGCATTAATCTCTTATTTTACTATCTGTGTATTTAAAGGTTAACTATATTGCATTAAAATCTTGGTGTAGCTATATTCACAAGGGGTTAATTAAGGGTGATGGTTCATATTTAAGGGTTTATAAGGGCCAGCTGGTTGGAGCTCAAGACTTTTTTGAAGTGTATTGAGCAGCAGGGTGGTTTGCTGTTGAAGGAAAAAAAATCTCTTTAAATCTTCTGCTTCAGCGAGTGTGAGTGAGCTGAGTGTGACCGGTGCGCAAGTGCGAACGGTGGTAAGTGTGACTTGAGATTCAGTGACTTTGGATTCAGGGAGTTTCCAAGGGAGGAATTACTGAATTGCTGTTATATTTTATTAATACTTTTTATTTATTTTTACTTATCTTTGCTGTCTGGTGAAATCCCCATTAGATATGTGCTCCACTATTGCCAATGCCATCCAGTGTACATCTTGCCACATGTATGCAGTCCTTGAACAGCCGGTCGAGGGTGCATACTGCTGTGTGAGATGTGAGCACGTTGTGCATTTGGAAGCCCAAATCTTGGATCTAAATGTGCAGCTGGCAACACTGAGATCCATAGACAATATGGAAAGGAGTCTTCTGCTCACTGAGCAGACGCTCAATGGGATAGATGAGGGGGGATGCTAGGGTGGAGCTGCAGGACACTGAAGTAGGAAGCTGGGTGACAGTTAGAAAGCGGGGTAGAGGGAAGAGCACCAGGGAGGCTAGTCCTGATCTGGCACACTCCAATAAGTTTGCTAAGTTGGCAGATGAGGGGGTGTCAGTACAGGGGTAGCACTGCTGCAGCAAGGCATGTCCTCTGAAAGCCGGAGGAGTGTCTGCTCCAGTAAGGGGGGAATTAGGAGAGCAGGGCAGGCCAGACAGGTGCTGGTAGTAGGGGACTCAATTATTAGGGGAACAAATAGGGCAATCTGTCACAAAGACAGGGATCGTCGAACAGTCTGCTGCCTACCTGGCGCTTGAGTCCGACACATCGCTGATCGGGTTGACAGATTACTGGGAGGGGCTGGTGAGGACCCAGCGGTCATGGTGCACATTGGCACAAATGACAAAGTTAGAGGTAGGTGGAAGGTCCTTAAAGACGATTTCAGGGAATTAGG
The DNA here is from genome assembly GCA_033576555.1 of Oophaga sylvatica. Lineage (NCBI taxonomy): Eukaryota > Metazoa > Chordata > Amphibia > Anura > Dendrobatidae > Oophaga > Oophaga sylvatica. Next base: position 126,729,704 of record JARQOD010000006.1, read on the forward strand.
CTGCAAGCTTAAAGCAAGGACCTCCAACATGGTATTTTCTGAAATACTGCCTGTACCATGTGCCATACCAGAGAGGCAACGGGAGATTAGGGAGGTTAATAAGTGGCTCAAGAATTGGTGTAGGAAGGAGGGGTTTGGGTCCCAGGAGAACTGGGCCGACTTCTCAATTGGCTACAGGTTCTATGCTAGGGACGGGCTGCACCTCAATGGGGAGGGTGCAGCTGTGCTGGGGAGAAAATGGCTAGAAGGTTGGAGGAGTCTTTAAACTAGGGACTGGGGGGAGGGTATTCATTTTATAGAAAGGGAAGACAGTGCAGATAGAGACCTGGGCACAATGAAATTGGGGGTGGGGTTAGAACAGTTAATAATTTAAGAAAGAATAGAGGGACAGAGAGATACATAAAGTGCATGTATACTAATGCCAGAAGCCTCACCAACAAAATGGAGGAATTAGAATTAATCTTGTTGGAACATAATTATGACATGGTGGGGATATCTGAGACATGGCTGGATGAGAGTCACGACTGTGCTGTTAATTTACAGGGCTATAGTCTGTTTAGAAATGACCAAACAAATAAGTGAGGGGGGTGTGTGGTTATATGTAAAATCATCCTTAAAAGCCATCTTGCGTGATAATATATGTGAATCTAATGAAGATGTAGAGTCCCTGTGGGTGGAGATAAAGGGAGGGGGAAAAAATAGCAAATTACCGATAGGGGTTTGTTATGTCTCCAAAAATAATAGAATAAATGGAGAATATCCTCATAAAGCAAATAGATGAAGCAGCGACTCAAGGAGAAGTCATTATTATGGGGGACTTCAACTACCCTGAAATAAATTGGGGAACAGAAACCTGCAGTTTCAGCAAAGGTAATAGGTTTTTGACATCTATGAGAGACAATTACCTTTCACAACTAGTTCAGGACCCAACAAGAGGGTAGGCACTGCTAGACATAATATTAACCCCTTCATGACCCAGCCTATTTTGACCTTAATGACCTGGCCATTTTTTGCAATTCTGACCAGTGTCCCTTTATGAGGTAATAACTCAGGAACGCTTCTACAGATCCTAGCGATTCTGAGAATATTTTTCATGACATATTGGGCTTCATGATAGTGGTAAATTTAGGTCAATATTTTTTGCGTTTATTTGTGAAAAAATAGGAAATTTGGTGAAAATTTTGAAAATTTTGCAATTTTTAAATTTTGAATTTTTATTCTGCTAAACCAGAGAATTATGTGACACAAAATAGTTAATAAATATTATTTTCCACATGTCTACTTTACCGCAGCACAATTTTGGAAACAAAATTTTTGTTTGTTAGGAAGTTATAAGTGTTAAAAGTTGACCAGCGATTTCTCATTTTTACAACAAAATTTACAAAACCATTTTTTTTAGGGACCACCTCACATTTGAAGTCAGTTTGAGCAGTTTATATGTCTGAAAATACCCAAAAGTGACACCATTCTAAAATCTGCACCCCTCAAGCTGATCAAAACCACATTCAAGAAGGTTATTAACCCTTCAGGTGCTTCATAGGAGCTGAAGCAACGTGGAAGGAAAAAATGAACATTTAACTTTTTAGTCACAAAAATTATCTTTTACAAACAATTTTTTTATTTTTACAAGGGTAAAAGGAGAAAATGGACAAATAAAGTTGTTTTGCAATTTTTCCTGAGTACACCATTACCCCATATGTGGGGGAAACCACTGTCTGGGCGCACGGCAGGGCTCGGAAGGGAAGGAGCGCCATTTCACTTTTTCAAACCAAAAATTGGCTGGAATTGAGATTGGACGCCTTGTTGTGTTTGGATAGCCCTGATGTGCCTAAACAGTGGAAATCCCCCACAAGTGACACCATTTTGGAAACTAGAACCCCTAAGGAACTTATCTAGATCTGTTGCCAGCACTTTGAACCACCAAGTGTTTCACTAAAGTTTATAATGCCTGGGTGTGAAAAAAAACAATCCACAAAAATGATTTTTTAGTCCCCAATTTTTGATTTTTCCCAAGGAAATTGGACCCCAAAAGTTGCTATCCAATTTGTCCTGAGTACGCTGATACCCATATGTGGGGGGGGGGGACTGTTTGGGCGCACGGCAGGGCTCGGAAAGGAAGTAATGAAGTTTTGAAATGCAGACTTTGATGGGTGTCATGTTCAGTTTGCAGAGCCCCTGATGTGCCTAAACAGTGGAAACCCACCACAAGTGACCCCATTTTGGAAACTAGACCCCCTAAGGAACTTATCTAGATCTGTGGTGAGCACTTTGAACCCTCAAGTGCTTCACACAAGTTTATAATGCCCAGGCATGAAAATAAAAAATCTTTTTTTTACCCACAAAAATGATCTTTTAGTCACCAATTTTTTATTTTCCCAAGGGTAACAGGAGAAATTGGACCACAAAAGTTGTTTTCCAATTTGTCCTGAGTACACTGATACCCCACATGTGGGGGGAACCACTGTTTTGGCGCACGGCAGAGCTCAAAAGGGAAGGAGCGCCATTTGATTTTTTCAAACCAAAATTGTCTGGAATTGAGATTGGACGCCATGTCGCGTTTGGAGAGCCCCTGATGTGCCTAAACAGTGGAAACCCCTTACAAGTGACCACATTTTAGAAACTAGACCCCCTAAGGAGCTTATCTAGATCTCTTGTGAGCACTTTGAACCCCAAGTGCTTCACACAAGTTTATAACGTAGAGCAGTAAAATTAAAAAATCATATTATTTCCACAAAAATGATCTTTTCACCCCAATTTTTATTTTCCAAAGAATAACAAGACCCCAAAAGTTATTGTGCAATTTGTCCTGAGTATGCTGACACCCCATATGTGGGGGTAAACCACTGTTTGGGTGCATGGCAGAGCTTGGAAGGGAAGGAGCGCCGTTTGACTTTTTCAACACAGAATTGGCTGGACACCATGTGGCATTTGGAGCGCCCCTGATGTGCCTAAACAGTGGAAACCCCCCCCCACAAATGACACCATTTTGGAAACTAGACCCCTCAAGGAACTTATCTAGATGCGTGGTGAGAACTTTGAACCCCCAGGTGTTTCACTAAAGTTTATAACGCACGAGGGTGAAAATAAAAAAATCATATTTTTTCCACAAACATGACCTTTTAGTACCTAATTTTTTATTTTTTCAGAGTAACAGGAGAAATTGGACCCCAAAAGTTGTTGTCCAATATGTCCTGAGTACGCTGACACCCCTTATGTGGGAGAAAACTACTGTGTAAGCACAAGTCGGGGCTCGGAAGAGAAGTAGTGACGTTTTGTAATGCAGACTTTGATGGAATGGTCGCGTTTGGAGTGCCCCTGATGCCTAAACTGTGGAAACCCCCCACAAGTGACCACATTTTGGAAACTAGACCCCCAAAGGAACTTATCTAGATGTGTGGTGAGCACTTTGAACCCCAAGTGCTTCACAAAAATCTATAACGCAGAGCCGTGAAAATAAAAAATCATTTTTTTCCTCAAAAAATTATATTTTAGCCCGCAACTTTTTATTTTCACAAGGGTAACAGGAGAAATTGGACCCCAAAAATTATTGTCCAGTTTGTCCTGAGTACGTTGGTACCCCATATGTGGGGGAGAACCACTGTTTGGGCACACATCGGGGCTCAGAAGGGAAGTAGTGACATTTTGAAATGCAGACTTTGATGGAATGGTTAGCGGCGTCATGTTACGTTTCCAGAGCCCCTGATGTGCCTAAACAGTATAAACTCCCCCAAGTGACCCCATTTTGGAAACTAGACCCCCAAAGGAACTAGATGTGTGGTGAGCACTTTGAACCCCCAAGTGCTTCACAGAAGTTTATAATGCAGAGCAGTGAAAATAAAAAATTTTTTTTTCCTCAAAAAATGATTTTTTTTAGCTCGCATTTTTTTTATTAGTATTTCAATATTTGCAGATGACACTAAACTCTGCAGGGTAATCCATACAGAGGAGGACAATTTTATATTACAGGAGGATTTATGTAAACTAGAAACTTGGGCTGATGAATGGCAAATGAGCTTTAATGGGGATAAATATAAGGTCAAGCACTTGGGTAGAACCAACAAGATGTATAATTATGGCAAAACTGTCACTGAAAAAGACCTGGGTGTATGGGTGGATGACAAACTCACATTTAGTGGCCAGTGTCAGGCAGCTGCTGCAAAGGCAAATAAAATAATGGAATGCATTAAAAGAGGCATAGATGCTCATGAGGAGAACATAATTTTACCCTATACAATTCGCTAGTGCGACCACACTTAGATTACTGTGTACAGTCATGGCCAAAAGTTTTGAGAATGACACAAATATTATATTTTCACATGATCTGCTGCCCTCTGGTTTTTATGTGTGTTTGACAGATGTTTTTATCACAGACAGAAATATAATTACAAACATATGAGTAACAAAAGCTTATATTGACAGTTAGAATGAGTTAATGCAGCAAGTCAATATTTGCAGTGTTGACCCTTCTTCTTCTTCAGGACCTCTGCAATTCTCCCTGGCATGCTCTCAATCAACTTCTGGACCAAATCCTGACTGATAGCAGTCCATTCTTGCACAATCAATGCTTTCATTTTGTCAGAATTTTTAGGTTTTTGTTTGTCCACCCCTCTCTTGATGATTGACCACAAGTTCTCAATGGGATTAAGATCTGGGGAGTTTCCAGGCCATGGACCCTGTGTGTAGTGACCCCTGATGCAGCTAGGGGGCACTGTGTATGCTCCTCGGGATATGCATGGAGGCATGATTTGTGTTGTGGTAAAGGACCTGTGATGAGGTCATGACCAGGTGACCTAACCATGTGATCCTGACCTCATCTGTGGGTGGGGTTACACCTATGTTAAGAAGTGTGCTTTGCACCTGAGAGTGTGTGGGAGTCTGTGAGTGTGAACAGACTACCATGTGTCCAGGCAGGACATGACAGAGAGGTCTCTGTGACTGAAGAGTGAGGCTCCAGGCAGGAGCTGAAGCATTGAAGACTTGTACTATATGTTGCTTTATGGTTTATGATGTAATAAATCTAAGGATTTTTGCATAAGATCGAGTCTCCTGATTACCTCTGAAGCAGCCGAGTGAGTGAAACTTTACAATTGGTGGATGGAATGCTGGCAGCGGCCCAAGGAGCACATGTTCCAGGACTGGGAATGAGGAATCAGAGGAGGAACGGACGGTCTGTGAAAACCGTGAGTGTGACCAGTGGTCACGAATAAACTGCATTGATGTTTATATGTGGTGCCTCTGAAGATAAGAGGTATCTGAAGACGCTGTTAAGCAGTGGTGACAGACAGGAGTCTGTGTTATGTTGACCGGGGTCATTGAAAATGGACAAAAAGCATGCTGAGAAGATACCTCAGAGGAGGTGTCCGGAAACCTGCGTGGCCAGCAGGTAACAGACAGGAGTCTGTGGTGTACTGACGGGTCAGTGAGATTGTTTTGTCTTTGTGGGATGCCTCTATGAAAAGGAGGTATCCGGAAACCTGCGTGATCAACAGGTAACAGACAGGAGTCTGTGGTGTACTGACGGGTCAGTGAGAAACTGTTTTGTCCTTGTGGGATGCCTCTATGAAAAGGAGGTATCCGGAAACCTGAGTGATCAACAGGTAACAGACAGGAGTCTGTGGTGTGCTGACGGGTCAGTGAAAAACTGTTTTTTCCTTTGTGGGATGCCTCTATGAGAGAGGTGTCCGGAAAATCTCTGTGGCCAAGAGTGACAGACAGGAGTCTGTGGTGTGCTGACGGGTCAGTGAGAAAGACTATATTTTTTGTTTGCTGGGTACCTCTGAGGTTGAGGTTTCCAGGAACCTGTGTGGCTAACACCAACAGGGGACGGTTTTGACAACCGTGCTAGGCTGGTCGGGATCAGTGAGAAGAGTTGGTGAGAAACTGTTTTTTGTTTTTTTTCTCTGGAACACGTGTGAGGTGTTTGCTGTGGCTTGGAGGAGTCAGGAAGGTGACAAGCGGCTGGCAGTGAATCGTGGGATCACGAAGGTGACAAGCGGCAAGACAGCGCAGCATGCAGAGACTTGTGGTAGCAAGAGCTACAGTGACTGTTGCAGCAAGAAGTTCTGCAGCAGCCGGAGCTGCAGTAACAGCCACAGCAGCTTAGGAGTAGCATCTGGAGGTGCTGGTTGTTGGTGGCTGCAACAGAAGCGGTGGCAGTACCAGCAGGAGCTGGTGTGGTAAAAAGGACAGTGTGAACCGAGGCACACAAACTCTTAAAGGGCCAGTACACGCCCTAAGTGAAAGTCACTATTTAAGGGTACTGTGTGGACTGGGGCCTGTAAGAGCCGTGGTGTGTTCCCCAGTGATGGGTGGTGTCCCTAAAAGGGGAGGAGTCCCAAAAGGGGAGCAGAAACCCAAAACAGGGATGGTTACCCAAAAGGGGGTGGAGTCCCAAAAGGGGGCGGTAACCCAAATTGAGATTGTGGCCCGAAAGGGGGTGGAGTCTCAAAAGGGGGTGGTAGCCCAAATCAGTAAAGTGGCCCGGAAGGGGGCGGAGTCCCAAAAGGGGGCGGCAAATCAAAATGGGGTGGTGTCCCAAAAAGGGGTGGCACCGGTTTCCTCAGTGGACATATCTGAAGAACAGCGGTGTGGGTGTTATACGTATTCCGCATGTGGCATAGACTTCCCGTTTGATAACAGCCCACAGGTGTGTACGGTAATGTTACATAGGGAAGGAGTCTCTGGACAGTTGGACTCAAAGAGTCAGGTGACTCTGAAAGGAACTCCGCTAGTTCTCTGTCTGACCGAGAAAAAGGTCCAGGTGTGCTGCATCCACGGGCTCATTGTGGACTATTTGGTGGACAGTGTGACGCTTGAGATGTCCACAAGTGTCGAGGATCAAGATGGCGGTATACCACCGAACGTATTGTACCCCTATGAGAGGGCACGGGACTTTGTATTTTTTGAAAATGCATGGGAACTTGATAAAGTGTGGTGTTGTTTAGAGGAGGGAGCCCCATCACAGCAGGCGGCTGTAGTGGTTCCTTGCCGTGTGAAGTGTGAAAAGGAGGTAAACCCTAATAGCGATAGTCCCGAGCCCCAGGTGACCAGAAGAAAGTGTGGGTCAGACCAACTCGGGGACTTGGAGGTGACGAGACGTGTGACCGTGGGAAACAGTTTAGCTCTAGCGCAGGGGTCTGACACCTGTCTAGGTGGGGATGTGCTGTTCCAGGATGACATTGGGACAGTGACACCTCCCAAAACTGACGAGTCAGACGGTGACACAGGAGGAAAGGATGCGTCTGCCCGACGTACTGACACGATGTCCCCTGAAATGTATGACAACAGAACCCATGACGATGTGGTAGTTAAGACCTCTAGAACGGACACCTGGTTAGAGGGTAACGGGAGGGGCCCCGAGAGTGACTCCTGTGCAGACTGTGACTCGACCGCAAGGGAAAGCGAGTGCAGTAAGGTGGAGCCAAGTAAAAATGGTAGATCTTCCTCTCGCCGCAGGGGCCGCGGAAAAGCGGGACAGGCTACAGCCTCTAAGAAGAGAAATGATGAGGAAGAGTCAGGGTCAGGTACCGGTCAGGTGACTGTCCTTGATAAGGAGGCAGAGCTGGAGCTCTCTGAAGTTACCGGGAGTCGTGAGACAGTTGAAGATGCTGATGCCGGAACAGGCGGAACTCTGAAGAAGCAGAGTGTGGGTGGGCAAGAAAGCCCATCTGAAAATGTAATTGAAGAGGCGATGGTGCGACATGTGCTGGCTAAAAGAGAGCAGGACCATGAGATGGAGCTGCTTAAAGAGTCAGTGAAAGAGACAGTCGAGCGAGAAAGGGTCCTAAGACGAATAATTGAGCACAGAATGGAGGAGCTGGAGAAGGAAGTCTCTAAGCTCAGAGATCATCTGTCAGCGTGTCATAATATGAACAAGGCCCTATGGAAAGATATGGAGGTGCTCAGAGAGGCCCAGGAGAAGCATCAGCAGGAACTTCTCCGGAGGGAGGATGAGTGTCGCGGCTTGGCAGAGGAGCGAGATAAAGTTCTTCGTAAGCTCAAGATGGAGAAAGAGACTAATGCCCAGCTCCAGAAATCCACGGGAGACGAAGTACAGCAAGCAAAGTGCCACACAGATGGCCACACAAGAAATGCTGAGGTCTTGGAGAACTGCGCTGATGCTCAGGAGGAGGAGGTCCAACAGCATGTTCAGGAAAAGGAGACATCGCTTTTCAAGTGTATGATAGAGGTACCCAAAGACATGCAAGAAGCTTGTGCCAGTAAGGATGTACATGAGGCCTTTAGAAAAGCGGTAGAAGCATGTAGTGTGAACTGGGTGCCAGAGATGAAACAGTTAGTCATACTGTCGACTAAGGAAGTCACACTGAAGCGAGTGGCTGTCCTGAGAGACATGCACCTACATTGTCTCCGCACAAAGCAACTGATCCTGTTGAGAAATCACGAAGCCACTCGACGTTTGGAGCAAGCAAGAAAGGCTCAAAGTCAGCTTGGATTAATGGAGGACATCATTCAAGTGCCCAGAGGTCTGGTGAAGAAAGTCATCGGAAGACTTGGGAAAATGATGCAGGAGATGGTGAATAAGTCCGGTGTGACGAGACTCAGGATTCCGGCTGATGACGAAGTCCAGGTCGTGGGTGAAGACGGGATGGTTCCGTTCCTCGTTGTCGGATCCAGGGAGAGCCTTGGGAATATCCGGATGCTCCTGGAGTATCGTGTGTCCTACCTGAGAGAAGTAGAGCAACTACGACTTGAGAGGGACCAGGTCAACAGGAACCTGCAGAAAATAGAAAGAAGATGGCCTCCACCTTCAATCCATCGTGTTGAGAGGCGAAGAGTGCCTGATGGAAGAGGTAGAAATAGTGATGCCTCAGTTAGCTCAGTGATGAGTGACCTAAGCAGGAGAACCTGTAGTGGACGAAATGAAAATGACTCAGACCCGACAGGACGTATGGGTGCAAGAGAATTACGACGCCATACTGACTGCTGGGGACATGGGTGGTCTGACAGGGGGCCATCATTGGTAAAAGATGTGACAGAGTCGGATGACAGACGCCTACAAAAGGGGTTAGTAGAAGGGCCCGACTTAGAGAGACGGTTTGATTGGCATAGACGACCGAGAAGGATCTCTGGTCGGGTAACAAGTGTTCAACCCCACTAGTTTGAACAGAGGGGGGAGGTATGTGGTGTAGTG